>CAKNXH010002444.1:441937-503834 GCA_932178445.1 Andricus quercusramuli
TCGTTGGATCCTATTAGGATCCTAATAGTTTCCGACGTCGGAAACGATCCCAATACTCGACGGGGTTTCCTACGTCGTTTCCGACGTCGGAAACTATCAGGATCCGACGTATGATCTTACGTGGGTTACGACATTGGCTACGACGCAGGAAACTATTAGGGTCCGACGTAGGATCCGACGTCGGGTTTTTCAGTAGCGGACTGAACTGCCATGGACAACTTGAAACCTTTTGCATGGGATGTTTGAACTCTTTGTATCGGTATGTTTTTATTGTTTTTTTTTTATAAGTGGACTTTTTCAAATGTTTTTAATCTGTTGTTTGATAAAATTTCTCTTACCAATGAAATACTCATCATCTTAGAGTAATTTCTTTTATTTACAAACATAATGTATATGATTACTCAAAAATGTCACTTAACTAAACATTCTTCACTTGATTATATGCTTTGCTTTTTTTATGTTAAACGATTTTCTGTTTTTTGTGTTTTTTTCAGAAGTTGACTATGATAAATGATTGAAGAGGGTCCAAAATTAGGACCGAAACGTTTATTAATAATTTTGTCCTTAATTTAAATGATCTTCCTAATCGAAAAACTGATCAAGGATTTAATATGCCCCGGGTGCCAAGCGCCAAGGGGTGCCAATAAGGGACAATAAGGGGTGACCAGGGGCGCTTTGACGGTTGCGGGGGCCCCACGGTCGCTTATAATGTGGTTACCAGGGACTGGCTTCTAAAAAAAAAAAAAAAAAAAAAGGTAGGAGTCGGTGGAAAAGCCGCCCCGGGTGCCAAATGATCATGAAGAGGGATACTACTAAAAGGCGATATCCTTATTATGGGGACGGCGACTGAAATTTGCGGCCGCTAGGGTCGCTAGTGCTCGTAGAGATACACAAGACGACGGTTCCAACGGTGGTAACGTCTGCTATTCGAAATATATCAGTCTTTCATAACGCAGCGTTGAGGTGATGGCTTATAGCACTATTTTGGAAATACCAGGTATGCATGTCGCATTTGGGTGTAAAAATAAAGAAGCAAATCGCTTTCTAAATAACAAAAAACTATGGAAACTGTAAATAATGCCTTGTGCCCGCGTACAAGGTGCTCCACTCACGGTGGTGCCCCCTAAGCTGAGATTTAAAAATCGCCGTCTCCATTCCGTCGTGATTCGGGAAGATCATTCAGGAGAAAGCTCTCATTTTTAGTGAGATGCTCAACGGTCCGCCAACGTCTGAAGTAAGTAAGCAGGAAAAACATTATTGCAATTTTCGCTTAAATTGACATGTATTGGTGATATTGTAAAGTTTTACTTTAGGTTTCAATTACTATATGTGTTAGGAAAAAACGTCATAACCAAAACCATGTTCAAATTCAAGTTCGAGTGCAATATATAGTAGGCTTTCCAATTGAAAAGAATAAACTTTCACACTAGAGTCCCGCTATAATAGCCGTTTCGGGGGTACCCTTAATTAACAAAGACACTATCTCGGGAATATACAAACCGTTCTTCTTCTCCTTCTTGCATGTGGTTTGTGATAGCACCAAACCGTAAACATCGCAACTCCGCTGACCTTACAAATCCCTCCCTCTCCTCCCCTTGGACCGCCTTGTCCGTTATCTCGGGAACTACTATAGTGGGACTCTAGTGTGTTCAAAAATACTTGAATTAAACCAAAAGACAAATTTTCATTTAAATTTTATAGTTTTCTTATCTAATTTAGATTCTTGGTTGAATTTGGCTATCTATATAGAAAAAAACGGAAAATACAAGCAAAAAATTCAAGATAAATGATTGCATATTCAGAAAAGTTGTACAAACAATTCTTTATGCTTTTTTGTTGGTGATATTCCGTATCGTTTATGACAAAAAAGCGTACACTATATTTTCAGGAAAAAAAGGTTTCGGTTAGAAAAATGGCTTAGCCCGCATTAAACTGATGGTATATCTTCCATATATTATCAGCCAGTTTTTTAAATACAGAAAAAAATAAAGAGGTATGGTTTTGCGGAAAATAAGAATGCAAGATTTTCTGGAAATCCCCACATTTTCATTTTTTTTCAAGCCAAGAGAATTTCATTATCAGAAACTATAAGGCATTTTTCATCGAACTTCTCTAGACGTGCAAGCTTTTGCCCTGAAAGTTTTTTGTTTTCGGCTGATGCCGAGAAAAATGAAAAATTTATATTTTATACACAAAAATATTTTAAACCAAAATTTTTAACATGTGCTACCCAAAAACTCAACCATCGCAATTTTTGCTGGAATTGTAGGAGTAGAATTGCAAAAAATTTAACAATAATTTAAGAAACGATAATTTGCGTTATTTATTTAGTTTTACAAATCATATAATAGCCTCTTTTCAATGAAAAAAAGCAGAAAGAACATTTTGAAAAACCTTTGGTATTTTCGCTGGGGAGTGATAAACAAAATAATAATTTGTTTATAATTAATAATGTTGCCAAGTAGTGAACGGTTTGCAAATCTAATATGATGTTAGTACTTAGTTAATTATTACTCAGTACGATTTGCAATATGTTTGTAATTTTTGACTAGTTTACAAAAGTAAATAATTTGTTTAATTGCAATTTTAATATTATTGCCGGCCGAGCAACGTTATTTATTGAGTTTTGCAAATCATATAATAGTCTCCTCTCAATAAAAACAAGCAGAAACAAAATTTTGCGAAACCTCAGGTATTTTCGCTGGGGAGTGATTAACAAAATAATAATTTTTTCATAATTAATAATGTTGCCGTCTCACGAACGTTTTGAAAATGTAATACAAGATAGAGACTGAATTTATAATTACTCACTCAAGTTTGCAAAATGTTTTGAATTTTCGTGGAGCAATGGGGGCAAATGATACAACTTAATTTTTTTAAACAAATGCCGACCCAATCACGTTTTGCAAAATGTTATTTCATGTTCAACATATAAAAAACAACTATAGAATTTTTTGAAGACCCTCGGCATTTTTGTCAATTGATTAGCTATTTCCACTGTCTAAGGCATGAAATCACGCCATTTTTATGATTGCGTTCTGAAAAGCAACTTTTTTTAATCGGTTCCTAAAACAGACTGAGTGTGATATTGTCCACAGATTGAAGCCTTAAACCCCAGAATGAATAATGGACTTTGAATGTAATTACCAGTTACTTGTAACGTTCTGAACAGTCTTCGTATCAAACACATTATTAGTGTCCAGATTCAAAAAATTTTGAATTAAATTAGTGGCATAGAGTATGTAAAGAATCATCGCGTACGACAACCACTCTAAAATTACTTTCTAACACGCGGCGGCTGCCTATTGGACATTCCTTCATTTCTTCTGTGGTCATATTCTTAACCGCGCCACTTCTCATGTTTATTTTTACTCTCGACCGTGGTACAGCGTTATTATATATTCCAATAAAGAACCCACCCTTTTCCAATATTGCCCAAACTTCACCATAGGATGTTGATAATACAATTTCTTCTTGCTTTGGTGCAGGCCCATAGCGAGTAGATCCTATTTTTATTTTAAGTGATTTATTGTCAGGAAAAAAATATTTTCGAAATTCGAATTGCCGGCGCGGATTCTTCGTGGGAATAAGCCGAATGAGTCCAAGTTGTCCAATCCCATATCCAAATACTTGAGAAGAAGAATTCCAGGTAGTAGGAGACCTGGACCTGGCACGTAGAGGAGGGTTCTGAGGAGAAAGAGCCCTGGCAGAAGAAGAAGGTCCGCAGCGAGGAGAACCAGGATCCCGTTCACTATTAGGGTTACACTCGATTTTTGAACTTATTTCTGCAAGAAGAAATAATTATTTTTTAAGATACATATTAATTAGGTATTTTCACTTCATAGTCAGCAAACTTCACTTCGTTAACTGCTGAGGGGAAAACAATGGATCAAATGCATGGGATTCGCTCTATTTTTGCCCTATTTTGTTAATGTCTTCGTAAAAACTAATTTTTTCTGTATAAGTGCATTTGAAAAATAGTTTCTATTTTTTAAGAACTATTCAATTAAATAAAAAAGGTTAATAATTATTATTCATTACGAAGATATTACAAAAATAAAGTTTTGTTCCATGCATTATTTGATCCACTGTTTTCCCCTCAGCACTCAATGAAGTGAAGTTAGCTGACTATGAAGTGAAAATACCTAATACAGGCTGGTACATCACGAATCCCTTGTGGCAATACACTCAACTGCCGATATAAGAACGGATTCGGGGATGCTACCATTTACTTTCATTTTCTTTTTAGTAAGACGCAAATTATTTTTTATGACAAATGCACGAAATGTTCGATTTCAGAGGCACTTATAGCATGCGGGTATTGAAAAATTCTGAAACCGTGCCAAAATGTAGGCAATTGTTATAAAAATACTTCTTTCAACATCCTACTCGAAAGTTTGACTCACCTTGCCTCTAAATGATGCACAAAGAAACGCAATCTAATTGACGGTGTGGTAATTACACTGTGAGACAGTGATTTTTCACTTTTATGGAGACCTAGCACAAGTTGTAGATCTAGTAAAACTAAGGAAAACTGTATAGGAGAAATTTCCCATACACCCCCAAAACTTCCCTAATTTTCATTCGATTTGAACTTTTTTATTCATTTTAGAGAGAAAAAACAGGCCTTTTAGACTGTGTGTTTCTTAGTTTGTTTAAATAAAAACTGACGAAACTTTAGTTGAAAGTATTTGCGATTTTTCTATTTTTTTTTCCATTTGTCCAACTTTGACGATATATTTACGATAGTATTCGGCCTTGAAAATTTTTTTTAACACATAATTTTGAAGGCAAATTTAATTCTGCGTCGAATGAGCTATTTTTAAATCAAATTCGAAGAGAATTAACGAAGTTGTATGAGTTTTAAGATTTTAAGAACTTTTTGCTAAATTTTCATGTACGTAGCGGACGTGAAATTTACGTCAGGGTGCGTCGCGAGGGATGAAAATGATATCAACCGTCATCAAAGCTATGTAATTTTTATTGGTTATGTCTATACTTGTTCTAGTACAGTACAGTACAAAACAGTACAATATATTGAATTATTCAATACCAAAACAAATTTTCCATTCTTTTCTTTTTGTGATCACGGTGTCCCTAGTCCTCATTGTATCTTCACTAACAAAAAAAGGATCTTTCTCGAGACGCTCCGTCATTCAAAGTTTCAGTGCTTACTTTAAATGTGTGAGAAAAATATGTGTGATAATCGCAATCAGTTTTGTTTTATATGTGGTTTGTTTGTGGATCAGCAGCATCGTTTGAAATTAAAAAATAATAAAGCTGTGATTAATGGCTACAACGATTTTTTCAAACTTCAATATACTACCTCTGATCGCTGGTATGAACAAGAATTCGCGCGTCTCGACTGTTCATCGAAGTTCAAGAAATGGAAATCGAAAAGTTGCCATAAAGTTCGAATTTATTTATCTTCTTTGATGATATGGCATCATCAGCCTTGCCATAAACCGAACGACTGCTATTTTTGTCAAACAGAAGTATACGGTCATCATTATGAAACACGAAAACGCATAAAGTATGCTAATGTTGTGACTGTAACGAAACCTGAAGTCCTAAATGATATGGTTGACTCAACTGCAGTTCGAGAATTGAAGTATGTCCAACTCGATGATCATGATCAAGCTGATGATCATAAAGCTGATGATGAAGAATATCTTCCGTGTACATCAAGTTCAAGTAAAAGACATGCAATATCAAATGTGGACTTTCAGGATCTTTCACGTGATTTAGGTCTATCAAGAAGACAGTATGAGGTGCTGGCTTCTCGATTGAAGCAATGGAATTTGGTGGAAGATGACTTTAAGATCACGCTGCCTCGGATAGACGATCGAATTTCTTACAAAGAAATTTTCAAAGTTGATGAGGAGAATCGTAAGCTTGTTTATTGTTCAGATGTGTCTGAACTATTCGACCTCTTGGACTACGATCACGTATCAAATGAATGGCGACTCTTCATTGATGGATCGCGCGTGAGTAAGTACTCTCTCAATAAGATGAATCTTATTCATTATATTCCTTTCTTGAATCTTGAGTTCAAAATTATATGATTTTATAGGTTTGAAAGCTGTGTTATTACACAATGAAAGTAGATTTCCATCAGTTCCATTAGCATACGCAACTGATATGAAGGAAACGTATGATAATTTGGAAAGAATACTCTGCCTCATAAATTACGCTGCACATAAATGGCAAATAGTTAGCGACTTGAAAGTGCTGACAATTTTGTTTGGAATGCAAGGCGGGTACCCTGATTTGATTCAAAAATAGCTCATCTGACGCAGAATTGAATTTACCTTCAAAATATTGTGTTAAAAAAAATCTTCAAAACCGAATAATATCGTAAATATATCGTCAAAGTTGGAAAAATGGAAAAAAATAGAGAAATCGCAAATACTTTCAACTACAGTCTCGTCAGTTTTTATTTAAACAAAATTAGAAACACACAGTCTGAAAGGCCTGTTTTTCCACTCTAAAACGAAAAAAAATGTTCAAATCGGATAAAAATTTGGGAAGTTATGAGTGATTTTTCTCATAAAACTCCCAAAAACGATTTTTTGGCCAAAAAATGAGATTTTGGGGGTGTATGCACTGTTAGAAATATCTGGTTGAATTTTCAACCACATGTGGTTGAAGTTTTATACAATTACCGTTGTTGAAATTTCAACAACATGCAATTGAAATTTCAGTAACGAGAAAAAAATTTTATTCGGCACAGTTAGTAAATTTCAAAGCAATTTTAATTTTTTTTTAATCTGGAATGAAACCCGTGCAGATTCCTGGAAAATACTGTGCTTTGAAATTCACTAACTGTACCGAAAGAATTCTGATAAGGAATCAGTGAGTTATTTCGTACGTTTGTGGCGTGTGATCCATGAGGTTAACAAAATGCATATCATATTTAGGAAAATAAGCAGCTTTAAAGAAGACAGAAAAAGGTACGTTGGAATTATATTACCATAATGAGTTGCGCGCCCAATTAGACAAACTTTTCAATACTTGTTTTTGTAAACATAACTTAAAAAAACATACAGCAGTTAGTACCGATATTGTGAATGAAATGTTTCCATTATGGTAATATTATCCCAGCGTACCTTTTGTTTTTCTTCTCTAAAGCTGCTTCTTTTCCTGAATATTATGTCCTTTATTAATTTCATTGATTTCACGACACAAACGTACGAAATAACTCCTCGCGGGACTTTTTCTCCTTGGGTTCTGGCCTCGCGGGAAGTATGAGGGGGCATTGTGTAGTTGAATTTTCAACTACATTTGAGTTAATTTTATTTCGACTCCGTCGGTGAACGAGATTTCAACCACAGAAGTGGTTGAAAAGTGGTTGAATTTTCAACATATTTCTAACAGTGTGGGAAATTTCTCTTATACAGTTTTTCTTAGTTTTACTAGATCTACAACTTGTGCTAGGTCTCCATAAAAGTGTCTCCAAATTTTTGTTTTTTGTAACACAGTGTTATTTCAAGGCAGGCGCACTTTATAAAATATATGTATGTATTTTTATGACACATGCATCATTTCAGCCCTTTTCGACGCCTATGAAGCGGGGCTAAATCTCTACTTTTTACTCCCTGGGGAGTAAAAAGTGACGTCAGAGAGGAATAATGAAAATTATGCAATTATGGCCAACGGCCATACCACGCTGAAAAAAACAGTTCTCGTTAGATCACTGAAGTTAAACAGTGTTGGGCGCGGTTAGTACTTGGATGGGTGACCATTCGGGAATAATACTACTGTGTACAGGGGAAGTGAGGATTGGGGAAGGGAAGTACGGGAAGGGGAGTGTCAGCTGGGGAAGTGAAGAGAGAGGTAAGTAAGGACAGAAGTTAAAAGGAGTGGAGCGAAGTCTGAAGTCAGGGGGTGCAAAGTATGGGAGGGGAGATTTGAACGACTTAATTAGCGTCTTAATATGCTACGAAACCCTTTTTTTTGTAGGCGTGCAGCACCTACTTAGACTAATTTTTTGTTTGAAAAAAAGATTGCAGTTCCGATCAGCCATCCTATGTCTGAATATGTTCGTTTTGAGACGTGCATATATGGACACGTGCAAAGTTGCTCCATTCGCAATAAGCGGCATTTCAATATGTTCCGATTTAATTCTGCTTCGACGTTGTTCATTTTTTATCCGAACGGAAAACAATCGAAAGCGGAAATTGAGATCGGGACTTTTGTTATTACGTGTGATGTATGCATATACTATTTTCCTTATATCATAGAATATTCTAAGCTTCAAACTCGACCTTGTGGGATATTTACATTTGATAAGTCAGCTTCAAGGAAAACAATTCCCTTAAACTTCGCTTTAATTGATACAATATTCGTATTCTATTTTTATAACACACACATTCTTCTTTCTATAGAATAATCTATTTTATCAGGGAAATGGTGTCATTCACCCAAATCTTAGAAAATTACATTGTAAAAAGAAAATTATGCAGAAAAAAGTGTTGACATCTGAAGAATGGAAGATTTGCTGGCAGGAAAAATATGTTTTCAGCACGAATTAGATTAATTACAGCATGAAAATTTAATCAAATGATAGATGAAACATTATTGTATCAAGCTATTATAAAAATTAAACTTAATCCATGTCCAAAAAGCTTTCATGATTTTTATTGAAAGGACCCGTTACTTCTTGATGCATATGTTTAAAAGTAAATTTGTCAAGGCATAAGATGCTAAAGAATCAGATCATACAATTTTTACATCCTAAGATATTTCTATTTCATAAAAATACCAAAGTCGGCCTTGCCCCAACACGTGGGCTCGACCGACCAAATACATATTGTTAAAGATAATTAAATTGTCAAATCATTATTTCATTTAGATATTCAATGTGTATGGAAATATTATATACAATAATTATTATTATATTCACCTATACAATTAATTACAGCAGCCAAGGATAGGGCCAGAGTATAAACGATCTTCATTTTTTCCGAGAAGTGGAAAAACTGATTGAGTGTGGTTCTTTAACAGAGTAAATAGATGTGCTATAATCGTTATCTCATTTGCTATATATTTCAAGGTTTTCCTTCTGAACCGTATGACCAAATACAATTTTTTTCAACCAAGCCTCTACAAATCTTTGGAGCTCACAGCGAAGCGTGGAAATGATTTAGTGTACGCTAATTTAAACCATTTCTTTCGTACATTCATTCGTATCAAAAATATTTTATAAAAATCTGGGTAATACGAAATTACTATTAAACTGGTAGGACAGATTTTGTGTTGTTCCTAATATATTGCAGTTATCCCTTTACGTGTTCCGAAAATCTCAGTGACGTTATTTTTGTAATAATCATTCTTGGTGCCCCAAAGGATAAGCATTGAAAGAATAGATAGCGTATAGCAGCGCGGCGGATCCCAGTCCACTTATGACTGCAATAATCTTTGATGAAAGAATGTGATTCGCAATATTCGCATGATTAGAGAGCGGAGTAGAGCTACTGCAGTGAAGTTTGCTGTCGAACGCCGCTGGCTCCCACATGCAGGGAACCTCGGCTAGACCATAATTTGTTCTTGATAATTTCGAATTGAAAGCGTTTGAAATTGAATTATTCTAAAAAACCGTTAAAAATAAAAAGTGATTCCAAATGGAACGTATTAACAATTAAAAAATGTATACACCAGAAACTTAGAACTTAAACAAATCCGTACGTCACTTTGAGAATAAAAAAATGTAGTCCCTAATAATTGTTATATTAAACCTTTTTTGTACTCAAACTCTTGAAAAACTTCTATTACTTCAAGTGAATTTAATCGTTGAGAAATTAGCAATTTTCAAATTGTCAATTATACTTTTCGAAATTCAAACAATTCAATTTTAGTCAGGTTCAAATTTAAAAATTTTAGATTGCAATATTCTAAATAGTTTATTTTTTTCAATTTTAAATGCACAAAACTGTCTGGTTTCTTAAATTCTTCAAACTCGTAGTACCAAAATGAAAGACTCAAAAGTTACCAACATTTCAGTTTGAAGGCTTTGTAATTGAACAGTTTTGAATTATTATTATTATTATTATTATACCATTAAACCTTTTCCCTTCCGGGGTAGGCGTGACTTGCTCGGTTGGAAAGTAGTGAAATAGGTATATAGGTATGAGGTTGATCGGTATATGGGTATAGGGTGGATGGGTATGTAGGTGTTATGTATAGATTTTTAGATTGATCTGGAGTTCTCGTGTTATTTATATAAATGACACGTTCACTCCGCAACACTGCTCCGACCCAGGTTGCTGATCAATCTCTCTAGCGATCACCCCAAGTGAGGAGCCTCACAAAATTATTATGTATGGTTCCCCACCTGGGCCCATTAGTATCCAAGGTCTTTGTTTCAGGCATCATTTACTCTATTGTCACTCTGTTTATAAACTGTTTGTCGCCACATATTTCTGTCCTGGCATACTACTCTAGCTTCATTCACGTCCATGCATTTTTTCATGCAGGCTCTTGTATTTCTATGGCTTCTTATGTCTCTTCGTATTAGTGTCTCATTCACAGATTCTAACCATTCTTCCGGCAGTCTACCTCTGGGCATTCTGCCATTTACTTTACCTTTGAAATGCATAAACATATCCAGCAAGAAGAATAAGTTATTTTTTCAAATTAAGACAATAATTCCAAAAATGTTCCAAGAAGTTCGACATTTCAAACTAAGTTGAAAAAAACAACAATTTTTCTATTGAATAAATTAATCATTTCTTTAATTTTTAAATGTTTTCATTTTAGAATTCTGGATTTTCATGGTAAACGCTAAATTTACCATTTTTCCCTATCATAAGTTTAAATTTTGCGATTAAAATTCAAATGGTTGAATTTGGAAATGTATGTATAATTGACAATTTGAAAATAGTTGATTTCTAAACGATTATATTTACCTAACATTAAAAGTACCACGTGGGTCATTTTTGACCCACGGTACCACTGTACCACCGTCTATACTGCCGTCATGATGAAGAAACAATACAACTGCATTTGAGAAGAACCGAGATATTGAATAAAACGCGTTTGCATCTGTACCTTTTAACGTATGAGAATTTTGGGGAAACAATTACTGTTCTAGAATTCTGTGCTAGATATTAATGCAAAAAGTGACCGAGAATCCTTACTAATAAACACATATGCGCAGTTGTGCTGCCGAATACAGGAAACTAATGACTAATTGCAATTAATTTGATATTTTGATCATTATAATCATTGTGTGAACAAAACATGAAAGAAATGAGTGTACTGATTTTGGTCAAATTATTAATTGTTTAATAAACCCATTGTTTATATAAATATATTATTTATATTTTATATATTTCTCATATATTTATTTATATTCTTTTATAATAATCTGAGATCTGTCAATCGAATATATACTGATGTTAAAATTCTTCATAAAAAAAACTAATATCCAAAAAATTATTCCTCAACTCGATTTTGAATTGAATCTTCCCATTTTTTCCAAATATACTGAAAAATGCACTTTAAATGATCATTTCTCAATTTTTCAGGTAAAATTATTGATTTTTTCTTTATATGAAAGAATTTAAGAAACTATATTTTTACAAAGACTAGATATAAAAATGAATTATTTACAAAAATAAATTATAGAACACAACTAGTATTTATTTTTAAATGTATACAATCAGTACAAATAGAAGCTATTTGTATTAGGACATGTGAGAAATGAAAAAAGCAATCGAGCCCTTTTTTGAAAATTCATATTTTAATTTTGTGAGATTATTATTGTATTTAAAATTTTTAATTATGTGCACACCAATATACATAAAATATGTAGTAAAAAGCTTCTCACAGACATTTCTGTCAAACAAAAAATGGGTCTTTTATAGAGGGTTTTGCAATCCAAAGAGTGCTACAAACACCTCTTATGGAGGACACAGTTTTTGTTTTGACATAAAATTTCATGAAAACTTTTTTACTACATATGTTATGTATATCACCGTATATATGATTAGAAATTTTTGAAAACAATGTCGGAAAATCAAAATTTGAACTGTCAAAAAAAGGACTCGCTCAATTTTTTCATCTCTCACTTAAATTATTTGGGCAAAATCAGAGAATTAAGTGTATTTTTACAAAAATATTCATAACTTTTTACATGCTTCTTTACAATAATATCATGCGAGTTATTTTTTAAAAAATTTTAAAAAATAACAATTTTTCTAATATCACCAAATGGTTACCATAGTCTCTGAAATGACAATAATGTATTAATTATATTCTTATAATGATTTTCTGATAATTTATAATAATTATATTCTTATTCAACTAGAATTATTTTTGCTTGACATATAAAAAATGCAGATGTGCTATTGAAAAGAAGGATCGGTGGTTTAAAGTTACATTCGAATTCGGGTGAAGAAACTTAACATGTACTTGTGCTATTCGATTTCAGGAAATCAGAGTGCAGAAAGTCCGAGGATCCTTATGAGCAAAAACACCTCTGCGCAGATGTGTTTCTTTTATCAGGATCGGAGGGGTCAGCAGCACTCAGCACTATTCCAAATCCTGGAATCCGTGTAGATGTGCTAGGATTTCTGCAGATGTAGTGTTTCTTCATCAGGAATTCTCGAAAATTGCTGTAGATATGCTAATTGAGACCTAATTATCTCGAGATTTATTAAAAAATTTTAATAATGATTAGCATAGTTGAATTCGTCTTTTCATTACGAATCCAACCATATGAAAAACTGATTTTTGATAAACATGCAGTTGTACAGTTTCTTCAGCAGGACGGCAGTATAATCATCGGAGGACCAAACGCTCCCGTGACTTTTAATCATTTATGGTGTTGTATAACTTACCAAAATTTCGACTTTCTAGCCCACCTATAGAAGTATATGAAAAATTTACTTATTATACCTAAAGTACCACGTGGGTCATTTTTGACCCATACGCAGTTAACCGCAATTTGATAGCAATAACACCAGTTTTGAAACTCTAAATTGTTTCTAAGTGGTGGACTTAGTGGAATTCTGTGGTTTTGGGTCTCCAAAAGAACGACACTTTGATATGAGGGGAACTCAGGGTTTATTTTCTCTCTCTTTGCTCTGTCACGGCAACACACTTACAATTCACTCTCACTTAACCTCTTATATCTATATTGCTCCAAAATGGATACACTGTTCGTTGGCTATCGCTCGACTGGGGCCTCTCAAGACTCGCCGTTCTGCTACGACACACATGGCAGGCCCGCGCAGGCGCGCCCCCATGCGTTGTCGGACCGCTCGCCCACATTGTCCCCTCTTCTTCTCCCTCCGAGACTCGAAGTACTCCAACACTCCCTCCCTTCGGGTCTCTGCTCCGTTCCTCTTACTCCGTCTCGTTACTCTGGCAATCTGAAACAATCATAAAAAAAACTATCTCTGAAACACTCTTAATCCTCTTGTACTTTGCCCAATATTTTCTCTCTTAAATATATGTGGCTCGATCTGGGTAGGGGTTTAGTCATAATGTCCGCAATATTCTCTTTCGATTCTACCCACTTGATTTCCACTCTTTTTAAATTTACACAGCTCTTAATATAGTCCCCGTAGGCTTGTTTAATGTTTTCTTTATGCCCTGATGTTTCCCTGTCTCGTAACTTCCTCAGGATCTCCCCTAGATTATCATCGAAGGCTTTCAGTTTGTTTGATCCGTCCATTTGTGTGCAGGCAATTGCTGATCTGTTGTCGCACCTCACTGCAGCCGGGTAGAAGGTGCAGCCAGTTATGTCCCTTAAAGCTTTGTCCAACGAAATTAGCTCCTGACACACCTCGGTCATAGCCAAGTACTCGGCCAGACATGTAGATATTCCCACGTGGGGTTGTTTGTGACTTCTCCAGGCTACTGTGTCTCCAAACAATTTGACTACATACCCGCTGGTGGAATGTGAATCCTCTTGGTCTCTGAAGCTTGCATCAGTGTAGCCTTGTAGTCCTTGGCTCTGTGCTCTGAATGTTATACCTCTTTGTGTAGTGCCTCTCAGGTAACGAAATATTCTCTTGACTTCCTTCCAGTCTTCCTCTGTCGGAGCTACCTGTTTTCTTGACAGGTAATTTACTGCAAAGGATATGTCCGGTCTAGTGGCTCCCGCTAGGTAAAGTAGAGCTCCTATAGCCTCTCTGTACGGTACCTCTTTCTTAATTTTCTCTGGGATACTCTCTGAGGCTCTGATTTCTCTGTTTTTCACTTGTCTGGTTACCATTGGAGTGTCTTGTGCTCGGCACTCTTTCATTTCAAATCTCTCTAAGATTTTCTCTGTATACTCTGATTGATCTAGTACCAGGATTTTGTTTTCTCGGTCTCTCTTGACTTTCATCCCTAGGTATACTTTGGGTTCTCCTAGCTCTTTCATCTGGAACACTTTGCACAGGTCTGCTGTTATTTCTCGCAACTTTGCTGTTCTGTTGCTGGCTAAGATGATATCATCTACATAGAGTACTAACAGTACCATTGCACCGTCTTTCCTCCATGTGAATAGGCAAGGATCATTGATGTCTCTTTCTAGGCCCAGTTTATTTACCTCTTCTGTGAACCGTTGGTTCCATTTCTTCGGACTGATTTTAAGGCCGTATAGGGTTTTCTTAAGTTTACATACTTTTGTTTCTCTTGTTTCTTCGTCACACTCTATACCCTCTGGAATCTCCAGGTACAAGTGAGCCTCATCCTCCAGAACCCCGTTCAGGCATGCTGTCTTCACGTCCAGCTGTACTGCTTCTAAGTCATATTTGTTTATGACGGCGAGCACTGATCTGATCAAAGGCAGCCTAGACACTGGAGCATAAGTTTCTCTGAGTTCGTATTTATTTTTGTCTTTGAAGCCTCTGATTACTAGCCTAGCCTTGAATGTTTCTTTTCCGTCCTCTGATTGTTTCCTCTTAAATATCCACTTAGAGTCTATCACATTTGTGTTCTTCCCATTTGATTTTTTTGGAGGCCTGTCTACTATCTCCCAGACTTCATTCTCTTTCATGGATTGTAGCTCTTCTTCCATGGCCTGTTTCCATTTGTCTCTGTCTATGGATTCGTTTACTTCTCTGAGGTTGATTGGATCTTTATTTGTAGCCGCTATCAGGGCATAAATTTGCGAATCTTCTTCTTCTGGTAAATCTTGGTTGCTCTCTTGGCTTTGAATCCCATATGCAATATTTGTGTTTTTCTTAGGGTTTGTCTTCGCTCTCCTTTCCGGTTGTTTTCGTATTTTCGTCTCCCCTTCTATAGACTTTGTGTTTTTTCTCTTGATTGTCTTCTTTATCTTTTGTTCTTCCTTTGACTCTGGTTGTACCCTGGGCTCTGGGTTTGGTGTGTTTATTTGTGGATCAGCCTCTGGGTTTTCTCTGATCTCTGTAGTTGCCAATTTCAGATCCCCATATACCACTTTCTCGTTGAATCTTACATGCCTGGAATTGATGAATTTATTCGTCTGAGTGTGCCACATCAGGTATCCGGTGGCTGTGTGTCCTACTAGAATTGCCTTTATTGCTCTCGTGGAGAACTTGTTTTCTGGTATTGGTATTCTGACATATGCCACACACCCAAATCTCTTTAAATTTTCCAGGTGGTTATTTTTGTTCGGGTTAAGTACCGAAAGTGGTGTTTGGAAGTTTATTCCCTTGTGAGGAGTCCGATTGTACACGTTTACCGCTTCTTCAGCTCCTAGTATCCACATAGTGGGTGGTAGGCCTGATCCGATCATTAGCGCTCGTATTTTCTTCTGAAGTGTTTTTATGAACCTCTCTGCCGTTCCGTTTAACTCTGGAGTGTATGGAGGAGCGAAGTCTGAACTGATTTTCTCTTGCCTCATGATCTCTGAAAAATTTCCTCCAGTAAACTCTGTCCCGTTGTCTGATCGTATGTAACAGACTTTCTCTTGTTTGCCTAACAGGTTTCTCGTGTGCTCTAAATACTTTTCTAGACATTCTCCGGATTGTCCTTTGTGCTTGACATAATAGGCCCTAGCATATCTCGAGTGGTCATCTATGAAAACCAGCACAAATCTATTTCCCCCCGGGAATGATGTAGGTGTAATGGGTCCCATAGTGTCCGCGTGTATTGTATTCAGGGGTCTATTTGTTCTGCTCCTGTTATTTTTAAATGCTAGCTTTTCCATTTTGGCCAGGACGCACGTCTCACATTCAATTATGTCATTGCCTAATTTTACATTTTTAAGTTTAGCCTCATACTTTTGTATTTGTTTCATATATTGTAGAGACGGGTGTCCCAACCTCATGTGCCACAGTAATCCCTCGCTCAGTCTTACCTCACCTTCCCCTGAACTCATTCTCTGGTTGTATTTTACTAGTTTCTCTATCTCTGACTCTGGAATTATATTGTTCAAGTCGGTTACTTTTCTATTTAGCTGCTGGAAAGTTTCCAGTTCTGGTTCGACTATCTCTTTTTCGTTTTGTCCGGTTTCTACAATTTCCGGTTCCCTCTCCCTCCCAATCCCAGAAGGACCCGGGGTCTCCGAGAGTGGACCCGAGTCATCCTTCTGCGATTGCGACAGGAAATCCTCTAAAGAGACCAGGTGCGCTCTTACCGTGTATTTAAGTAGGTTATGCCCTTTTTCATTTTCCCTCTGAACTTCAAAATTAATTAGCCAATTTGGCTTTTCGTAAATCCCCGTTACTTGTTCTTCCTCTGTGTCCCTATCAAAAATGCTTAATCTCTCGTCATCTAAATATATCCCGTAGCCCGCGTCTGCAAATTTTCTCAGTGAAAGCAGATTGTCCGATATTTTCGACGCTGCGATCACGATGGTCAAGTGTACAGGCTTTTCGGAATATTGTGACTTTAGGTATAAGTTCCCTCTACCATCTATTTTGATATTAGCCTTCTTGCTCTGGTTAGCCGACCTGATCTCCTCTCCCTCTGAACTCACATAATCCCTCAAAATCAAACCCTTCTTGACTATGTGTTCGGTTGCTCCCGAGTCCGCTATAAAGCTAATTTTTTTATTTGTTTGAATAGTTGTGTTACTCTTATCTGCTTGTTTTACTTTGGGGTAGTTTTCTTTACTTTTATTGTATGGGTGGAATCTCTGGTTTCGGTTTCCTCTGTTACCCCTGACACCCCCGCCTCTACCCCTATCACTGCCTCTAGAAAATTTCGTATTTTGTTGTCCATACCTCTGAACTCTGTTGGGGCACTCAGTGCCCTTGTGCAAAGTAATTTCATTGCACGTGAAGCAGAACCAGTCCTGCGTCCCCGCCAGGTCGCAGTCCCTGGCCCAATGGCCCTGTTTGTTGCACCGGTTGCACTGGTTCTGCCTCCGTCTCTGGACCTCTGTCTTCCTGTGGCTCTGATTCGCTGTGTTCGCTCTGGCCTCTGGTGCTTGCTCTGACCTCTTGAGTGTGTCTCTCTGCGTCGGTCTGTAAGATACAATTTTTCATTTCCTCGTATGTCATGTCTGTACCTGTCTGATTTCTCACCATGCGCGTGGACACCAGCACTGGACTCGAGTGCTGCACTGCATGGTAAAAGATCGATTTTAGCTCGTCTTCAGAAATAGTTACTCTGGGGTTGCATGCGTCAAATTCTTTTAAGATCGCGTCAAATTTTTCGCAAAACTCTAAAGCTCTTTGTCGTTCTGTCTTTTTGAGGTTATATAGTTTCTGTCTAACTGTCGTTTTTGTTGTGTTGGATTCTATTTGTCTGGCTTGTCTTATTTTTTCTATTATTTCATTGGGCTCTGTAATTCCTAACACCTTTTTGTGGTAGTGATCGTCTATATGATTTATGATAATATCTTTAACTATTTGTTTTTCTTTTACTATTTTCTCTGAATTTACATCTTTGTATTTTTCGTGTTCTTTAATTACGTGTGTCAAATCGTTTGAAGCTAACTCTGACTCTAGGGAATCTAACCAAATGTTCAAATTGCTCTTACTCGTTAATCTATAATCTCTTTTTATTGAGATCTTTTTTTGAAAATTAGACTCTAGGGCATCTTTTAGTTTATTTATGGTCTCATTCATTTTTTCTAATTTGTCAGTCTCTGTATCGTCTGTGCATATGCCCTCTGTCATGGCTGAGTTTTGGCTCAGGGGTGCACTTGGGGATACCTCTGAATTTGCGTTAACTGTTCTCACTTCTGCGAGAACAGTTTGCATTAAACCGGAAAGCTTCTTCATCTCCTCTTCTGTAGTCGCTCTGCGTGCGTTCTGGTCCCTTAGTTCATCCTTTATCAATACTAAGTTTTGACGGATCTGGTCAAGGACCGTCGATTGCTGGGTAAGGGTGTCCACCAGCTTTTCCTGGATAGACAGCTGGAATTCTTCCGCATCGAAGATGTCGTCTTGATCCTGGCTGCCTGCCTCTGCCATTTTGCTCTGAACCTTGTCCACTGTTATAAAATTTTGTTATAATTCCTCTCTGATCCATTTACTTTCATTTAAAATTAAAGATAAATTTTTCACTACTCTCTGATTCACCTCTTCATTTTCTACTAAAAACAAATTTTTCTCCATTCTCTGATTTATGTATTTTCTTCTGAAATTACACTTAAAATTTTTCTATTCTCTGATTTGTTTATTGATTGAAAGTTAAATTTTAACTTCTCTCTGATTTAATTATTTATTTAACATTAATTGTCTTTTTTTTATTTTCTTATTTATATATCGCGGGGTTCGCAGTACGCAGCCTCCGGTGCTGTGCTCCCTCCCAAACCGACGCGCTGCACTGCAGTTTTGCCGTTACTAATGGGAAAGATTGGCCATGCACTCACCGAGATCGCCCCCACCACCACCGACTCCGATTTTTATTTCTATTTCCCTCTTATTTCTCTTCCTTCCGCGTCTCTAAATTTTGTCCTCTGAAAGAATATTTATTTGTTGTTTTGCTCATCATACACCATTTCTGTGCACTGCACTGTATGGCTCCCTGGTTTACGGCGTCCCGCTCACCTAGGAGAGACTCGCAAAATCAACGTCGTGCCCTATTCTTCCTCTCTTTTGTCTTATTTCCAAGGATTTCGCGCGCGACCCTTGGACTCACCTCTGATACTTCCGTCTCTTTGACCGAACACTCATTCTCTTATCTCTCTCTTTCGGTAAATAAATATTCTCTGAACGCGCGGCACTTTTGTTTGGCACTCTCGGAAACCGAAAATTCTCAGAACGCGCAGCACTTTTGTTTGGCACTCTCAGAAGGGAAAAAAAACTCGTAACGCTCTCATTCTCATGCATGCTTTACAATATATTGAAATAATGTACTTACTCTTTGTTGATTACCTCTGAAACTTCCTCTTCTCTGAACCCCTCACCGAAACCCTCCGAAACACCACAATGCGCGGGGCCCACAACCTGGTGGACTTAGTGGAATTCTGTGGTTTTGGGTCTCCAAAAGAACGACACTTTGATATGAGGGGAACTCAGGGTTTATTTTCTCTCTCTTTGCTCTGTCACGGCAACACACTTACAATTCACTCTCACTTAACCTCTTATATCTATATTGCTCCAAAATGGATACACTGTTCGTTGGCTATCGCTCGACTGGGGCCTCTCAAGACTCGCCGTTCTGCTACGACACACATGGCAGGCCCGCGCAGGCGCGCCCCCATGCGTTGTCGGACCGCTCGCCCACATTGTCCCCTCTTCTTCTCCCTCCGAGACTCGAAGTACTCCAACACTAAGCCTGCCTCCACGTTATTCATGAGATGTTGGATTATATAATAAAACATCAAGCGTATGTTTCAAGTGCAACAAGTATGTGTGCAAAAGTTGCCAAGCCAAAACTCGTGTCGAATGTTTGAACTTTGAGACCATCCCAGCTTAGACAATTCTGTCAACTCCTTTGCTCCTAAATATTTTCCAATATTTATAAATCTATAGATAATTTTTTTGTTTTTATATATTTTTGTTCTTCGATATCAGCATGCAAGAAAACACGCAAAGCATTTTAGCCACATTCTGCATTATAGAATCTTTTCGAGATACTCTGCTCTTACCTTATTTATATTTAAAAGAAAAAATACTGTTTGTACTCATGTGAACAGTATGTTTTGACTTTGTTTTAATATTTTTTTACGACGAAAAACTGTCCTACTTTGTTTAACTTACTTGTTTTAATGATGTTTAATGACAGACTGAGGAATTTCTTCTGTAAACTTAAAAATAGTAATAAAACGTTTATTTCTGTAAATTTATTTATGACATCTTACTACTCATTTCAGAGGCCGAATAATTCTTTAGTTACAATCTAGAGTCTTTCTAAACGTACTGTAAAGATTGCTACACCCAAAAAACCAACCGAATACCAATAAAGCGGTGGTTTCCTACGGTGGGTCAAAAATGACCCACGTGGTACTTCAAGGGGTACGGCGAACTCCGGTACTTCTAGTGTTAAAGTAGAAGAAATTTTCATAGGTTTGAGGGAGAAAGGATTTAATATCACAATACTTCGCTACTGATTTTTTTTTTTTTAGTTCTATATGAAGTTCAGATTTGCTTAAGTTTTAAGTTCCTGGAGTATTCATTTTTTAATATTTTTAATTTCCCATTTAAAATTGATTTTCATTTCGGACGTTTTTTCTGAATGATTCAATTTCAAAGGTTTAGAATTAAAAAATGCTCTATTTTGAACTGTGAAAAAAGGTGAATTTACACAGTAAATCCCAGAGATATTATTTATCTGAAGTTGGTTAAAATGTTGCAAACAATCGACAACTACAATTATCCAACGACGGATAATTTTTATCCGCCTCGGGATAAAAATAATCTGTTGTCGGATAATTGTAGTTTTCAATTGTTTGCAGCGTTTTAATCCAACTTCAGATAAATAATATCTCGGGTATTTACTGTATATTTTTTGATTTCAGAAAAATTTGCCTAATCAATTTTTATGTTAAAACATAATTTCTTGAATTAAATAAGAATTTAGATTTCTAAAGTTTCAGAAAATTTTGCTTTGAAACATTCAATTTAGTTTTTAATTTTAAATTGTAAAATCTTGATAGTTTCGAATTTGAATTTATTACGATTCGAAAGTTTCCACATTTAAATTATTCAATTTTGAATTATTTTAATTAGAAATAATACAATATTCACTGCTCTGAACATTCAATTATCTATTTTTTTAAATTCCCATCAGAAATTATTCTATTTTTAACGCTTTGAAGTTGGCCTATTTTGAAATTTTAATTGGAAATCATTCAATTTCAAGATTCTTGAATTAAAAATAAAATGGTTCAATTCTGAATGCTCTGAATTAACAATGAGACAATTTTGACTTCTTCTTGAAAAAATTATCCAAATTAAAAAATTTTAGTTTCAAAGTTTTGAATTTTGAAAGTTTCAATTTTTTCAATTTAAAATTATCAAATTCTTAATGCATTCATTCAGAAATTATACAAGTTCAATTCCCTTAAATCCCATTCGAAATATTCTTGTTGGAATATTAACGCCCTTGCCGTGTGGCCCTCTCTCCACCCGTGAATGCTGTCTTTGGCGCTCCTGCAAGCGCGGGTCACTTCTGAGACAGACGCGCGCGAGTGCTCATCTCAATTAGTGATACTGAAGATATAACTAGTGTACTTATGAATAAATTGACTTATTTTATTTCAAGTGCGGGGTTTTCTTTTACGCTAAACCTTCCCACAATGGTCCTTTTTCCAAAATTTTAACTGTTTGGAATATTTTGAAATTGAAGGTTTTGAATTCAAAATAATTTCATACGTTTTATTTTCGAACGCTTTCAATTAAAAATTATCGCGCTTTACGTGCTCTTTGAACTGCTTATACTAACGTATCTTGAAGTGTTGATTACAGTTTTGATCATGAAAATATTTGCAAATTAAATTTTCAACGTCAATTAAAATAATTAGTCATCTGATTGCCAAAAATAGTGAATATTGCCAGTTTTTGGAGATGAAGAAAGGTATAAGGGTTTGACCGAATTTGCTTTTCCTTTTTTCCAGATCACCATTTCTATTTAAAATAAAAAAAAGATTTTATAAACATTTATAATTTATTGAGAAAACCAAATATTAAAATTAATGAAAAATTAATTAAATTTATACGAGCAATTAATTGAAATCTATTAACAAGCAACTTCAATCAGAACCTTAATCGATTCATATTTCTTTCAATAGAATAAATTCCTTATGTTCCAATGTTTCTATATTTCGACCTGCTTTTCTGCAATAAGCAAAACAAAATGTATCAGTAAATAATTTATAATATTTTTTTGCAATCTTAATAAAAGTTTGATAATATTATTTATACAATTAATAACATGATATATCAATTTTCGTTATAAAATTTGACATCGTTTTATACAAAACCAAAAACTTCAAATATTTTGTGAATTCTTTCATGGGAGCTTCGACATATCAGGGTAAGGAGGGGCAGCGCCGACCAGTGAACAGTCAATGATTTTTTTAAATTTAATAAGATGTGAAATTGATCCATTTTCTTTCATTTCGAGTCCTAAATTATTGTACATCATATTTCAATAAGTAATAATTACATGAATAAAACAACGATTCAATAATTTGATTATTTTTAACAAGCTGTATTTCGTCGGCTTTGTCCCACACCGGAAGACAAAGCCGACAGCAGCTTTATATGAAAATCAAAACATCTGAAGTTGTGAAAACATGATGTTTCGCGTCTTTGTTATTTTATGTATTGGAAAAATTACCTTCAAACATATCCAGCTAGAAGAATAAGTTATTTTTAATAAAAATAGTGATAGCCGTAATATAACCTCTTATTCGATGATATTCTGCTAGAGACGGACTACGCGCAAAGGTTTCCACCCTGTACCAATACAAAACACCCGCTCTACCGAAGGGATTGAAAATAATGATATTTAATAGTTTCTGACATGAAGCCCTACTGGTGAGGCTTCAATCATTTACGATATTAAATATACTTTGGGCTTGAATTACGTTCAATTATTATAATGATATAATGTGATATTGTATTATCTGTCAAAATATCAAATTTTCATTCTGTACGTATTGTCACCGATGTTGAAAACTTTATATTTCTGCCAGCGAATCTTCCATTCTTTCGTTGTCAAAACTGTTTTCTGCATAATTTTTCTTTAACAACGTCCATTTTCAAGATTTTAGTAAGTAACATTATCTATATAATATATAATCTATATAATAATATTCTTATTTAATGCAAAGTAGAATTAAAATTGTTAAATAATATCGATGTTATTAGCAATGTCGTATTTGCCCCACTGGTTGGCGCTGCCCCTCCTTTCCCTACGTGACGCCCTGAAGGGGAGGGGGATTTTGCCATAACGTCACAAAGTATCACAAATAGGAGGGGCCGCAAAATTTTTGTAACACGTGAAGCTTCTCTGATTAAAAAACAAAATTTAAATCTGGGTCGACACATTAAAGACCAATATTATAAATACAAAAAAATGTAGTAGTTTATGAGGCTACCGTTTAAGTAATCTCTTAAGATACTAGCTAGTATCAAATACTCTGTACTCATTATTCGTTTTTCGAAGGACTTTGTAGAGGGCATGTGGGGGCACTGAAATGTCACAGATGATCAGAAGAGGGCAGGTTGAGTCATAAGTCACTAAAAATAGCGTGACATTGTTTAAGTAATTTGATACATACATTACATTAACATTCCTAATACAATTCCGCTGAAAGATAGAAAAGATAAAAAATATTAATCAATGAAAAACCCAAAATGTTGATCTTTTTTTGGGTAAAGTACAAATATTTTTTATCTCCTCGACTGTGACTTTACTTTTGGCCTAGGAAGAAGATTTTCTAAAAGGGTTCAAGCCATTCACTGCAAAATTCAGAAAGTTCATCAAAGTAAACAGTTGCCAAATTTTATCGAGAAAAACACATTTTTAATGAGTTTCTTTGTCTCTTCGGATGAACTCAAATGTGGTAGTCTAAGAGCAAGATAAAAGTCTCTAAAAAGTGAATTATTCTGAGTTATATGTTTTCAAAAGATTTAATTTTATAAATATAAGTTAAAATAAGAACTTTTGTCATTATAGTTATTTATGTGTTCAGTTTAAACTGGTGGCCTGGAAAAAAAATCCCTAGCATTGAGGATATACTTATAGGAAAACGGATATTTCATCTCGAATTTGCTGATTCGACGTTTCCGAAAGAGCTGTAGAAGGGACAGCGTCTTTGATCAGTTTGAAGGGAGAATCTTTCGAAATTTATTCCTGTGTTTAACCGAATCCATTTTTCTGTTCGAAGGAAAAGCCGAGTGTGTGCACTTTTACTCAGCTACGAATTATTGGATCGATACGATAAATATAAAAGTATTTACGAAGCATATTATTTATAATCATAACTTTGATCATTTAATACTTGCACAAAAAAGAATTGTCTAGAAATATTTCTAAAACCTTGACCAATTTTGGATTTTCATTCCAGATATAAAAAACTGAGATTACGAAAAACAGAGTCTTTGAGTTGGAGTTTAATTTAAAACTAATCATATAGAATACAAAAGTTGGCAACATAGTTTATTTATTTGCTGAAGTAGATGTCGAGGCATTCAATTCTTATCAAAAGTGTTTTAAACCTGGAAATGCGTATAAATGAAGATATAGAGTAGATTTTTTTCTAATACGTGCTACGGCCGGCCACGTATTAAAAGAAAGTTTCAGCTCTAAAACATAGTTTGAACGTAACTTACGACGTCGTAAAAAATTCTGAAAAGGGATTCTTTCTCGAAACCTAATGAAAAGTGCTGAGATGAACGAGCGACAGTACTTTGACGCTAAAGTCGTAAAACTTACAAGATTTTGCACTATCCGGTTGTTTCATCTTCATTGAAATAACAATCAGTCGAAATGTTCTCACCACTCGCTTCGCTATGTTGGCATTACCTTCGCGTGCTCCTTATTTGCTTCGTCTGCCGGTTGCATTATGAGATTAACTCTCAAGATCTCAGAAACCGCTCTTTGTGGCTTTCTGCAAATTTAAATATGCGGACGACCACTTGGTAGCAATTTATATTGAAGCCATATAACTTGGAAAACAGAATAAACTCCAGTCAAATTAGACGGAAAAAAGGCCATTTGCTGAAACAAAGTATATATCGCTCAAATCTCTGAGGGCTTTGAGGTACACATTCTCATCGTGACACTCGCGCTACGTGTTTGATTTTTGGTAGATATTGTAAATATTTATTTATTTTCTGAATTATCTTACAATAAAAAAACTATACAATCCTTTCTTTAGACAGTCTTCCCTATCTCGCGTTGTTATGCTAAAAATAGGATTTTCGTTTTCATATTATTTTTGGTGAATAAAACATCGTACAAGTCGTCTTTTAGATTTTTCACTATCTCGCCTCTTTTGGCGTAATATTAGAATTTTTTATTTTTTCCATATCAATTTCGATAAACACATTAAAAAAAGGAGTTCTGTCAAAAAATGGCACGAAGAAGTGTTTTAGGAATGTTCAAGCGCTAAAATTCCTCTAAAAACTTTTCCCCATATTTTGCGTCGCTTCTTGACTCAAAATTTGTATTTTCGACTTTTTTCATCGTATTTTCGACGAATAGAAAAATTACAAGTCCTGTCAAAAAATGGTTCAAATAAATTTAGCAGGAGTTTTTGAAAGCTATAATTGTTCTTTAAGACTTTTTTTCGTATTCCGCGTCGTTTGGTTCGAAGTTTGAATGTTGTTGTATCAAATTTCGGACAATTGTAATATTTTCTAAATCATAAATGACGAGAATGTGATAAATTATAACAAATTTGTATCTGCTTTTCGGGTGAACAACTTTTGTCTACCAATTTTTTTCGTACCTTTTGTTGTTTTTCCAAAAATTTAATTTTTTAATGTTCAATGTTATTTTTCACGAATAAAACAAAAACTGCATGTCCTATCAAGAAGTGATAAATGGATAAATTTTCAGATCTTTTTAGGGATCATAACTTTTGTCTGTTCATCTTTTTTTGTATCTTGCATAGTTTGACCACAAAATGAAATTTTTGATTTTTCATTACTTTTTGTGCTATCAAAATTTGAATGTTCTAATTTTCAAGAAAATTCAAAAAGTTTTTATGATAATCCTGCAAGGATTTCAAAAAGCAACGTTTTTCTTCTCTTGACTTTTTTTCATATCGTGCGTAGTCTGGCTTAAAATTGTGATTTTCGATTGATTTTTTTTTAATTTTGTAAATGTTATTACTCTCACAATTTTATGTTAATCGAAAACAGTCAATGAGATAAGTTGTTCGCCTTTCTGATTACTACGAATACATGTATATATAACATTTTTAAATGACAGACGCCATCGCCAAAACTTGATTTTCGGCTTTAGGGGGTCTTAAAACGTGACGATCCGTTGAAAAACTGAGGTGTGGAATTTCTGACAATTCTAATACATTCTCAATCATAAATGATGAGAATTTAAAAAGTTCTGTAAACAATGCACCTTGTGAATCACCTTGGGGATAGCAAATTCTTCAAGTGAGACTACTTTCCAGCAGATTTGCACAAAATTTCCTATATTTAAATGACAAATTGGTATAAGCAATAATTTGGCCATACATAAAGTCGGTTAATTAACAATATTGCAAAATTTTGATAAATTATGATAAGGAATATTTGGAGAACGTTTTTTGGCCACACCTGGTTTTTAAATTATTGCAACTTTTTCGTTTTTAGCTACAAAATTCTCAAAATGTTCTATTTTTTCTTTAAAAAAATCAAGAATATAGCGATAAAGTTTGGGCAATATACTTTTAAATGTTTCCATTCAAATTGGAAACTCTAAAATAAAACAAAAAAGAGAAAAGAAATAGAAGGAAACTTTCAAATCCTCGTCGTTTTGTTTGCTCTCCTATCTTTTTATATCATAATGAAGTCTAGATGATCTATGGGTGGATGATCCCGGTGGAAAATTCGATTCATTTGCATTTATCCTAGGTCTCAGTACGAGACCATACACTGCTTTTGCCTTTTCTACTTCTAGGCTTTGAAAACGTCAGCTTGTAGTTCAAATCGAAGGAAATGATCCCCTTGGTTTTCATCCAAAAAACATACAACTCGAATAAATCACAGTGACATGTAATAGGTGTCAGATGCTAACCAATCACAGAATGGCTTGTCTGTTCTGGGAGAATAGGTCGAAAAGGCGGAAAGATTCAGGGGCTTATAGGAGCTTTAGAAGTCTCAATGTTGCGCGAACGCGATTTAGGCTCTTAAAAATGCTGCTTAGAACCCGTTTTAATTAACCCGCCACGTTGTACGTGATATTAGTTGGGTGTTGACAGTAGCACCGATAAGATCTCAGCTGCTTGTAACTCAGCTCGCTTATTATTCATAACACTTTAAACTCCGCCTTGGTACTAGGAGAACTTTGAAACGAGAAATATCGCGTCGCTCCATCGAACAGGCAGAGAGGAAAGAGAAGTGTTACTTGCAAAGTTACGCATTACAAAAAGCTAGGGCGTAAACCGGATCTCATATCACACCTTCAACCAACATAGATTTAAAGCTCATGATTACTAATCGCTGATAAAGACGCTTCATTAGCATTTGAAATGGTACTAAATAAAAAATTTCAATAATCGATTTCGTGTTTATATTTTGCCTTTTCCATATTTATTTCATTAATGATCATGTATATGCAGAAATCTGTTTCTAGAGGCCCGAATAAAAATTATTTATGTGAATGGTACCGCAAATTTATTAAACGGAATAAATTTGCCAATTAGCTTAATGAAGGTTTTAAATTGGTCTTGTAATATTTGTAGGGATTCATTATGAGTAGATTAAAGATTGTATCGAACTGGTGACTCAAGATATTTATTTCATTGTTCATAATCTAGAATAATTACATACACCATTTAGTTATTTACTTATTCAATAACAATGCAAGAATTGAAAATTATGAAACATCAAATTTTCGAATTGGAAATATTGGAAATTGAACTCTTATTCATGGAAAAATATCTCGTACGCATAACTTTTGATCTCTTAAACTATACAAACTAATTATATTTGCATGTGAATCAAGATTTCTCATTTCAAATATAAAAGAGTAAGAAAAATGTCTTGTCACGCAACTGTCCCAACCTGTGCAAATTAAAAATAAAAACTTGCCAAATAATGTTAACAATATTTTCCAAATATTCAAGATTCACAGCTGTCACTTATATTAAGCTGAAGAAGCTAAACATCAAGCGTAGAGTTCAATATTTTGAAGCTGAAGATTTTAAAAATCACATCAAAGTCTATCCTACAAGTTTTTTATATGGTAACGCTGTATTGCTATTTTAGGATAAAACTCAAGAATAATTATCAAAACTATTCATAATTCAAGCTAAACTTGTTAATTTCATACTTGCGAGGACTTTTGTATAGTTGAAAATCGATTAATCAACATTGATTCCAAATTACTGTTAATAATAATCACTTTTTATAATAAAATGTTAGGGCACACTCCATATTAATTCATCACACTATACAATTATAGGATGTTTTAAAAAGTAGAGGTCAAAATCAAATAAATCGTGAAAATTGTCCTTTGTCAACTAATTTGAAATATTTTTATTTTTTTATTTTATATTTCCATACTCTCTTAGGTTAATCTTAATACCAAAAATATGCTTTAAGCGGTTTAGAAATTTTTTTATTTTCGAAACTTGAATTGGTAAACTTTTTGGCAATCAGCTTGAAGCTTGAAACTTAATTGAAGCATTTATCTTACCGATATTTTAAAGAATAAAACATCCATTTTTTCGAAATGTTATCGTAATTTTACTTTGTCTCTATTTGAAAAAACTCTGTTTAAAATAGTTTAAAGTTTTTATGATAATTTAGACCTTTTGGCTTAGATGTAATCAAATTACTTGAAACAGCACATTTGTAGGTGAAACGTATCGGGCAATACGAATTTTCTGATTCCAGTGACTTTCGATAAAACTTTTACGTGTACTTTTGAATTATTTTTAATTAAATGGCAAAAAATTTCAAAAAGGGGGATTTTTGATAATTTTGAAAATTACGTATTTTGAATTTCTACTGCTACTGACAAAAAGTTGAAATGTAAGTGTGTAAAGTTAAAGAATTTTATAATTGCATTACGCGCTTGTAGGATACATACTAAGAATATGAAAGGGAGTGTTACGTCCTAAAAGGTGTACAGAAAAAGGCCAAGACTACGCATATAGTTTATATTTATTTGACACGCACTCAGAAAATATTACAAACAATTTATGCTGAAAATCGGTAACGGAACAATATTAAAATGCAAGTAGGGGAAAGGTGCCCACATAGTCAGAAAACTGTAAACTCGTATGAGTGATCATTTCCAAATCAAACTAAAAAGCTTGAGGTGTGTAAACAAAGTTTAACCCTTTAAGTAGTTAAAACTAAAAGGGAAAATGTTTTGGATTTAGCAGTGAAGAGTAGTACTCTTCAAGTCTCTGCTTACTTGTATGACTACGCGTGTACCAACAAGGTCCACACGTGATCATTTCTTGAATATCATTCACGCACAATTCAGGAGTAAAAAATCTTTTTTGCGCAAATCTGATAGGGATAAGGGTGTCAGATTGTAATTACAGAAGCCAAAAATGGTTTCTGTGATTGGCTTCTCCAAAATATTATTTCAAAGTATAGGTAGTGAAATAACCTGTCATTCCGACCTGTCGAAAAATTGTATTATTCAAAAACACTCAAATACGGAGGGCATACAAATATAACTTTTCTGAGACTCGTCAATACAATAGAGTCCTAGATATTCACTGATTATAACGTATTTTATGCAATAATTTTGAAGATATTCTTTTTGACTGCCTGTGTACACCGAACAACTGTAGGCACCTTGCTCATATAGAATTAAGAAAGAAACTTCGTAATTTAATTGGATTGTAATGTGGAAATGACGACGCCGGATTTCTGCTTCAACCGTAGGTTGTGTGTTATGAAACAGAACCAAAACTCAGTACCTCCGTGCGATACTTTCCAGTCTACGGTTGGCAGGCTAAACTCTACAATTTTGTTTTGTGTTGGCACCTAATAACTAACGAAAAATCGTATACTTTTCTATCGAGAGTTTCTCATTGAAACTCTATGAAATGTTTTCCGGACCAAAATTTATCAAATCCTATGCTTTAGAATTTGGGATGTATGTATCAAATTCTATCCATCGATAAATCTTAAAGTTTTCTATCAATAGTTTTTTTATACCATTAAGCCATTTCCCTTTCGGGGTAGGCGTGACACTACCCAATTCGGGTAGTGTTTCTAGGTGGATTATTTACTACTAGTACTTCTTTTTGTGGGCTCACCACACCCACGACGGGCCAACAGCACGCAGTATTCCCGAACGGTCACCCATCCAAGTACTAACCGCGCCCAACACTGCTTAACTTTAGTGATCTTACGAGAACTGGTGTTTTCCGCTTGGTATTTTGCTTTATATTGCATTTATTTGCATTATATACCTATCAAACCTTATCGACACAGGACTTATATGAAATCCTATATTCTAGAATCTTGGAACTTTTCATCCGACTCTAATCTTCGAGAAATCTTATAATTTTCTATCAACAGATTGACACTGAAATTCGTTCATATCTTATTCACTCCAAACTTGTATAAAATCCTAAGATGATTTGATAGAGCTTGAATGACAATATCTTTGTGAAAAATTAGTCAAAGTAGGCGCCGAGTAAGGGTTACGATAGCTTCAGGTGCTCATATTTTTGCTCCCATGTCCATTTTGGGCCCTATGTCGATTTTGGGTCCTACGTCAGTCTTGGGCCCTATGCTTATTTTGGACCCTATGTCAAATTTGGGCCCTATGTCTATTTTCTGTCCTATGTCAAATTTGGAACCTTTTCTTATTTTGGACCTTATATTGGTTTTGGGCCCTATGCCAATTCTGGGCCCTCTGTCAATTTTGGCCCGTATGTCGATTCTGGGTCCTATCTAGATTTTGGGTCTTATGTCAGTTTTGGGCCCTATGTCCATATTAAGTCGTACGACGGACGACGGATTTGATACATGTCTGATGCGGATAAGATTTGTTACAGTTTCATTCAAAAACTGTTGATAGAAAAAGTATAAGATCGTACAACGGATAGGATTGGATAGATATTTCGAAATGTTGAGGTATAGGATTCAATACAACCATGGTGCAATTTTGCCGGAGATAAGATTTAATAAAATTTCAATGGAAAAATGTTGATGGAAAAGTATGCAAGCTTCCTCGATGGATGGAGTTAGATAAGAACTTCCAAGATTCTGGAACATGGGATTTGATATAAGTCTCGTGTGCTTAAGATATTATAGTTATAAAGTTTCAATGAAAAAATATTTACAGAAAACTATAAGATTTCTCGAAAGATAGAATGCGGTAGACAGTTTGAAGTTTGCGCAAAACACGATCGCGTCTCGAAGCGTCAATTGACCATACTTTTGTGTCTGTGAATGTGATAAACAGAACAATTTCTGTTATAAAATTAGGAAAATTGGTGTTAATGCCAATTTTGAACATAAATAAATATTGTCTCAAGTCTGTAGGCCCCTTTAAATATTTTAATGTTGAGTTATTTCAAACGCCTGGAAATTTAAGATAACTTTTCGTTTCGATTATAGTTTTTGTTTTAATTTTTCATACAAAATTCAGTACTACGAAATGAAAGCTTCATAATTTGTTTGTTTGCTTATATATATATATATATATATATATATATATCCACCTCATGGTTGTGATACGTGGACATCAGTGTAATTTACCGCGGTTCTACTGGGAGCCGGTATCATTTTTAGATGGCAGTTGCTCCCAGTGTGACCCTGCGGTGACTGTTTAACTCTTTTTTCAAATTATGTATATATATATATATATAATTATTACGTTATTCTTAAAGTAATTAAAATTTATATCTATTAGAGGTTTCAAAGAAAAAGGAAATACGCTTCTCAACTTGCATTTTCGATTTTTTTGTTCCTTTTGGGTTAAAAATTATCCTCGTGGGAGGAGAGATGAATATGATAATATTTAGAGGCTGCTCATCGCCAATTTGTTAGTTTCCACAAAAAAAAAATAATTTTGTATGCAAACGGCAGATCATAACGCAAAATTATACATAATATAAAAGATATGTTATAAAGAAGCGTTCATCATAATCAATTTTCCAAAACACACTTATAACGTCAGCCGAGAAAGCAGAAAGTCATTGTCAGAATAAATTATAAAAAAATTTAACCAGTTTTGCAGAAAAGTGATAAGCTATTTGTTCAGTTGACTATATTATTTGAAGAATGTTCAAATATTGCTCATAATTTAATCGGATTGTTTCCCACTTTTTGTCCCGTTTAGTGTAAATATCTATCATAATGACATTGAAAGAACTTCGATGTACTATTTACGTAAAATGGGATGCTGCCTTAGCTTGCGTGGTAAAATTATTACTTTTGTGTGATAATACTTTTCATAATACTTGATTTGATTTCCTTAAAAAAAAGTATTGAAGTGAGCCGGATTGTGAAATACTATATCCCAGTGGGCATCTGGACATTCTAAAGACTTTCTTAGAATGTACCTCTACCGGGTGGAAATACACCACTGGTGCAGTACTGGCCCAGTACAGATTGCTGGAGTCCCAGTACTGGGCATCTGTACTGGGCCAGTACTGTCTGGTAATGCTTCAAAGTACTGGCGTGTGGTACTGGCTCGGTATTGTACACCAGTACTGGTTCTATACTGGCGAACTGCTGGCGTACGAAAATGCCAGAGTAAATTTTGAAAATGATGAAAAACCATGCGATTGCTTTTAAGGCGCATCTACTTTATTCATTCATCATCATACGACTGCATATCGTTCGAATATTATTTATAATTATAAAAATGTAAATTTCATTCAAACTTTTTGTTTATTTTGAACACCCACTATCGCTATACTCTAAAGATGTGACAGAAAATGTATTTAAGGAAATAAAATAGGACGGGGTTTAGAACCTACATTCATACCTAAATCTATGGCCTAGCAGTCAGTAGTCTTGACCATTACTCTATACCTACATAATTGAAGGTCAATGAAAAAACCCTCCTCATAAGCCACAGCCCAAAAAAGTCAAAACAACAACTTTTTAACTCTCTTTTTTTAGATAATTTTTTATTGTTAAACAACTTCATACAGAAGTACAATAAATGAACTGTTAACCGAAATATAAATAAAATATTTCAAATGAATAATGTGAATAAATTACAATTTTCCTTCGTGTAATATTTCGTTTTTTCTTCGCGTGTTAGACCTAAAGATTTATCATAAAGATGGACCTTAGAATTTTTTTCTATCAAAAAAAAAACAAACAAAAAAACAGGAAAAAAGATTGTTTCCGCGAGAGTTTTATTTATAGTTTTTCGATATTTTAGAACACATGAACCATATTTTTTGAAGATATTTTTTTCATTTTGTGTATGTCCATACTGTCGGCATAGTACTGCCCCAATCGTGGAGTCAGCCGTCAGCCAGTACTGGGCGAATTGCCAATTATCTGTACTGGTGAGGAGTACTGAGCCAGTACTGCGCCGGTGGCGGACCCTGGTAAGCTACAGAATTTTCCACTTGGGTATTCAATATAACTTGACGTCTTTAAGACATCCTTCGGATATTTTCATGTCTTTAAAAGGTCCTCAGGACGTTCTCAAGACGTCCATCAGAAGACTTTTAAGTACAACTTCAGGACTTTTGTACCCAATGGAATGTTTCGATGAAATTGGATAGAAAGCCTATAAGAGAAGTGTATTAAAATTGATAGAAATCTGGTATATCATATTTGATAGGTTTTGTATTTATATGAAAAAAGTGTAATAAAGTGGCTAGGAATGTGGGATATCATATTTGTTAGGATTGGATTGCATTTTTGTGAAAAAACTTATAGGAATATATAGGAATTAGCGGGACTGTAGAGCATTTAGCTTTGATAGAAAATAATTAGCAATTCTATCCCAACGTTTGAATGGAATTGATTGCCTTTTTAGCGCGACACCCTGGGTTACTTCTCATAAACACGAATATTAATCTTGACAGAGTTTCTATTAACACAATCTGATAGAAATGTGGAGTAAATTCGCAAAATTGCAGACATAGAAAATGGATTGTGAAGTATTACAATTCTTTATCAAATCCTATCAAATTTCTTTAGCAGGGCACGTATGTGGCGCCAGTGGCCAGCACAAAACGAGGTGGAGAGTTTAGACTGCTAACCCCAGATTGGAGAATATAGCATGGAGGTACCGAACTTATGTATACGAGGGACAGAGAGAGGAATAAACAGAAGAAGCAATAGTCAGACACAAGCTTAGATATTTACCTGATATTTGGTCTGAATGGGATATTCCACAGATTCGTGGCAAGACCGTTATTAATTCGAGTATTTGCAAGACCTCAGGGCTCGTTGATAGTGGGCTGGACTTGCACTCTCTTGGATGTAGCTTTCTTTTAATGACACTATTTCAAAATTCAAAGGTCCGACATAAGTACTGAATTCGTGCCAGTAATTTCAAACTCCGAAGTACAGATTTAGAATAGATATCGAAGTCGTGGGATGACTCTAGGTAAAGTGTTGGTTCAAGGTAGAGACGAATTCGGCAATCGAAGAGAGTGACAAGTTCAGTAGTTGAGCGGAGAGAGTGATGACAGGTTTGATGGCGAGAACTCATCAATTTATATCTGTGAGAGTTAATTGCCTTTTGAAACCCTTACAGGTAGAATTCGATCGCAGTTGGCTGAGGTAGATATACATTTCTCATCAGTCACAGTCGCTGCATCCTGCGTCAGGACTGAAATAATCAATATCAAAACAGAGTTCCTGTCGTCAGGCCCAGAAAAAATTTATCCGTAGAAAAAATCACGAGCTTGTAGCTAGGTCTCGGATGCGAGATCAGAAAATGAAACATTACATCCTTATTTCTATAAGGAATGTATGAATAAATTTTAAAGTTTTTTACGAACAGTTCGAATTTCCTACGAACAGTTTTTGCGATTTAATTAATATTCAATTTATAAATTCGCAACTCAGAAGATTCGAACGCTCAAAGACTGCTGACTCAGCGAGTTTCTAAACATAAGCCAGGAGTGTGTAAACACGCGCAGCCATCGAGGCCAAACAAAATTGGTATTATAAAACTTCTAGCCCCTCATCCGATGAGCTCGAAGCACACGTACGAGCACACATACGTACCGCGCGTTTGGGCAAGCGTGTGTGCGGGCCACGTACAGGCGAACCTACACGGAAAAAATTTGTACTCGAGAAATTACAGAATTAGTTCCGATGTGGCGGATATGAGAAAAAATCCGTAATAATTACAGACCTACGTTATTTTAAATTCTACAGAACTTTTTCTTTGAGAATTAAATATAATGCAGGAAGAATTCTTAAATGGACAGTAATTTTAGCAACAGGAAGCTTTAAAATTTACGAAACTAAAGTCCGTTAAAAACAAAGTGGAGGACTGGATATTTCACAGAACGCTTCTCAAATAAAAAACACGGCAGAGTTCTGTGATTCCTACATCACCGCGCCGTCGTTTCCAACACGAAAAAAAATTCCGATTTATATACTACTACTACTTTGTACATTAGAAGGAAGGAAGCAAGGACGGACGGAGGACACACACGAGAGACACATTCTTAACTTATTGTACGCACACAAACATAATATGATTCTATAGCCTAACCTAACGTATATATATACATGGTATAGTGCACGCAACGCACTTCCCTAACGCAGAATATCGCACGCGGAGGATATTGGCCGAAGTGGTCCTTATATACTAACCAAGAAAATTCTCACCGCTTGTGAGAAACGACCAGTGCCGGACCCAACATTTTTGGTCAACATTTTTGGTCAAAAATATTTGAACATAGTATTGAATATTTGATGTCGAAATTTTGTATGTTTTACCATATCGCTCAAAAAAAAACATACAAAAATTATAAGAAAATTTTAAAAAAATGTATGGGTAAAAATTCCAACATATATGCGTAGATTGAAAATAGTGTAGCAATGACTGAAGTAAATACTATTATGAATAAAAAGTAAAACTTGGAAAAAAACTTCTAATTAAAACTTTGCCAGAACAAATATATACTTTGATGTTCAAAAAAACATGAAAACAATGTTGGGAAAAATTTAGTTGTTCGACCTTTTGGATTTTCAATTTTTTACCTTAGAACTAATAATTTTAAAATGTGGTAGCCGCTAGACCGGTAAATGTCCAGGATTTTTTTAAACCCGGAAAACCGGAAAGTGGCAAATTTAGTAGTTAAACAAGTGTAAACGTTCGATTGAAACTTTGTAAACTATTTTCAATTTTTAAATAATTTAAAGTGAATAGGCTCATAATTAAACTCTTCCCGTGCAGAAATTGCCCAATTTGGTCCCGATTTCCGATGTGGCCCCGATCGGGTTTGCCACATTGTGGCTGTCGCATGGCTACTTTTGTGGTTCGGGTCGGATCCACATATCGAGAAAATACCAGCTGTAAATTGCAGCGCCATCCGCTGTGCCGACCGCCTGATATACCTGATGTTTTATTTTATATTTTCCACAATACGGTTCGGTTTTGAGTGTAATGTGATTTCAAAAATAATTAAAATGCCAAAAACAAAAAGTACCTTACGGGTACGGAAATATAGGTCAATTGCTGTCATTCCCTAGTGCGCAATGAGGATGAAGGTAAGTAGATTTATCCAAATCGGTCGAGCAAACCTAACCTCAAAATAAATTGAGAATAATAAGTTAAGAAAACTATATAAACATTAATTTAAAAGTAGGAACGTTAGCAGAGGTTATGTTTGTGATTTCACAAACTCTTCCTTTCGATTGTTTGGAAAAGAAGGCAACTTTGTACAAGGGTAGACAGCAAAGCCACGTGTAGCCATGTGATTCATTCGCTCAAGTTTATGTTAATTAATTATGCTAATAATTCTAGTACAACCTGCTACACGAAAATAAGTTTAAAATGAACCTATGCGCAAAATAAACCTTTCAACGACAGTGAAACGTTCGTGTAAGTACGTCTTAATTTGTACTTTCTCTCTTTCAAATTTCCGACAGTGCAATCGAGAAAGTTCACTTAATTTGAACAAATTTTTGTTTTGCTTGTTGTACAAATAACGCTTGGATATTTAACCGATCCAACATTCTTCAGTATGCTATTATTGTGATAATTGAAACAATTTCTATCTATAACATTAGTGTATTGCAAAGGTACGGATAGTTGCTTTAGAATTTTCAGTGTCATAACCTCACTTTGCTAGTCTTTGTTGCATGAACAGGACTACAAAATGCTGAACACCTGTTTAATTTATATTAAGTTGGACTGAAAAATATGAAAAATGTTCTGTTTTGATTTTCTAATATTTTTTAATAAAGTATAAAGTTCTCAATTTATTGTTTTTTATTACTGCAAGAAAATTTAAATAATAGTATGGCTAAACATAAAAAAATAAAAGGGCGCTGCTCTGGGCCAGATCCGACCGTCCTTATGGATGCCCAGTCTGGCCCTGATCAGGCTAGGCGTTTCATTTCGAATCTGGCGCTGGAAGGATCGCCCGACTGGGCCCACATTCTGCCACATCTGGGCCCGACCCGCGCCACGCCGAAATTTCTGCACGGGTTTTATTTAATTTCAAATTATACGCGTTCAAATATTGTTTCAGTTTTAAATATTCCATTTTTAACCCATTGCGAATTGAAATTTTCTAATTAAAAAAGGCATTTTCAAAATATCTAGCAGTATTGGGCTGTTTATTTAAAATAAGCAATGCCATATAAATCAAATATTCAAAATTAAACAATTTGAAAGTGAATTGTTTCAAATATAAAGTCTTAAATCGTTGAGTGCAAAGTTTAACCTTTCAAGGTAAGAGTTTTAATTGTTTCATTTTGTTGAATTTTGAAACTGCAAGTGACATTTTTAATTTATAAATAACAACTGACCAATTATTTATTGCAAACGAATTCAAATTAAAAATTTAATTTTAAACCATCAATTGAAAAATGTTTAATTTTTAATGTTTCTAATCAAAAATGTCCTCAAAATTATATAATTTTCCAAATTTAAAAATGTATTGATTCATTCTTCCATTTAGAGCATGGAAAATAAGAACGTGGATTTATATGTCATTTTATTTCAAATTATTCCATTGAATAATATTGAGAGCTTCCTTTTTATACGCATAAAGTATTCAGCGTTTAAATGAAAACAATTTTAAGCTTCAATGCCAATAGTTTTGTTGAGTATGAAATTTGAAGTTATTTATGTGAGTTTCTAAGCGAGGGCAGAAATCAATAATTCAGACCTTCATATCACTGATATTGGTATTTGTTCAATAAAACACACATAAGTTCGTGGACTGTATAAATATTTAGCGTGGTAATTGTTGAACAGTTTATGTATTCACGCGTGACATGACATTCGAGAGAGTTAAGTGTATTCTGCGACGGTTCGGTAATATCTCCCTTAGACTGATTTTGAAAGACGCGTTGAAGCTCTAGTCGAAGTACAAGTGTTGGGAGCTTCAACCAATTAGAAGTAAGGAATTGGTTGGTGGGGTTGATAGGCAACACCCTCTAGAAAATGCAGACGAGGCAAGCTGATGCTGGGTTTTTCCGCAAAAGGCCCTGATTTGAATTCTATGGATTTCGGAATGGTCAACAAGAATACGGTAGAGGTACTATTACCAAGGGTCTCAGGCTCTATCTATTATCCAAGGCTACCTACCAAATTATTTAATCCTGTACAGCTGAAGAGTATTTACAGAGACATGGCAATTTGGCGTAAGAGAAAGTTTCCCATCTATAAAAGTATAAATCAGCTAAGATAGAACCTAAGTAGTAGCAATTGTGGAAAGCTAAGATTGCCTAGGCTAGTATATTTACTGACCATCCTTCACTAAAAGAGATATAAAAACAGCAGATGTTCCAACAAGCAATATACTGTCTAGTCGCTGACAAAATAAATGAGAAATATATTTACAATAGTAAAATTCGCTTTGGTAGACTCAACAAGTTTATAATTCAAAACTCAGGACGATAATACGATCAGGAATTTACTAGAAAAAATCAAAAAAATCTTTCACTTTTATTCTGGCATCAGTAGACGGATTGATTACCTGCCCCTGCTTTTGGTTAGTAAATTTCAAAAGTTTCACAGCTTCTGATCGACCACGACCAAATCGTCACGCGCTTTTACCGTTGAATCGTATAACTTTATAATAATAATTCCACGCAGAAAATGAAAATTTCTACCTAAATTTGTGATCATATATTTCCCAGATCTGCTCAGGAATTTCTATTATTTTCCCGTATTTTTCAAGATACACAAGATTCCAGGCAAATTCCCGGATTTCCCGGTTTGCTAGAAACCCTGATTTTATAATTCTGAATTTCACACTTTTTAAATTTAAAATTGTAAACTTAAAAAATTGAATTCTTTTAAAAGATTGTTTAATTTTAAACATAATCATAATAAATCATGCATTAAATGTTTTAATTTCAAAAGTTCAAATGTGAGACGATATAATTATAAAAGTTTCTATTAATGTTCAGTATAGCAGGATCCATTTTTAATGTAAAAACATATTTCTTTCTATAGTAATGGACTTGTGAAAAAAATATATTTGTCTTGAATAAAAGAAAATTCAGTTTACAGATTAAGACAACAATCATTATTATTTTACTTGAACTGAAATATAATTTCCAGTTCCGAAAATATTTTTAATACAAAAAATTTAATTTTTGGGAATTGGAAATGATTTTTAGAAAGTAGCGTATCAAGACACTGAATTTAAAAATCAGTTAAAACCAATTCCTCTACTTTCCAAAAGGTTTAAGCTATGAAATAAAACAAATTTTGTATGGAAAACTCTTGTTAATACATTTATAAAAATAGGTACTCAAACCTATGAATAAATGATACTGGAAAAATCCACTATATGCGCGCACTAATTAACCTTTCTGTAGAGAAAAAAAACTAGGTTTATTCTCCAGGAAGGTGAAGGATACATTCTTCTATAGATTTCACAGAAAATCTTATTTGATTCGAGAACATTGTATATGATTTAAAGAATTTCCTCTAAAGATAGCGAAAAATATTCCAGTAAATTAAATATAAATGTCACAAGTGTTTTGAATTTACATAAAATTATTACGAAAAGCAGATCATTTTTTACAGTTACAAAGTAAGACTTGCTACGTGCAACATAATCCGAAACCTAACTTTCAAGATTTTCATAACATTTCATTCATTGAATATTATATTCATTCATTTAATATTATAATATATCACTTTAGTGACTTTTCTTTCAAAAAAATTAAAACAAAGATTCCAAGGGTTAACGACATTATTAAATTCAGATCTACACCAATTTCCTATTTTTTTTTTCAAAACCACTGAATTCAATGGATTTTATTTAAATTTTCAATTTTTTAAATTCAATTTGAAGGTTTTTAAATTCACCTCAAATTCTATGAATTTTATCAGATTTTTATTCACTAATTATATTTCACTATTTCTATAGTAAAGCGAGTGTAAGGGTAAATGGGAAACTGAGCGACTGGTTCGATATTATGCAAGGGGTGAAGCAAGGATGCGTTATGTCCTCGTGGCTATTTATCATATTCATGGATAAATGTCTAAGAACTGCCCTCTTCGACGAAGAAGGTGTAAATCTCGAAACCGTCAAGGTACGTGGGTTAGCTTTCGCAGATGACAAGATTCTTATGGCAGAATCAATCGAGGACTTGCAAAGAATGTTGAATAAACTAAATACAAGCATGGAGAACATGGGCCTCAAAATTAACGTGAATAAAACGAAAATCATGGTGTTTGAGGGAAAAAGCGAGAAAACAATGTGCAACATTGTCCTAAATGGTGAGGGATTAGAACAAGTTGACAAGTACGTATATCTGGGTAGCCTATTCACTAGCGACGGAAAAATAGATGGGGAGTTAGATAGGCGCATAAATAAGGGTAAGCAGGTTATCGGTAGAGCAGGATCCATCCTCAGAAATAAAAACATATCAAAAAAAGCTAAAATGGCCATACATAACTCTATCTTCGTACCAACTGTACTATACGGTAGCGAGACATGGACCTGTCAAGAAAAGGACAGGAGCAAAATCAACGCGATCGGCATGAAACCTCTCCGCATAATATGCGGGAAAACACTGATGGACAAAGTCAGAAATGAGACAATCCTCAAAGAATGTGGTACACAAGAGACACTAGTTGACATATGGGAAAGAAATCAGCTAAGGTGGTTCGGACATCTTGAAAGAATGAAAGATGAACGACTGACGAAGCAAGTGTATAAAGGTAAAGTAAATGGTAGAATGCCCAGAGGTAGACCGCCGAAAGAATGGTCAGAATCTGTGAATGAGACATTAATCCGAAGAGACGTAAGAAGCCATAGGAACAGAAGAGCTTGCGTGAAGAAATGCATGGACGTGAAGGAAGCTAGAGTAGTATGCCAGGACAGAAATGTGTGGCGACAAATAGTTTGTAAACAGAGTGACAATAGTGTGAATGGCGCCTGAAACAGAGACTTTGGATACTAATGGGCCCAAGTGGGGAACCATACATAACAATTTTGTGAGGTTCCTCACTTGGGGTGATCGCTAGAGAGATTGATCAGCAACCTGGGTCGGAGCAGTGTTGCGGAATGAACGTGTCATCTAAATAAATGACACGAGAATTCCAGATCGATCTAAAACACCTATCCCTAACACCTATAAAACTCCTATATACCTTATGCCCATATACCAACCTACTCTATACCTATTCACCTGTTTACTATTCCCCAACCGAGCAAGTCACGCCTACCCCGAAAGGGAAATGGCTTAATGGTATAATAATAATAATAATAATATGTGGGTTTCTAATATTTTTTGGGATGAATAACTCTGAAGAAGAAAAATAGAAAAAATCTGGGATATATAGCTTATTTAAATATTAAAACAGCTCCTGATCTAATAATCCTGTCAATTGTATTAACATTTTACTGAAATTGTGTAAGTCTACTCCTTCCAAAACTACTTCCATACACTACTGAAAAAATTAAGTCTAACTACTATGCGATAACTTTATTTTTATTACATCAGTAAAATTGTTTATTTTGTGCTGTAAAGGTTGAAAACAATTTAAATAAATTATTCGAAATGTTCAAGCATTTTCAAGCTTCGACGATATCAAAATAACGAACTATTATACATTTTTGGTTTTAGGAAGTCACCTCATTTACAGAATTCATTAATGAAGCACTTTTCTCAGTAAATTTTTAATTAATGAGATTTTTTGTCAAGAAAATTAAATTTAAAAATATTTTAAATTTAGATACAACGCTGTGTTGAATAACGAGAGTTAGCTTCGTTACCAAAGTCGTACACAATTTTAAAACCTCACGTGAGCAATTGTTTATCAATTTTCAAAGTAATTAGTTTAAGATATAAAAAAAACTGGGACCAATGCGAAATGTACATGGTGATTCCATTGATTTTCTGTTTTTGTAATTTTGATTATTGATTATTTATTGAATCTCGCTGATACGATGCCGGGACGCACATCAGTGACACACACTGACGCAACACTACTGTCGTATCGCAACTGTGTTTGCGACACACACATGTGCAGCGCGCCGCCACGTCCATGTATTCCAAAACACAGTAGAGTTCTGTAATTTTAAGCGACCGAGAACCGTGGTTCTCACAGCACAGATGTAGTTTCTCTTCAACTTATTATTCGTAATAATCATTTTGAACTTTTACGGCACCGATTTTTAGTACTTATTATCAGTTCTGTAATTATGACCCAACAGTTCGAAATGATTTACAGAACAGTTATTGTTAATTCACCGAATTTTTCTCATATCCGCCACAACGTAACCAGTTCAGTAATTCCTCCAGTACAAATTTTTTCCGTGTACTTCCTAGTTCCCAGATTTGTCGCGCAAACTCGTAAATGCTCTGAGAATCTTTTCCCAATCACTCGTGATATTTTTGTAATCATTCACGTAAAAAAAAGTGATGAAGCGTTTTAGAATGTTCACATCGAGTTCGTCAATTCTTTGTCAAAGCTCTCAGATTATTTACGAAAATACATGAATATCCGATGAATTTTTCTCATATCCGAGACCTAGCTACTAGTTCGTGAGTTTTTACGGATAAATTTTTTTCGTGCAAAAGGACTGTTCCAGTTTTAAACAATCAATAATAAATCTTCCATTTAGAATAATTCTAATAGCAAAATCAATTTCGTCGACGGCTTTGTGTTGCCAGTCACTTCCAGTATCAGGCGATCAATAATTTTGAAACTCCTCTCAGTCGGAATGATTTTTACTACGTGTTACCAGTGACGAACTGGGACATCAATGCGACCCTGGAATTTTGTGAGTAGGCGGCCCTTTTTTCGGGGTGGCTTCTAAAAAACAAAAAAAAAAAGGTCATCGAAGTAGGAGCCGATGTACAAGCGTGTGCATGGAAAATTTTCAATTGTTTCCGCATTGCTGGGGGCCCCTAATCGGTGGGGGCCCTCAGGCCATGATCCCGCTGGCCCCTGTACTAAATGCGGCCCTGGGTATGCCCTTAACGGACCTCAAGGCTCGCGGCCCACCGGGAAATCTCCCAAATTCCATATGGCCAGTCCGCGCCTGCTTGTTACTGTTCGCAACTAAGTATTTCCCTTATGCGGCTTATACGGAGTCGACATGTTGGGATCCAAAAACATGGGGAGTAAGTGAGAGAAGTAGAATAGTCAGCTCTTTCTCTCGCAATACCGTTTTAGTACCCACCCCGCTCGTTATTGTCACCCCGCTACGACATGCCTAGTCCCCTCCTATTTCTATGTCCCTGAATTTGACGCACATAGTCATAAATATTGTAATTGATACACTGAGATAACTTTGGTTGTCAAATTTGATGTTATAATATTTATTTGTGCAATAAAACAATAGCAAGCCAGGATATTCACTATTTCAAGAATAAGTATTGTGAATATTAAACTGTGTAATTACCAAGTTTATTGGAATATAATAATGAATAAATATAAAATAATAAAAAATAATAATAATGAAATAAATAATTTTATTCATACCAGAAGAAAGTTTCTATAATCCATAGAAAAGACTGTGGAGTTTACAAAACCCAATAATAAATAAACTCTTCTTATGTTCATTCTACGTATTTCTAATTTTTGCCATGGAAATAGGAATAGTAATTTTTCAATCATATTTTGCAACATATGTTATTCAAACAGCTAGTTATTGCAACTATACGGTTTTATTATTTAATTTGTGAATTTCACTTTTTCCTAACTTCAATTTGCTATTCGAAAATACTTGTCCTTTCAACTCTAAATGGAACTAAGTTTGGAGTGTATTTATAATTGACATTGAAAAAGTATTTATTCGTATCGCTGTGGCAATTAATACTATTTTCTTGACTTGAACATAGATTGCCATTGAACTCTAGTAAAAATAAATATTATAATGCCAAATTTTATAACCAATAGTTTCTCCGTGTAGACTAACATTTCAAATTGAATTATTTTAATCATTAACAATACATGAATAATAATTAATCTAGGCTATAGTCATGGCGATGTAACAAAAATAGATAATATGTGTGCATTTATTTTATATTTATGCGTAAGTGATTTAAATTTCAGTCATTTCAACATCCCAAGTAGATAAATCGCTTTTTGGTCAGCCATAGGAGGATTAGGTTATTGATCGCGATACAATTTTCCCAAGTTTACAGGTATTTATTTGGTCTCAAATAATGATAAACGCAACTTTATGTTTATTTAGGCAGAAATTTGCATTTAAGGGAATGCTACGCTCTGAAAATATTCGTTTATAGAGGTTCCAAACAGTTTCTCCTGTATATTTTCACATAAATTTGCTTACTTTTTCTTCTTGTAAAGTAATGAAAAAAATAATGAAAAGGTAACAAACTATCATTAAAAAAAAATCTAATAATGGCAATACAAATTTTTGAGAAAAAATTGAAGTAAGGCATCCTGAATTGTTGGGTGCGAGACACAAATATTTTAGAATCAACTAGACACTTCGTTTTATTTTATCTCAATATTTTGGATATTCTCGTCCTAATGAGCAAGTATCAGGTTTATATCAAAATTGACATCGCCAGCTTTCATCAGTTCTCCAAGTTTTAGGTCTATACTAATCTGTAGACATGATTTCTTTTGAAACTATCATGGGATTGAATTGTGTATTGACATACTTTTTCAGGGCTCAAAAAAGCTTAGGTTCGTTAACCAGCCTCCTTTGACTAATAACCATTGAAAATTCGAATGAAAAATTAAACAATAGCAATGTTGAGCCAAAGACACGAGATACTAAGAGAACAGGGCCGCCTTTAAATAAGGGCCGTCGGGGCCGCGGCCCGGGGCTCCCACATTTGAAGGGCCCCCGCAAAATACTACAAAATGCACACACTTCTGCATCGACTCCTACTTCGATGACCTTTTTTTCTTTTTTTAGAAGCCAGCGAGGAATAACATTTCTTGAGTCTGCTAAAGGGCCCCCACATTTTCACCGTCCCGGGGCCCCCGTAGCCCTAAATACGGCCCTCGAAGAGAATGTTCACAAGCAAAATCCTTAAGCTAAAACAGAGATGCTGATTTGATCAGGAACATTTCTGGATAAGACGCATGAATTTTCTTTTAAATGTGAAAAATGTTATTGAAAAGAATTTATTTTCTCAGAAAAACTATGCGAGACGCGCAAAAATGTCAATGAAAAAAATTCTTCATTTTAAAAATATCTATGAATTTGGTTGACATCATTTTTCAACAAGACGCATAGTTTTTTCCACAACTCGCATTCGGAAAATTCTATATTTGAATTTCCGTAAGGCATGGCGAATGAAGCCAATTTTACGCGATTTTTTTCCTTATTTGTGAGGAAAATGCAATGATCTCAATGGCTGAGCGTTAGGAATGGAGCGTTGTAGCTTCCCCACCACGTGTTCCCTGCTCTTAGTTTCCGAGAGACAGCCAATAGGGAGGCCACAAGGCCCACTCTTCTTCCTGCTAATGGCCTTCGCTCCTGGACACGAATCGTAAGTGATCCAATTACTTTGCTTTCAAGATACATTTTTTTCAACGTGTCATATTTTTGGGATTTCGCTCATGCTGTATGAACGCCGAATACCGAATTTTCCGTACACTTATTGTGAAAAATAGTATGCACAACTCATTAGGGATCGACGGATTCTCCACGAACAAAAAGTTGACAGCACAAGATAGTATGAATCAGGATTTAGAATATTCGCGCGCCGCGAATTCCGAGGCGAATTCATAGGGCCTTGCACCGCCAACTTCATGCTGCTGGTGAGTCTCCCGTTCCTGAACTGTTTATGCAATGTACTATGTTTTAATCGTATAAAATGGTATCAAATTGAAAAATTAGGTTAAAAGAAATTAAAAGGAAAATGGTTTGATTATCAAAAAATGATGGTTCGGATACATTTATTAGGATATCTAAAATAAAAGAATGATAAATAATAGTACTTTATTTTGCAATATGTGAATTTAAGTAGTTCCATTCCAAGGTAGAGACATTACTATCATAGTATGCATTTAATATATGTAGTGCAATATAATATAGAAAATGTCGCATTTTGGACATACTTTAATTAAGTGCGAATTGCAAAATATGTGATGAGAATGCTCTGTTCGTTAAAGCCGAAGGAACTTTAACACGGGTATTTAAAATTACCAAATTAAGTTGTCAATTGTTTGATCTTCAATTTTAAAAGGTCTCTTCATAAATGTAAGAGACCTACAAAGATCGAGCGTGAAGCTCGAGGTAAATAAATTATCGAAAGCGAAGCGCGAGACCCAACAGACGCACGCCTTGGCGCGCTAAATCGTTGAAGACGAGCGCAACGCGCGACGACAATGTGCCCGAGCGGAGGGCAGATTTTTTCATTACACCAGAGCCTCACTATTTGAGCACGTGATCGCACGCATTATATATATTCCTGCAATTGCTGGTCTCCGCAGTTTCTCAGGGGGCAGGGCGAGAGACGATTGCGACTCCGCCTTTGAAGGGACGCAGTTCACTACTACTCAGTCAAGTAGATAGCGCAATATTACGGAAACGGCTAAGGCGGTCCTAACTGTTTACGGTTCGCTGTACGCGCTATATGAACAAGGCTATTTTCAGGCATCCCCCGAGATTGTTCATTTATCGGTGCTTTGGTGTAATTTATTTATTGTGTAAACCATAAACAGGCAGTGCTTAAAAAATAATTCGCACAGTATACACAGACTGATATAATCCGATGTTATGTACACGGACAGACGGGGAATTTTGACTGGGCTACTAGGCGCGTCCTTGGGTTGCGGATAGAGAAGCCCTTACCGAGGTTTGTGCTGAATACGTTTACGAAACTGAATAATCTTTCGCGGACAATGGTCTAGCGATGGCAACAAAGTAAAAACAGCCGAACCAAGGAGTGACCAACCTTGCTGAAGGATCTGTGGCACCGAAAAGCTGTATTCTTTACGATATTTCTAGGATAACAGGTCGCCTCCTAAAGTATTGAGAACTTACCCCCGAATGCAGGTGTCTGTGTGATTAAATAAATAATGATGATAAACTTAACAAAAGTGTGTGCGAGAAGATGTTTGGAGGTGAGATGGTTATTACAGAGGTGTTGTCTAAAAGTTGCTGATCTGATGTAAGAATCTGCAAAGCACATATAGAGAAGAACATTAGGCAAGGAAATGGAATTGATTGACATGCTGGAGGACATACTCAAAAAAGGAAGCCTCCTGAAGGACGATAGAGGAATATGTTCCTGGCGATCAGGGACGGGCTGGATGATGAGCTGAACATGACGGAAAGTATGCGCGCTAAAGCATTTTGGACTCAATGCTGGTTCGGTAATTTCGAGTATCAACTTGACGATACCCTTGACAAGAAACAGGTGATGAAGAAGCTCAAGATTCACGCCGATGAAGTAGGGCCCACAGCCATGAAAAGTGATAAAAGCAGAAAGGGGGCTGCAACAAAACCTGAAGAAGAACTGAAGGCTGGAGCGTCCCGTCACGGTTCTCATAAAGCCAGCTGAGAAAGTAAGCTGAGCCGAGGACCTAAAACAACCTCAAAAGCAAGGTAGAGCCAGACACTCTTGGTGTTAAAATCAAGGGCATAACGTAAAAAAGGAACAATGATATCCTTATTGAGATGAAAACTGAAAAAGAGGGCAGACCTCAGGATGGCTGTCGGGTTGACAGAAAGTTGCGCGAGCTCGTTTTTCCCGCTGAGTGAAGTCCTTATAAGATACTTCAGGCCTACGTGGAGTTGAGTGAGAAGACGGTCGCGAGGCTAATTCGGGCAGGAAACCTGAAGAATTCCAGTGACAGATACGCCATTGCGTATCTGTCGCGTATCACTGCTATCACTGCGTATTGAATTCAAAGCAAGTGAATGGATTTTTGTTTCCTGGGTGCAAATAGCGAAAAAAATGTTGATTTTTGGAATTTCATTTTGTATCTTCTACGCAAAATTTTTCCTATACTTTTCGTCCTTCAAATTTAATGCATAGGGGTATAAGAAGCATAAAAAAATTATTAACTTGCAGAGTGAATTGTTATAAACAAATTGTATCAACAAATTATCGATATTACGGGTTATTCGTTTTCAAAGTATATTTCTGCTCTGAAATCGCTTGCTTTTATCGTTAAAATGATACGTACCCGGGTAAAAAAATTTTGGTATGGGATTGATCTAGGAAAACAACTGTGAAATCGTATGGGAGTGATCTCTCAGATAGTATAGTAAAAGTATGCCATTTGAGACGATCCCATACTTCATGTATATTTGAATGAAGTATAGTGGATGTATAGCTCAAATATTGGTAAAGTATAACAATGTATAGTTGAAGTATAGGGGAAGTATTTTTAAAGTATATCTGAGAAGTATAGCTGCAGTATAGATAATGTATAGCTGATGTTCAGTCAAAGTATAGCTGAAGTATATCTTTTAAGTATAGCTCAAGTATGTACTTCATGTCTAAAGTATAGAAAAAGTATGGCTACAGTAGGTACAGCCATATCGTTGCTGATGATAGATAATCAGATATCTGAAATACATGAAAATAGAAATCCAGAATCATGATTTTCATAATTTCAAAGGATATTGTTTAAAAATTCTAAAATAATTAAAATGCTATTAATATTATGTTTATAGGATTCAAAGATTCTGGATCTCTTACCAATATATATGACATAAGAGTCATATAAGTAGTCCGTTATGTATCCGTTGAATATTTTATATCCTCACGAACAATATTCAAAATATAGTTGACTTGCGAAATCAATTTCAATCGCGAACTTTTGAAATTTTTAGACGAGCTGTCATTCATGATACATTGTGTTTTATCACGTTGCTAGGATATCTTGAAGAACAAATGAGTACAATTCTATGTCCGATACTTCTGCCATACTTAAGTATAAATGAAGTATAATCTGTACTTCTGCTATACTTAAGTATAGATGAAGTATATCCTATACTTCAGCTATACTTAAGTATAGAAGAAGTATATCCCATACTTCAGCTATACTTTAGCTATACTTTAGATATACTTCAGCCATACATCAGCTATACTTTAGATATACTTTATCTATACTATTTCAATATACTTGAAGTATGGGATCGTCTCATTTACCATACATTTTTTATACTTTGGGAAGTCAATGATTGATCACTCCCATACTTATGATTTTTACTCGGGTAGCCATTAAAATTTGAGATTCAATGTTATATGTTTATTTTATAAGCAAATTATATAAACAAATGCGCATTTTGGGCGTTTTTAGGCGAAAAGGAACCGTTCTTTCTTTCTTCCTTGCTTGTTACAATTATATTGTAAATTATGTTCTCTGAAAAAACTGTTGTCACTCATCAATATTTGTATATTTTATAAACAAATCATACAAACAAATATACATTTGTGGAATTTTTAGGCAAAAAGAAATCGTTTTTTCTTCCGAATTTGCTGAAATTCTATCGCTCATTATGTCGTCTGGAATAATTTTGGCTACCCATCAATATTTTTTAATTTTATGAACAAATTATATAAACAAATGCACATTTTCGCGCCGTTTTCAAACAAAACAATTTTTTTTTTTCCTTGAAATCACTGGAATATATATTGCCAATGATGTTTCCCGAACAAAATTCTGCTACTCATCAATATTTGTTTATATTACATTATTACATTACATATTACATATTTATAAACAAATATGTAAACAAATGCACATTTTCGGCGATTTTAAACGAAAAGAAATTTTGTTTTCTTCTGACCTCGCTGACATTACATTGCCAATAATGTTTTCTGAAATAATGTTTTCACCCATTGATATATGTTTATTTTATAGATGAATCACATATAAAATGAACATTTCAAGCGTTTTTGAGTATAATTAATCGTTTTTGAGGGTAATATAGCACTCTGATTCGTGAGAGGCAAGGGGACTCACCAAAAAAAAGCACCTCGATTTTTCTGGTTACTGTAATATGTAGAATGTGTATTTGTTCATTTGAATTGTTTATAAATTTTCTAAAATCTATTGTTCGACATTTTTCTATGGAGCATCAATGGCCATATAACATAAACAAGATCAGAAGAAAAAAGATTTCTTTTCGCTTAAAAACGCCCAAAATGTACATTTGTTTTTATAATTCAATCATAAAATAAATAATATTGATTGGTTGATTTTTTTTTTTCAGAAAACAAAATTGGCAATATAATTTCAGCAATGTCAGAAGAAAAAACGATTTCCTTCCGCTTAATAATTCCCAAAATGTGCATTTGTTTATGTAATTTGCTCAGGGGGAAGTCCCCTAAGCCCGGACGGCTTCTAAAGCCGGACAGAATTTGAATCAGTGCGAAGAAGGGCGCCAATTTGTTGCTTGTGCCGCGGTTAGAAAGCTTCTCCCAAGTGAAAAGCAGGGGGTGGGGGCGTTCCAATACCCAGTGCTGACTCGTTCGTCGTGGAGCGTTGTGCGAATTTTAAGGTTAGTAAAAATTTTGTTCGTAGTAATTTTTTGGGGTCTGTAAATATTATTTAAAGTATGGAATCATAGTCATTGTTATTGATTATTATTGCTATCGTACTAATCTGATATAACTCATGCGTTTTTTGTGATTCATAACACACAATTTGAATGAGAATTTTTCTTCTATGCATTTCAGGGTCCCTAAGTTCGGACACTCTCAACGTCCCTTAATACCGGACATTTTTACAGCAAGTTTTTTTTTTTTGTAGTGACGCCAATACGGTTACACCCGAAGATTTGCCTCAGGAGTCTTTCGACGTCAATGAGAAGCAGAATGTTGATATTCATCCGTCAACAAGCAAAGCAATTCTCACTGTAATTCATTAGCTATCACCAGTCCCAAGCGCTGCGGCAAAGAGAGCCGTGAGTCGACGGCGAAAAGCTGATAAATGCGAGATTTTAACATCCTCTTCGTACAAAAATGCGCTCATTGATAATATGGCAAAGAAGGCTAAGCCTCCTGTACTTAAAATAAAATTGAAATGCAAGAAAACTAACGACCCGACTAAAATAAAAAAAGCAAAAAATCAACTGTAACTCTAAAGACAACGATATCTCAAATATAAAAAATCATCAACATCAGTGACTGAAGAAGCAACAACTTGTTCAATCTGCCAAGAAGATGATGATGAAGATTGGATTTGCTGTCAAGCTTGCAATCAGTGGGCTCATGAAGCGTGCGCTTTTGTTGAAGAGGGCTCAGATAGCTACATTTGTGATTTTTGCAGGTTGCACAAAAAAAAATTTGTGATTATGGCCAAACTTTATTAGAAATAAGATGAGTTTTCTCTATCAACAGTTGATTTGTTCTATTGAGATAGATAATCTAACGAATTGTTTGTTAAAATAATGTTTTGGTTTAAAAATGAACGTAAAGCTGGCTGTCCGTCTTTAGGGGACCTTTTTGAAAACGTCCTTTTTCCTATCTCAATTATTCCTTAGTATCTACTTCATTTAAAGTAACATTTGAGACTGCTGATACATCTGTGTTGATTAGGTATATAGTTAAGAGCTTATTAAAGTGAAATAAACAAATTATATTATTGCAAGATTTCTTTTATTTTTGTTATTCCTTAAGTGTCCGGTTCTCGGGGACCTCCCCCTATAAAATTTAAAAATATTGATGATTGGCGAAATTTTTTTCAGAAAAAATTATTGCAAATATAATTTCGAGATGTACGGAAGAAAAAAAGTTGTTTTTTTCGCCTGAAACGCCCAAAATGTGCATTTGGTCTTATAAGTTATTTATAAAATAAACAAATAACATATAATCTTAAATTTCAATGGCTACGTATCATTCTAACGACGAGAGCAAGCGATTCCAGAGCAGAAATATACTCTGAGGACGAATAACTTCTAATGTCTATAATTTTTCAATATAATTCGTTTATAACAATTCACATTACAAGTTAATATTTTTTTGTCTTTCTTATACACCTGTGAATTGAATTTAAGGGACGAAAAGTATATGAAAATTTTTGTCTAGAAGATAAAAAATGAAATAAAAAAAATCACAATTTTTTCCATGTTTGCAGCTGTATAAAATTTAAACAAACGAAAATATCAAAATTGGCCTTAACGGATTTCTTCATAATTTAATGCTCAATTTTTTAAAGGAAAAAATTGAAAATCGATGGAGAATTGTGATCTACAGGTTATTTTGAACATCGCTTTTTCATTTCGCCCCCCCCCCCCCCTGTGGGACGCAGAGACAGGGCGTACTGAACCTATAGACCATAGAGTAAATAACTCAGTAATGCGAGAGCATTACTAACAAGGAAGGTACTCCAGGTGTCCCTCGCCGATTTGATTCTCCCTGATATATGTTGTAGTACTCGAAAAACTAAGTGACACGTATTTTTTTTTATCTGCGGAAAAACACTTTAAGGGGGTGAAACAACCCCCCAAAGATAGGGGTCGCAAGTGTCGATTGTATAGTTTTATGTAGAAAAACAAAATTGATTTCGACCAAACCTACTGGGAAAGTTTCCTCATGATGAAAGATGACTAACGTAATTTTCTCAAAAAAAAAAAAATTAATTAAGGGGGTGAACCACCCCTACATAGTTTTAAAGTTGTGCTGAAAATTGCTAAATTCACAGGAAAAAATTTGAAAAAAATATATTTTGCACTTGAGACAAAAATAAAGTTGACGTGTTTCGCAAAAAAAAATTGGTAAAAAAATTAATGGGGGTAGCTACCCCTAGACACTTTTTATCTTATGTCTATGATAATATATACTTTTCATACACAAAAAAAATTGGAAAATTATTTCTATAACGAAGGAAGTGAAATAGAGTCCATCCAACATGAATAAAAAAATTACGCGTGGGTAAACCACCCCTACATGTTTTTAAAAATGTGCTGAAAATTGCTTAATTCGTAGGAGAAAAATTTGAAAAATATATATTTCGCACTTGACATGAAAATAAAAATCACTTGTTTCCCAAAAAAAAATTTCTAATCAATGGGGGTAGCTACCCCTAAAAACTTTGTATTTTGTGTATATGATAATATATACTTTCAATACACAAAAAAATTGGGAAATTAGTTTTAATGAAGGAAGTGAAATAGAGCCCATCCAACATGAATAAGAAATTACGCGGGGGTAAACCACCCCCCAATTATGTAGAAATTACAAAATAAGACTTGCATCTAGCAAGAAAAATCCGAAGAAAATACCTGTTGCACACAGTATATCGAAGATTTATTGTTCAAACTTTGAACAATAATGATATTCGTCAAAAAAGCGTATATTACAATGTGTATGGAAAGTATATATTATCATAGACACCAACTAAAAAGTGGTTAGGAGTAGCTACCCCCATTAATTTTTTTATTTATTTTGGCGAAACACGTCAACTTTCTTTTGGTCCACAGTGCAAAATATATATATTTTTTAATTTTCTCCTATGAATTTAGCAATTTTCAGCAAATTTATAAATATTAAGGGGTGGTTTACCCCTGCCTACTTTTTGTATTCATGTTGAATTGACTCTATTTTACTTCCTTTGTTATAAAAATAATTTCCCAATTCCTCTTGCGTATGGAAAGTATATATTATCATAGACACAAAATAAGAAGTGTTTGGGGGTAGCTACCCCCATTTATTTATTGAAATTTTTTTTCTGAAATACGTCAACTTTATTTTTGTCTCAAGTGCAAAATATATTTTTTCTAAATTTTTGCCTGTGAATTTAGCAATTTTCAGCTCAACTTTAAAAATATGTAGGGGTGGTTCACCCCCGCGTAATTTTTTTATTCATTTTGGATGGACTATATTTCACTTCCTTCGTTATAAAAATAATTTCCCAATTTTTTTTGCGTATGAAAAGTATATATTATCATAGAAATAAAATAAAAAGTGTTTTGGGGTAGCTACCCTCATTAATTTTTTTACCAATTTTTTTTTGTGAAACACGTCAACTTTATTTTTGTCTCAAGTGCAAAATATATTTTTTTCAAATTTTTTCCTGTGAATTTAGCAATTTTCAGCACAACTTCAAAACTATGTAGGGGTGGTTCACCCCCTTAATTTAATTTTTTTTTTTGAGAAAATTACGTTAGTCATCTTTCATCATGAGGAAACTTTCCCAGTAGGTTTGGTCGAAATCAATTTTGTTTTTCTACACAAAACTATACAATCGACACTTGCGACCCCTACACTGAAAGAAATTTAGTTACAAAATACGTTAAAACCGATATTACAGTTTAGTATAATCTTTTACGATTTAGGGAAATCGGGTATTTATATCAGAAATTAATATAGTATCTATTAACGATCTATGAAAAATTTACTTTGGAAAATTAATATAAGTTCTACAAAACTTGTAAAAAAAATGGTAATATTTAAAATTCACTATATTATATTCAAGCAGGAAAATAATGCCGAATATTGGAAAGATTGGAATAATTTTTTCACATTTTGAAAGAGAGGATTCTGAAATTTGCTAAAGTTTATACTAAAAAATATGAGTCATTCGAAAAGAATGTGACGGATGAAAATACGAAAAGGACAAGTTCGTAAACCCGTCGTGAATCTCCGTCAATTCACACTGCACAATTAGAGCACATAAATACGCACATTATCATTATCATTATTCATAAACACTGTAGAACACACATTCGCTGAGGTAACTTAACTTAACATTTACTTATATACATAGTACGCATAAATATACATATAACACACGCATCGCACGCAAATCACGCTGAGAGAAGGGGTTTGAAGATTCCTTATATACTAAGTGGTGAAAGTTTTTGGAATTGTGAGAAACGGCATGATGCTTAATAACTCGACTTAGAAACATTCAAAATTAAAAGTAAAAACAGGAAAATATTCTGTTTTAATAAGGTCAAATCTGGGATTGAATTAAATTCAAAAATATCTATAGGTTTTTCGTTTTTTTTCAATCATCTCGTTCCCGCCTCAGATTCGGCTTGATAATACAAGTACCAGTGCTGGTTCGAAAATTGTGGGTGCCCCGAACTTAATAAAAATGTTGTATAAATGAAGCATATTATTATACAATTACAAGGCCATCGACAAGAGCAAATTGAAGAATTTTGGTGGTGTATTTTCATGGAAAAATTGTTGTTAATGATTAATAAATTTATTCTTTAAAACTGAACTGAACTGAAAGTTGAACTATTTTGCAAATGTGGAATCATTTATAAATATTGGGACTGAGAAGATTTTTTTGTTAGTGAAATAAATTAAGCAATTTATCATATCGAACAATAATTTATTAGATAATAATAATTTATTATTATACTGGCAAGAAGCATCTATTGAATACGCATGTTACTCCTTATATTTAATCACATCCAGGTTTTGGCTATATAAAAGAACCCATCCTTGAGCTTATTGACATAAGAGAATGCAGCATTGCTTAAATCAGACTTTTTAATGATTTCCCAATGAAAAGAGTCAGTACGATATATCTTGTACGCTCTGGTATGTTCATTGAGATAGCAGACAGGCATCGATTTCACCACAACAAGAAAGTCTTCCTTATTAATTGAAATTATCGAGTTGACAAAATAAAATTCTTCGCCTAATTCAGAAAAAGTGATTGTTATACTGTTTTCCTCAATTGTCTTTCCGATGTACTGAATCGAATTAGTGATTGAGACGTTATTATTAATTAAATAATTCGGCAGTAAATGTATGTAATAAGAAATATCCAGTAAATTCTGTAGAGCGACTGATCTAATTTTACTGGGCACATGTGTCCACGATTACCACTCTTGCCCTAAAAACAAAACACTGGAAAACACGTGTCCATACGTGAATCTTGATCAGTTTAGCGGGAAACACGAGGTTCTCCGATTCACATCGTGAGCGCTCGGCTATGAGGTACGATCGGCGGATTCGGCTAACCTCGGGAGATTATCGGAGCTATTCGGATTTTTTGATATAGTTATTTGCAATTTCCGCAACTGAAGCTTACAATTTCTGTTAGCGTCTATCACAGAAAATAAAAATATCTCTTATTTCTTTTCACTTTCTCATTGACTATATTAATTTGTAGAATATTTGTATTAACTTATGTAACTCAAACTATTAATTTCTGTAATTGTTTTTATATTATTTGATAATATCACTATCAATTTTTATTATTCTGCGTTTCAATACATAAAATATCAATCTTTGCTATTGAATATACCAATTCTTATTCTCAAGATATTAAGTTTTCATATTTTAATTGTAAAGTTTCGTAAGTACGCTAACAATAATTTGTATATCTACACGATTTCCCCAAATCGTAATCGACTATATCAATTATTAATATTGAAATAGCAAGTATTGTTACAAAATTTCTTTCAGTGTATCTTTGAGGGGTTGTTTCACCCCCTTAAAGTGTTTTTCCGCAGATAAAAAAAAATACGTGTCACTTAGTTTTTCGAGTACTACAACATATATCAGGGAGAATCAAATCGGCGAGGGACACTTGGAGTACCTTCCTTGTAAGGTATTGCGACAGCGGTTCCAAGGTCATAGTCTAGCTAGCGTACCCTAACCCTCAACATCTAGATGTTTCAGCCGAACAAATTTAATGTGTAACTATATGACAAACATCTATATTTCAAAGTATAGTTTCTGTGGATATTAAAGATATGCAATGCAGAGCGTTCTTACCTCGCAAAATTTTTCGAATAAGAAACTATACTTGAGTTAACCATTTGACTCTACCCAAATAGTTCACAGCATTATTATTATTATTTGTCAACAAAATATTAGTAATCATAATTTTTCAACTAGTTCACATACGACACGAAATTATATCGAACGACATTGACTATTAACTTCATCAAGTGCCCGGCAGAGGTCTGGCATGTTGCCCTGTGCGATTTTAACATTTTGGATGTTTGAGTTTAACATAAAAATACATATAAGCCTTATATCTTGAAAAGATAGTAGGTGTAAAGTGTCAATATCTGTACGTATGGCATTAATATCTTATACCTTGAACATCTACTATTGACAAGGGCGGCGCAGCCAATGGTTGCCATGGAGAACTAAAGACATGTAAATTTCCAACCATGGAAATTCCATACATAGAAAACTGGACGGGAAGATAAAAAATAATTAACTTTTGCTTCAAAAATATATCTCTTGTCTGGGTTTACTAAGTACCTGACCTTTGATGAAGAATTTGAATTTCCAAGTTTGCATGGGTCGTTACCATGAACTTGTAAAATTTTGATGTTTGTAGTCTTGAATTTATTGTTCTCGAGTTGTCACTCAACAGGGGGTACACGCCGAGTTCCTCAGTCTGGTCACGGGATTTTCCCCTATGGTTAATGTTATTTCCACTTATTTCGGTTACTTTGAAGATATACCTCGATCAGGAACAGAGACACAATTAGGTCAGAGTCCTCAGTTTTAGATTGCATTTTGCACTGAGAACATCTCATTCAAAATGAAAATGGTTGAGCGTAAACGGAGTGATTGTCAGACACGAATGTTAGCAAAAGAGAAGAAGTTGAAGGAGGAAGAAGTGATTAAACAAACGGGCTTTTGGACAATTTTTTTTATGTAAGAAAGATGATAGCTTTAGCTGTTGTTATAATAGTGAGAATAAAAATTGTGATTTCGAAAATGGGAGTGAAAACAACTTATAAAAAGAAAGAAAAAAACATCTCAGGGACCTTACTTAAATTACGTAACATCTCCGGGGGGGGGGTCCGAGACATTTTGTTCCGATTTGTTACGGCAGGGGGGAGCGGATCCTTCACTCATGTACATAATTTTTGCAAATTCGCAAAAACTGTCTCCTGAAGATTATCTTTTTTGTTATAAATATTATTATTTGGTTGAAAAATTAACAATTTTCTTAAAAAACATTTTTTTGCAAATTCAACTGTTTTGTTAAAAATTCGTCTTTTCAAGTTAAAAATTCAACTTTTTTCGTATGATATTAACCTTTTGTTTAAAATTCATATTTTGTTGCTGATAAGTCAACTGAAATATTTTTTGGATGAAAAATATTTTTTCTGGAAATTTGTCTTTTTGATTTGAAAGTTCCTTCTTTTTTAGTAGAAATATTGCATCTTTCTTGGACAAAAATGCAATTGTTCTATTGAAAATTCATTATTTCTTAGAAATGTACTTTTTGTTTAAAATTTGTATTTTTCTGTAGAAAAGTTTATTGAAATTCTTTTGGATGAAAGTCTAACTCTTTTTTTTTGAATATTTGTATTTTTGATATTAAAGTTCACCTGCTATAGTAGAATTTTTATTTTTCTTGGACAAAAATGCAACTGTTTGGTTGAAAATTTAATAATCTTGTTAAAAAGTCATACTTTTTGGTTCAAAATTCGACTATATTTAGTAGAAAATCAACTCATAGTTTACAATTATTATTTTGGTGTTGGAAAGTGAACTAAAATTTTCTTTGGATGAAAATTTAACTATTTTTCTGAAGTTTTTTTTTACTTCATCTGTTTTAATAGAAATATCTCATCTTTCCTGTATAACAAATGCAACTGTTTGGTTGAAAATTAAACTCTTTTTTGAAAATTTGTCTCTCTGATTTCAAAATTCGCCTGCATTAGCAGAAATCACATATTTCTCGGATAAAAGTGCAACTATTTGGTTTAAAATTCAACAATTTTGTTGAAAAGTTATACCTCATGGTTGAAAATTCTGCTTTTTTGTTGAAAAATTAACTATTTTGTAGAAAATTTACTATTTGGTTAAATTTAATATTTTGGTGTTGAAAAGAGAACTGAAATCTTTTCTGGATGATAATTCAACTATTTAACAACATTTTTTTTTAATTAAAAATTAATCTGTTTTAGTACAAATTTCATCTTTCTTGGATAAAAATTGAACTATTTTGTAGATAATTGAACTATTTCGTTGAAAATTCATCTCTTTTGGTTGAAAAAATTCGTCTTTTTGGATTAAAAATTCAAATTTGTTCGTAGAAACTTATTTTTTGTTAAAAAATTCATATTCTGACGTTGAAAAGTCAACTGGAATATTTCCTGTATGAAAATTCACCTATTATTTAAATTTGCTTTCTTTTTGAATGGAAATTCATCTGTTTTAAGAGTAATTTCATCTTTTTTGGATGAAAATGCAACTATTGGGTAGAGAATTGAACAATTTGGTTAAGAAGTCATCCTTTTTGGATAAAAATTCGTCTTTTTGGATTCAAAATTCAATTTATTTCTTGATTAAAAATTCATATTTTGATTGTGAAAAGTCTACTAAAATCTTTTATCCGCTTTGGTGGAAATGTCTTTTTTTAAATAAAAATGCATCTTTTTGGTTAAAAAATATTCTTCCTTGCTTGAGTGTTCAACTATTTTATCTGAAAGATATGGTTGAATCACTTTGTTAAGAAATCATTTTTTTTTAAGAATTATATTTTTAGTTGAAAATTCATTCATTTAAAAAAAATTATGAACGGATTTATCTGCAGGATTGATGTACAAAGAAGAACCTTCTCGTTAAAATAAACAAAAACTGAAGAAAAAAAATTTACTCCCCCCCCCCTCCCACCCCCTTTAGAAACTCCAGACATGCAAAATATTGGCTGCGCCGGCGCTGACTATTGAATATATATTTCTCTCCGCATGTACACGAAAAACACGTTTGGAGAAATTTTTATCATGCTGTATGGATATAATGGGACAAGTGGTAAATGAAAAAGTTATTGCACAACTTTTATAGAAAATTTATCCATAAATGTAGTATAATTTTTACCAGTAAGTATGGCAACCTAATTTTACTTTCGCGATAAATATAGGCGTATGATTATTATCGTGAATATGTATTTTAATGCTCATAAAATTGGGACAAAGAGTACCAAGTAATTTGGCATATTTGTAGTATACGAGTGCTTGATGGGAACGACGCTGCGGCGGCGGCGGCGCGGCGCACAGTGGACCTTTTTTGAAATTCTGTCTCAAAATCGTAGAACTTTGGACCGGAATTACCTAGAGGGCTATTTTTTTCAAATTAAAGAAAAAACCTTCCCGAATATAGAAAAATTATAGAGAAAGTCAAACAAAAAAATTGTGACCTTGAAAATCTGGATTGAAGATGGAATTTTTGGCAAAAAAAATCATTTATTGAATACCAAAAACGCTTAGTTTTTACATTTTATGTGCTATACATGTTTTTATATAGATTTTTGCATGCCCAATCCGAATGTGACATGTAAATCGTTGTAAGGCAAAATCCAAAATGGCGGAGCCAATATGGCAGACTCAAATTGTAAAACGAAACCGATATGATTAAAATTGGCTACAAGGTGGGTTTTTAGGTCGCTAATTACAAATCCAAGGTCAAAATTTAAAAATTCAAAATGACGGATCTAATATGACGGACCAAAATTGTAAAAGGGAACCGATGTGACTAAAATTTGCTATAAGAGGGTTTTTCGGGTCGCTGATTTCAAATCCGGGGTCAAAATTATCAAATCAAAAACGGCGGATCGAATATGGCGGACCAAAATTGTAAAAGGAAACCAATGTGACTAAAATTTGCTACAAGGGGGTTCTTAGGGTCTCTGATTTCAAATCCGTGGTCAAAGTTGAAAAATTCAAAATGATGAACCAAAATTGTTCAAAAAACATTTTAAGTCGAATAAATTTTGTTCTATAATTTTGATCCACCATATTGGATCCGCCGTTTTGAATTTTTCAATTTTGACCCCAGATTTGAAATCATCGAACCGAAAAACCCCCTTGTAGCAAATTTTAGTCAAATCTTCTTTGAAAATTTTGGTCCGCCATATTGGATCCGCCATTTTGAATTTTGACCCTGGATTTAAAATCAGCGACCCGAAAAACCCCCGAGTAGTATTCTTTAGTCAAATCGGTTTCCTTTTACAATGTTGGTCCACCATATTGGATCCGCCATTTTGAATTTTTTAATGTTGACCCTGCATTTGAAATCAGCGACCCGAAAAACCCCCTTGTAGCAAATTTTAGTCAAATCGGTTTTCCTTTTACAATTTTGCTCCGCCACACTGGATCCGCCATTCTGAATTTTTTAATTTTGACCTTGGATTTGCAATCAGCGACCTGAAAACCCACCTTGTAGCAAATTTTAGTAAAATCGGTTTCGTTTTACAATTTTAGTTTGTCATATTGGTGCCGCCATTTTGGATTTTGTCTTACAACGATTTACATGTCAGATTCGGATTGGGCATGCAAAAATCTATATAAAAACATGTATAGCACATGAAATGTAGAATCTAAGCGTTTTTGGTATTCAATAAACGATTTTTCTTGCCAAAAATTCCATCTTCAACACAGATTTTCGGGGTCGCAATT
>CAKNXH010002444.1:508834-551876 GCA_932178445.1 Andricus quercusramuli
GAAATACAGCTTGTTGGAAATAATTGAATTATTAAATCATTGTTTCATTAATGTCATTAATACTTATAGAAATATGATATACAATAATGTAGGACTGGAAATGAAAAAAAAGTGGAATCAATTCCACATCTTATTAACTTTAAAAAAGTAATTGACTGTTAACTGGTCGACGCTGCCCCTCCTTACCCTATTGGCTACCAGCACCACGCCATTGTTGTCGAGCTCTGGCCAGTGCTGACCCCATGCTGCACCAGTTGTAAATTTCCCATTGGGCAGAGGTATGCCAGGATAGGAAAGTCTGGCGACAAATAGTCTATAAAAAGAGTATAAGTTTAGTGAAACACGCCTGATGATGTAATAACAATAATAATGATACTAATTAGGGTAATTGTATACTGTGTATCATCATAATTATGGTAATCTGTCGCATTGTGAAAAATTTTTCTAGACCATCAGGAAGAAAGTGACTAAAAACCTGTGAAGTGGCAGATGTTAGGTCTAAAAAAGCATCCAGAGGCGACTGCTGTCACCTCCAACGATTGTGGCCGCTATGTATGGATAACATCGGTAAAATACGAACTCCAAACTACACTATTCTCCTAGTTTTGTAGCTACAAAATCAGCGTAGAAGATTTCAGACATCGTAGTATATTAACTTCTAACGTCCTAATCTCATCAGTCACTTGACTTAATCCGTGGCTATGATGCAAAACCGGGTTCACTCGGGAACAAGATTTAAAAAAATAATAATAATGCAGTTTCGATGCTCGTAGTTCTGCTCCTTTCAAGTTTTGATGCTGGTATTTATAGCTTATTGATTGTTCTTACATCACTTCAATCACACTTTTTTCTAACGTATTCAAAACGACACTTCACAATCACACACAAACGACACAATTATGTCCACAATTCTGCTGCTGTCTGCACCTTTTGTCCGATTTGAACCAAGTGACTAATTAGGGTTTTCGAATTCCATAACTTTTGGGGAATATTCTCCAATTTTTGTGAAAATTTTCAGAATTTTGGGGAAAATTATCTATTTTTGTGGGGAAAGTTATTTTCCCTTCCAAAATGTGAAATTTTCCAGACCAAATCGTAGGGAAAATTCCCGAAATTTTTTACAGTGTACAAATTTGTATAAATAACTAATTATGTAATTCTACGAGTTAGAACAATTTTTTTCAAGAAAATTTGTTTGTTTAGAGAAAAATACAATTATAGCTGACTTTATTCATGATTTAGCGAAAATTTCGAGATTCGTATCTCCTCCTTTTGTTGATGCAGAATTGGGAATTTTCATTTGGATACAAATATTTATCTTACCAAAAATGATTTGCAGACTGAAATTACAAAAAAGTGTTACAGTGATTAATTACATGTTTACTTTATGATTCTACACAGTTATCATAAATAATTTTACGCGATTGCAAAAACGGCCAACATTAAAATCTATTACGCTCGATTTGATATGATTCGACATAGATTGTTTGATCATTTGTATACGTTTGGAAATTCGTCAATAAAACAAATTGAAATTATCAATCTGTTCCTAAATACACACCAATTTTTAAGAAATAATGTACCACTGAAGCAAATAATGCCTACTTCAAAAACGCCGTCAGGCTGGAGTTTGAAATTGTTCTTTGTTTCTTATTGTCAGGCGAAACTATTCTTTACTTCAAATATGTTCAAAATATATAACGCTTTTATTCACTCTTCTAAAAAGTAACCTCAACTCATTTTATTTTTTAATTTCTGTATTAAATTTCAGTAAATTATTGCACGTCATCTTTAGTCACTAACATGACAATGTTGTTTTTGAATAAACTTTTATTTATAGTTGTGAGAATAGAAAAACCAGATGAAAGTTATTTCAACAGAAATCGTAGTTTGTTTATTAGATATCAATAGATATATAAAATGCACTTCAAATATATATTTGAATTGCATAAATTCTTTCATTTTTTAGCGTTTTTTATTCAAAGAAGCTTCTTTGATACCAGTTTTTGGAAATCAAAACAAATGTTCCTAGAATCATGCTTAAGCATTTAGATACAATAACTATTAATTTTTTGAAAAGTAATTTCCATCAGAAATTAACAGCAGATGTTCGTCGCAGCACGAATGTTGAGGCTTATTTTATTTCACGTGAGTTTCACCCAGTGTGGCTTGTACGTCGCCACAGTATTTTTGATCGAGTGGAGTGCATTCGACGGTGAAAAACGAAGCTACATGACAGATGCGGATTGTGAATAAACGACAGGAAAGACATAACTCTCCAAATGTTTTTTCTTTTTTAACTATATTCTTTTTATTTTCCATGTGTTTCGTGATATAGCACCGATACACCAAAGTCTCTTTTTCATCGAAACGTCGATAACAAGCAAAAATATTTTGCACTTACAACTAATTAGGATGATATAAAGTTCAAATATGGTCGAAAAATTTCACCATTCAATACACAGTTAATTTAATTTTTTTAGTTTTCTCATCCTATTTTTTGTTCATAATATTTTCATTACGAAAAAATGTAGCATTATTACACTAGACGAGAAGTCAAATTATTAATTTCATTTGTTTTCCCTTCAAGTTCCTAAAAAATGATTGACTTTTAGATTATTAAAACAACAACATGTGGGTGTTTACATGAAAAGGGCCCTCATATTCGGCCGGGGCTACCCGAAACCGCCCTGATATACAAGGAGACAGGAAAATTACAATATTTGTTGGTTCTTAGGGTGAACTTTTCGTGTAAGGGGAACCTAGTATATTCTACTGGAATTTAATACCCACATTTGACGCTCCTGGGCCTTATGTAACGATTCAGGTAATAAGGCCGCTAATGATTAGAATGAGAGGAAGGGGAAGGAGGAAGCCCAAATTGACAGATCAATCGCTAAGCCCGATGTGACCGGTGGATTTCTAATTGTTCTTTTAAACAGGTCTTTTATGCAATTTGTTGAATCTGTATCGTTTTCCTCTGTGATTAGTGCAAATACCTGGCATCTTGAAGTTTGATGCATCACTGGGACGCCTGTGACTGCAAGCTGCATGGACCATATTTGAATCTAGGAGATTCACGTTTTTTCTGTAACTACAATCTACAATTACTTGATTTGAATCCAAAGAGTCACCTATTCTACCAAGGATTCTACTAGGAACAGAACATCTTGACATCGCTGAAAGGAAGAGGAATAAAATTATCATCCCTAAAGGTTTCCGTATAGTTCATGTGCTGAGGAAGGCCTCTGATTCTTTTATTTTAATTTTTGGCGGACTTAGGGTCCTTTAGAAGCTTTACGCTGTCTGAATTTGGCGAATTAGTTTAGGTGTGTGTGTGTGTAAATGCGCGCAATTCAGATTATTTCAATCAATTGATGCGGACAGCAACCGAGTCATTCTCGATTCATTGATTACTAGTTAACTAATTAATCGAGAAGACGTAAATGTGGTTCAATGTCGGTGGTGTCAAATGAATAATTTCGAAACCTTTTGAATATGGTGACCACCACGAAAAATTAAATATTGTCAAATATTTGGGTCTTGAGGAGACTGACAATATGTCCGCAAGGACCATTAGCTGGTGAGAATATATATCAAATTTTAGATAAAATCGCAATTCATGCGCGCGCATCTTGTCCACGCTACTGCTATGTCAAGTCTACGTCAAGTCAATGCTACGTCGGTCTTTCAATCCTATTGTAGATGCTCCATAAGCCGCATTTCCATCGCGAGTGCTGGACAATGTATTATGTGAACCTAGTGGGAGACGGCGATTCGACACGTGTGAATGCCGAACTGGCTGAGCTCGCGCGGCAAACTTCACCCATCTAGAATCATTAACTACTCCCACTCGATGCACAATATACTAATAAAGCCACGTGACGAGTGGATCACATGACCGGGTTCCTACCGTACCGACAGTTTTTTTTATTTCCTAACTTATTTTCAGGCCAATAGCCACATCGAGTTGAAAATTTGGGATAATATATAAGATGCACTAAGAAAGATGCGCCTGGTCCTAAATTTCAATAATCATAAAATAAGCAAAAAAACATTATTCACAAAAAAAAACTTCTTTTATAATTATAAAAATTCAGGACGAGACCAAACTTTCTTAGTGCTTCTTATATATTATCCCAAATTTTTAATTCGATGTGGTGCTTCGTGTAAAAATAAGTTAGGAAATAAAAAAAGTGCCAGTAAGGTAGGAATCTGGTCACGTAACCCACTCATCACATGGCCTTAAGTATGTCGTAGGATAAGTCGAGGAGAGATGACCACGACTCGTCATCTTGAGCCTATTTTACCGACTGAGCTGGCTGTTTGAGTATCAGAGTGTTATGGAATCATAGGCAAAATTTCAAGATATTGCGTCACTGCCGCGTTTTTTCACAAAGCTAGAGAACATTCCTTTTTCGAGCCGCTCGAAAAACACTCCGAAATTCTTGTTGTCAATCAAAAACAATACGTTCCCCGTTCAATCGTTATGAATTGTGCCAAAAGTAATACGTGCGTCGAAGCGTTGGCTCCTATTGAAAGATTAGTATATGCTATACATGATCCACGAACATAATATCTCAATTTATCTTAGATATTACTTTTTTTCGACGTTCGGGAAGAGATGGATCACCCACGTCCCGCGTTCGTTCTTCATGAAATTCGACCAATGCCGAGACTTGCCCGGCTCAAAGCTGCGACTTGTCGAACGACGGGGGGAGCCAAAGTTCTTACTTCAAAGAAGAACCAAAAGCATCTTCGCGAACAAGCCGCGAAAAAAAGATGCGATGAAAAAAACAGCTGTCGAGAAAATCTGGCAATAAGTCAAAAGTTTAATTTGTATCGTATTTGATTTGTATTCGTATTCGTATGAAAATCTACAATATTCTTCATGCCACTTAAAAATATAAAAAAATTTAATTACCAGGTAATATTTTTAATAAGTATAATAGTAACGTTTATTTTTTCTTTCAGATCCATCTCTCCTTGATTTTTTTTCAAACGTGTCTCATGGTGTCAAATTTGAATGAAAATGAATTTTCGTACACATGGGTTTTTCCACAAGGAAGGGAACTAAGACTTACACAGGCTACAAATGTCTTTTCACGAAATTTCAGCTGTACATGAAAGAATAAAAATAGTAACTCATCTCTCCTCGACTTACCCTGAAGACAATTTCAAATGAAGGAAGTTCAAGATGTCCGTTATTAGATCGCCACCGCGGCAGAACGGGTTACCACAGGATAAAACACGTTGTATACTCATTGGCGGAAAATCCTACAAGGCAGTAAACCCCATTTTAGTAGCAAAACTTTCTGGTGTGTACACTGTCTCCATTTCAATGTTATTGCCTTAGAAAAGGGCGTGAAACAACTGTGAAAACACAGACATAAAAGAGTAGAAATCTTGAAATCATCAAGATGTTATTATTGAACGAATATAACTAATGGCGTATCATGGATTAATATGTCTTGGATTTTGGATGACAGGGGTGCGAAATATTTAGTTGGCATGAAAGCCAAATTAAAGAGTGCGCCGAGGGGGTTTGCTCGAAGTTGAGTCAAGAGAGTGTCTGGAGCACTATAATTAGGAGTAAGTGCGTTAATGATGGCCCGTATTTGCCGGCAGACGCGGGAAGAGCTCTTTCAGCCATTGTCTGTCCTCCGACTGAATTGTCGTCTCATTCTTCTGAACTTGAAACTTTATAATTCTAAGACCCATCAAATCCAAAGACTGTTTACCCTGGTTTCTGAATATTTCTTAAATTTACGAATAAATTTCATATCAGCATACTATTTTATGATTAGAGCATGCAAAGCCGTTTCCAACTCTGAGACTATATTTTTAATCAAATCATAACTTATTACATGAGGAGAGTCACCAGTATGTTTCCGATATGTCGTAGCCAGTAGATGTAATTACACATTTCATGAAATGTCTAGACAGCTCATGAACTGCTAGCGGATTTTGTAATAATCGTCAGTTACACTATCTGTCTAGAATTTTCAGTCGTTTCATGAACTAGATCAGAATATAGTCTTAAGTAATCGTGACTTGATACTGTAAAACGCCGATTCTCAAGAGTATAACGAACTCAGTGTAATTTTGAATTGCATCATTTTTGAGACACAAAAACCAATAGAAGCACAGTTAAAATTTGCATTGTAATGAATAGCATAATTGAATATATATAATAAATTTAATTTAAATAATCGGACATACGGTCTCACAATTGGTTTATTTATATATTGTAAAAACATAGTTTACTACGTGTGATCGGAGATTTAAACAAAATATTTGATAACACATTTCAGTGTAAATAATGCTTTGTGAAATAAAATTATTAATCCTTTTAGTTCAGTCGACAAAAAAAAAATTCTTTGGCAATTTTAGTTTTTTAAATAACATAATGATTTTTCACGTATAAAGATGTTTTACTTTTCTACCACAAAAGATGAATTTTCTGTCCGAATAGACAAATTTTTGGCAGAACAGTCTAACTTTTGACCAAAAAGACGAATTTTATACACAATAGTTGAATCGCTAACCGAACAGTTACTTCTTCATCCAAAAAAGAGGAAATTTCAACTAAGAAGATTAGTTGTTGACCAAAAATAGACGAATTTCCAACTAAAAAATGCCATTTTTCAAAGAAAAACGGAAAAGTTACATTTTTAGTTTGAAAAAGTTAACCCTCTCAGCCTACACTGGGTCTTGTTGACCTGGGCGATATTTTCAGCTCGCTGTATCTTTAGAATGTGCCAAAGAAAAGTGCCAATGAGTGTTCGTAAAAAATAGTGGGGGGCATAGTACTTGTTCATCATTCGACTAGTGCCAGTCGGGTCTTAACAACAAAAGGGTACGCATCGAAAGTTTTTCTTTGGGTATAAATGGCACAGGTTAGGCTTAACGTTTGAAAATCGGCTTCATAACAAAATCAAAAACTGGCTAATCTTAAGCTTTTCTATAAATAAGGGTTCATGCATAAATTCCGTAACGCAATTCTCCGATAATTCTGACCCCCCCCCCCCACTATGTAACGCTTTTTCCGACATTTCCCTGTAGTTCATCACCATTATGTAACACTAAGCTAGACACCCCCTCCCCAAAACAGTTTTGCGTAATTTAGGCACGACCCCTTAATTGTAAGAATTCGAAAATAAATGGTTGATTCATATAATTACTAAGTACCCTGTACACAGACATTAAGATAAATATAATAATACATGGGAGACCATTCATATTGCAAATGTCAAAATATGGCAATTTTCGTTAAAATGGAAAAATACGTTTTTTTTTTTAATAAAACAAAAAACTGCTGTCAAGTTCTCTAATTTCAACTCTCGCACTCCACAATTATCACCGTGAAACATAATTTGTTTATTCTTTAAGCTATCATACAAAAAAATGTTGAAAAAACGTTTTTACTGAAAAGTTGTTTCAATTTTGTAAAAATATTTATAGTATGTGTTGAATTCGTCGTATTACTTTTACAATATTCATTTTTGTGAGACTTTTAGCTACAGTCTGAAAAAAGTGTATCCCGTTACGTTAATTTGATCCAGAGATACTGGACTTCAAACTTTGCCCGGGTCCAAACGACCCAGTGTAGACTGAGCGGAAAAATTCGGAAGTGTTGGCTTTAAGGGTTATTTTCGAACAAACAAAGAAACAAATTTTCAACAAGAGAGTTATATTTTCAACCAACGAGATGAACTCAAATGATGAATTTTCTATAAAAAAGACGAATTCTCATCGAATACTGTAATAGTAGGTATTTCACACAGATACATTTTTATCAAAAAAAGATGAAATTTCTACCAAATATGATAAATTTTTAAACCGAGAAGATGAAATTTTTAACAAAAAAATTCAGTTGAATTGTCAACACCAAAATATGGAATTTTTAACAGAACAGGAATTTGCAACCGAATAATAACATTTTAAATAGAAATACAACCCAATATTTTATAAATGAAATAAAACTATTTCAGATTACAATGTTAAGATTTTTTAAGTTTGATTTTCTTAGTTAATTAAAGCGCCTTTTATCGAAATTCCCTCACTTATACAAGATTTTTTTTAGAATTGCTGACCTTTCTCAGACTTACCTTGACCAACAAAAATTCCATGAATTTTCCCTGGTTACCATATTTTCCCTGGTCAGCGGCCACACTGGAAAGTAAATTCATTTGAAGCTACACAAATTCAGGTACTAACATTTTTTTCGGTTAGCGCTAAAGTATTCTTGCGCCTAAGCTAAAATTTATTTGAAACAGTACAACATTTTTGTTTTGTCAACTTTCGTCGCAGTTCTGGAATAATGATGTGAAGGACATTTTAGAAAAAGTTAAAGTTCTATATTGTGAAGAAAGTTCATTTTTGACAAAATCCTAATATGTTCGATTCCTCAAAATGCTCCCATAATTAGAAAAAAATAATATTTTTGAAAGAATAAAGACCTAGGGTTAACTGATATTTACTCAAAAATCATATTTATTTAAAAATTATATTCATTAAACTTCATTGCACTATGTTCTGAACAGCACGTGAGTCGTTTTATGAAATGGGTAGAACATTTAGACAGATAGTGAAACTCTTTTCTATTACACTAATTGTCTGAAGGTGTTTGAGCAGTTCATGAAACGGATATAAATTTTAGACAGGCTGTATAACTGTCAATCATTACAAAATCCGCTAGTATTTCATCAACCGTCACGCAAAATATCATGGTGTCAAATATGATCCAAAAGTGGGTTAAATCGTTGCACAATGGAAAAACAATCGATATCTACGTAGGAAGATGTGTTTTATCTACTTCAGCTAAAAGTTATTTTAATATATTTCAATTTGCTTTCGTGAAATGTACAATCGAAAACTATTCGTCTCGTCCTCCATTTTTACGTATTGCAGCTACAGAACTGAGATTTTTCAAAGTTTGCTGGAGGAACAGATACGGAAAGTAGAAACACAAACGGCTCTGACGACTCGCTTGAAACAGAAAATTTATTCGTTGCCACCCTTTCGCGACTTGGATCTTGCTTTGGAAATGCAAGTTTACTGCCAGAGTAATTCTTTGAGTCGACTTGTCGACACGTTCTCCCACCAGGATCGTAGAGAGGGACTGAAAACGAGCTAAAACTTTTCGAGGGCGGAGAATAGAGTGAACAGGGTCGTGATCAGCATGGCTACATCAGCGGATTCATGAAAAGGTGTGGTGGCCATAGTATATGCAGCGTTGGCAAGACTCCTTCTCGCAATAATCTCACTATTATGGAAGTCCCTTGTGGTCTATTTACAACTGCGATAATGACCGACACGGAACAGGATTCATCGTTATTGAGGTCACCCGCTCCCTTTATGGAGCCTCACTTCATTATTGCCTAAGAGTTCCACTGAGAAAACCTCCTTAGTTACTCCAGTCCTTTGGAAGCTCAGAAGATTGATTGAAAAAATCATTTTCAGATATTCATCATCACTATAATTAACGTTACAATACGATCTAAAGGAGCAAGGGCCTGAAATATACAAAATTTAGAACTGCACACTTTTCTGCCCCCCCCCCTTCACCACCTTTATAACTCTCTTAATAATGTTATATACACAAGGATATTAACTAAAAAATATTATAATACATTCCAGAGTTAATAAGAAGTAAGCAGGTTCATTCGCAGTGTTTTTTTTTTGTAAATGAACACTTACCTAACAAGGTTCATTTTTCATTAGACTTTTCAAAATTTGAGCCCTTTTTCAATCTTTGATGCTGAAATATTGAAAATTGTAGCTTAATTCATACCTCGGTTAACAAAACCTCAAATCAGCAATACTTTAAAAATTGCCATTTCGGTAAAAAAAATGATTCAGGGCCAACGCGAAATTTCCACAGTGATTAAGTGAAGAACTTATTAACATATTCTTCAAATCCTGGACGTTTTATTTTTCTCCTTAAAAGATATTTATCTCCGTAAATGAACAAAATCTCCAAAGGGAGTAATTTTAACGCGAAAGTTTCCATATTTCAGCATCAAAAATTGAAAAATTTCAATGTTGAAGAAACGGAATAGTTTCGAAAACTGTCTATTAATTCATGGTTTCTAAATTTGTTTAACTCAAAGTGCACTCAAGAATTTTTCAGAAATACAGGCCCTACTTTGACGCTCCAAGTGGAAGTATTGTCCCGACTTTGCGGCTGCTTATTCTACTAGCTCCTGCTTAACCGCTTCTGAAGATATTTTCATTCTACATTACTTCTACATAAGTTTCAGCCCCTAAATTGAAGATCTTGCCGCTATATTTTTCAGTTTTACTTACGTCTCCTGTAAACCTCTATAATCTTCATAGAATTTTTAGGTTCTCTCTTGAAGCTCTGTAACTTTTTGTATATTTTTAACTCCTCTTTAGAACAATCCTTAATCTCTTAATTTACAAAATAATTTCCGTATCTCCTCTCTAGAAAAAGGACACTTCTTAATCTCTAAATTGCATAAATTCATAGTGCAATAATGTATCATTACTAAAAAATGGTAAATTGTTATTCATTATTTTTCGTGGCAATATACTTTTACTAGTTAATCTATATAATTATGATTTTGATGTTTGAGGAATATTATTACTCAAAAGTTCGTATTAGTTTATTGCGAACTGTATAATTAGGAATAGGAGTTTAAACAATATTTGCAAAAGATTCTTCATTTTTAAAAGAATATGCACATTAATTTAAGCTTTATTCAAGTTCTTTATTAATTATAGGAACGTCGTTTTATAAAATTGCATGTAATCAATTACTCAGTTGCCTTTTACCAATATATTTCACTGCTTTGTGAGACATGATAACAATTATATTCAGTGATGGGCAAATTACTTTTTAAAAGGAACTAGATATAGTCACCGTTACATCACAAAAAAAGTAACTGGTTATCGTTATGCTTACCAATTCAAAACGTAACTTCTTTCATTTGCATTTCTCAAAAAAAGTAACTGTCGTTACTTGTTTAATTATTTTTGCATTCTAGAAATATATATCTAAATTTAATTTTTACAAAACTTCATTCATAACTTTTGAGTCATAGTTGTTACATTTTTTAACGAAAGTCGTAGGTTAGTCATGAATCACATATTCTTTCTCAAACAAGCAATGTTTTGAAAAATTGTGAATTTCAGTGTGGAAGAAAAATTTCAGCTTTCCTATTTTGGGCTATAAATCTCTTTGGCGCTGAAAATTAATTATTTCTTTCTAAAAGTGTTCTTTGGATTTACCTAGTGACGACTTCCACTTCTAGAAGATTCGAAAAATTTCTAAGACCAACAGAACATATTTCAGTAGATGTTGAATTTTCAACAAAATACATGAATTTTCAACTAAAAAGGATACATTTTTAACCAAAACAGACATATTTTCAACAAAATACATACATTTTCAAATAAAAAAAAAGAAATATCCAGCCAAATAGTTGAATCCTCAAGTAAGACTATATAAATTTTAAGCAAAAAATTGAATTGTGAAATTTTCATTTAAAAACATGAATACATTTTTCACAAAGTAGTTAAACTGTCAACCAAAAATGATGAATTCTTAATGAAAAAGCTAGTAGTTCAAATTTCAGCCAAAAAAGATTTTAATTTGAATCAGGTACTGTTGAATTCAACCAAAAAAGACGAATTAGCAAGAAAATAGGTACATTTGAAACCAAAGAGATGAATTTTCAACCAAATAGATAATTCTTCACCGAAAAAAGACGAACTTTTAACAAAATACATTCATTTTCTTTCAATTGAAAAAATAATTTTGAACGAAAAAAGATGACTTCTTAACAAAAATGTAATAGTTGATATTTCTATCAAAAAATATTTTTATTGCTCTACTTTTGTTAATCCTTCATCCAATAATTTTATTTTGTACATGAAGGTAGAATGTGGAGCGTGAAAGTAGAAGCAAAAACCAAGCCCCTATTTTCACACTCCAAGTGTAAGATTTGGAATAGACATCCAAATTTTCACAATATTTTCACTTTAAATCGTATTCTGGAAATTACCATGAATTTGTAATGACTATGAAAAATGCAAATATCCTTTTGCAAAAAATTATACATATATGATTAAATACAATTTAGGTACGCTGCACATTTATATAATAGATTAAGTGGTTTTTGGTTTTCGTACGTTAACCTCTACGAAATTGGGTGAAATTAAATTATATATTTCCTTCTATAAATAAGTTACCGCTGTGCTGTGGAAACATTGACGCGGCGTTTTTTAATTGTATACTCTTTGTGAAGGGCTGAAAAATAATTGAAGCCACGACGCGCATTTTTTTCAGTATTTCTTGTTGACTCGTCCAAATTGGAAAGTACGAGAGGTGCATTCGTAGCCGAAATACAGGGTGAGAAGTCCTGCTACTCGAAATTGACCCACTTCGAAACATCGCTGCTTTCCAACCGCAGGGTTTGTTTGCCGGCCATCAGCTTTTACGAACGCGGCTCCATTTCAGCTGCAACTAACTTTCCAATCGGTGTTTACCTCAATACGTGCCTGAACTTTCCATCGTGGTACCTTCGCCTAGAAAACTTCCTAATTTCCCGACCGTCCTTCACTTTCGTACTAATCCCAGTTTCAAACCTACCAGATTCTTAAATTATCCCAAAAAAACACCAATTTTTCTCATAGTTCACATATATTGTGCCAAAGTAATTTTTAAAAGTGAAAATATTTGTACGACAATACGAGTAAATAGTTTGTTATTCATAATACAATTTCATACAATAAATATTACAGGACACATTTTTGTGACACTAATGTTAGAATATTTTACGAAATTCCTGTTTTGCAGAAAAAGTTATGATTATTTGAGCGTGTATCGCATTTTCGTATCAAAATTATACAGCAGGGTGTCAGCAAAGCCTCATTACCTTCTCACAGCACCTCTTCAATGTAAATAATAGCGGACCACTTGTGAGAAAAGCTGTTCACAATGCCCTAAAAATGTCGTTGGCAGGCTCTAATTTTTTTTACATATTTTGCAATTTATTATTACTGCGTGTCCACGCTGCGTGTACAGCTCGGTTGATATAAACGTTTTAAAACATACATATTATCAGGAGCGGTTCAATAAATTTCGCGATCAAGGAACGGTTAACGAGATATACTCGAGGTGATGAAGTTTCACTATACACGCAACCACGGTAACAGTGCTCAGTGAGGGCTATTTAAACCTAACCATCCTCACACTATCTCAAGAATTTTTATTTTAAAATGCTCATCTATCGCCTCATTATAATTCACATCAGTCATGCGGAATTTTGGAGCATTAGTTTTCGAACTTAACTTACCCAATGAATATGAGGCAATTCTAAAAGTACGTTTAATAACATTTTAATTTTATCCATTCACTGTTTGTTAGCCTTCCTTTTATTTCTAACAATTCTTTCCTTTTAGCCTGGATTATCAATGCTTGCATGGCTCTCTTCTAATAGTTTTATTGCACACTCATCTAAGTATTCTATCTAGAAATTCTATCGTTTTATATTCCGTTTTATGATATTTAGTTGCGTATTGCAACACATAATATTTTACGGAACACAAAATAGAATGAAGATGCTTTTTGAACAAAAGACAGCGAAGGGAAATATTTTAAGTTGTTACAGCCTACAATTGATTTATTTAAATTCAGCAAAAATTTGGTTGATTAAAGGAAAATTGGTCTCAAGTTTGTAGTCGCAGATGAAAGCCAGACAGAGCTAGCAAGATATACAAGAGATATGAGTGGTCCTGAATATGAAACGGATGACCTTTCAGTCTCAAAAATTAAGTTGAGTGGAAAAGTGCATATAGAATGCTTCAAGAAATCACTGTTGGGAGTTCAACTGAAGTGTATCGTACTGCGCCTGTAGGAAGAATGACTGGGCATGCTTGGTGGAATGATGCAATTCGCGTAGCCATAAACGAAAAGGAACGAACATATTTGAGAAAGTCAAACATCACAGGCCTTATCGATGAAGAGAGAATTGAACTGGAAAAAGATGATAGGAACAAGAACAGAAAAGTAAAAATACTACTTAAAGATAGCAAGTATAAAATGAAAGAAGAAGACGAGAAGAAAATGAAAAACGCTTCTGAAGGAAATAAAAAAAAGGTGAGCCATCGTGGGACCCCAGGCAGAAGTGAAAATTTCATATGATGTAAATTCTAGTGACTTTTCTTTGCACTCTTGTAGCATATTACATCATATCGTATCATAACCGGAAAAAAAGTTCATTAAACTTTCTTGAACTATTTCAAGAGTCGGGGATGAGAGCGAACTATATTCTGTACAACTTTCAGAATTGAATTTAGAACAAACCTGGAATAATTATTATTTTGTTATGGATTAGTAGATTCGAATTTAGCGGGCGATTACGGGCGGGAATGGGAAACTACATTAGCGACATCTATAACGAAAAAGGGCGTAATTTTAGACTAGACGGAGAGGGAAGAGCGTGGCTAGAGGACACTTTTTGTAAAGACGTGCTTGGGATATGGAGTGTTGGTAATGTGCTTAATAAACATTTTAATATACTGAGAATATCGTGTTGTACTTTCAATAGAATACCCCACAACATCGTTTCCCGACATATTTCATTCGCTAGTGTCCAAGGAAAAAAAGAAAGGAAGTAGTTGTATGGTGTTAGCCGGAATGAGGAAAAGCAATGGTGAAATAGTATATGATGCGGACGAACTAAAAAACAGCCATAGGGACTATCACATGAAACTATTGGAAAGTGTGCCTATGCAGCAGCACAGCTGCGTCATAGAAGATGGTACGCCCGGAAACCCGGGTGCAATAATGAGTGTCTCTGAGGTCAGGAATAATATTAAGAACTTAAAGAGTAGTAAGGCTTCTAGTATAGGTGGCATTCACGCTGAAATGTTTAAATATGGAGGCAAATATACAGGGTGTCCCAGATTCAAGTGTTCGGACTTACATAGCCGTGTAAAAATATAAAAAAATAAGTGGAAAATTCCTTTTCGAAAAATCAGTTGAAGTTTTAGTTTTCTAGTTATAAAATATTCAAGCTGGATCAATAAGAAGCGCCGTATAAACAGTCGTGTGTGCGTGAACGGTATTCCAACGCAGTGTTATCGAAGCGAGCGCAGAGGTGGGGTTAGTGACGGGAGAACACTACATTGGAATTCCGCTCACGCACACACGGCTGTTTATACGGCGCTCCTGATTGGACCAGCTTGAATATTTTATAACTCAAAAAGTAAAACATCAAGTGATTTTTGAGGAGGGATTGTAGATTTATTTTTTTTATTTTTATATGGCCATATAACTGCGGACACTTGACTATGGAACCCCCTGTATATCTCACAGGTTGTACGAGTTGATGAACTTATGTATCGAAATGCGGGAAGTTTTAGATGACTGGCAACAGGCTATTATTGTCCCAATATACAAAGGAAAGGGAGATAAAAGCAACTACAATAATTATAGAGGTATCACCTTGATAAGCATTGTGAACAGAATATATCCAAAAATACTTATCAATAGTCTCATGAAATAATGTGTGATAAGATCTGGGAATTTCAATGTGGATTTATGCCAGAAAGAGCATGTGTGAAACAGATATTAAAGTTTAGACAAATCATAGAAAAAAGTTTGAGATTAAACATAAAAAGTTTTCTGTCCATTTGTTGATCTAGAAGACGCGTTGTATACGTTAAATGGATGAAATCTTTGGAAGTAGAGTAGGAGTAGAATGGAGTAGAGTAGAGTGGAGTATAATAGGGCACGGAGTCAATGGATGACTACTGAAAGCAATAAAATCAATATATGCATGTAGCAAAGTGACTTTGAGAGTAAATAGACAACTAAGTGACTGTTCGGTATTATGCAAGTTGTTAAACAAGGATGCGTTATGTTCTTTTGGTTGTTCATTATACTCATGTACAAGTGTCTGAGAATGGCCCTCGTCGACGAAGAAGGTGTGGATGTCGGGACAGTCGAAGTACGTGGGTTAGCGTTGACAGATGGTAAGGTGGTTCTGTCAGACAATCGAAGATTTACAAAGAATGTTGAGCAGAATGAATACTAGCATGATGAACATGGGTCTTCAAATTAACGTGAAAGAAACAAAAATGATGGTGTTCGAAGGACCGGTTGAAAAGGTAGTATACAACATTGCCCTAAATGACAAGAAGATAGAACAAGTTGATAAGTATGTATATCTTGGTAGTGAATTTACTAATGACGGCAAGATGGATTGAGAGGTAGATGTGCGTATAAACGAGGGTAATAAGGTTATGGGCAGGGTAGAATCCATTGTCAGAAGTAGTTTGGGAATATTGAGAGAATGAAAGCTGAAAGACTAACGAAACAAGTATATAGAGGTAAGGAACATGGTAGCGTACTCAAAGGCAGACAGAGGAAAGAATGGTTAGAATGTGTAAATGAGACACTAATTTGGAGAGATATAAGAAGCCATAGAAACACGAGAGCTTGAATGAAAAAATGCATGGATGTGAAGAAAGCTAGAGAGGTATGCCAGGAGAGAAAAGTATGGCGACAAATAGTTTATGAAAAGAGTATCAGTGGAGTGAATAACGCCTGAAACTCATGACCCTGGACAATCGGCCTAAGCGGAGAACTTTACATAATGACTTTGTGAAGCTCTTCACCTGGGGGACTTGCTAAAGAGATTAATCAGTGATCTGGGCCAGAGCAGTATTGCTGAAGGAATGTGTTATTTGAATAATCAACACTCCCTGATCCACGGCTAGAATCGAGTGAGTCACGCTTACGCCGAAAGGGACATGGCTAAATGCTGGAATAATAATGATATTTATAATATAAAATTATAAATCATGACTGAAAACTAAACGATAAGATCGTCATTGATACACTGATTTTGGAAAATTTTAGAGAATTTCGCGTCATAATCATAATTTGTGAAATTTTTCGCGTTCAACTCATCGCCAAATCTAGAACATTATTTCTAAAAGTTTGTAAAATTAATAAAATCAAGTACAAATCTGAATCTTTAAATCTGGACTAAGAAAATAAATAAATATTGCGTGATTACTGAGATAAAATCACAGAAAAAACACAGGATAAACTTTACATCGATTTCCGACGAAAGATTCTTCGCAACAAAAATTAACTTCACAAGATAAACTTTACACAAATATTGGTTAAACTTTCTTTTTTTTTCCATGACAAACACATGTATTTTGAAAGACGCGAAGTTGGCTGAACAAAACTTTATTGCTCTAAAAAATTTCCTGCAACAAATTTTATTCTTAGTTTTTTCTTAATGTTATAATCTAGACAAATTCTTTCCTGGTTATTACTAAAAAGCAAAGAAATCTCGATGAAATTATCATAGTTGGAAGATAATAGTTACTTTGGCAAAGTGTAGTCCTATTGGAAGGCAATTTATGGGAAAAAATTGCCATTTAGACAAATATTTTTCGAGGGAAATGGGGTAAAATTTGTGGACGTACGCTAATGTACCCGGTGAGAATGCTTACATTGAAAAGTATTCGAAATTTTTCTGTTCAATGGTGACGTGATAATTATTGAACCCTTCGCGATACCGTTTTTGTCCTCGTGGTTTGAATCCTCATAACAGTAGAAGTAATCTCTTGAACTGAATCCCTTTCTGTACCCAGTGGCAACAATATTTTTCTGAATACATTTGGATACCCCAAATCGATCATAAAATAGAACATTATTAATCCCCTTCAAATCTGCAAATTTCGCTGTTCTTATTTACTGTTTTTTGAATAATAATGAGGTTAAAAGAATTTAAAAACATAGGATTAGTAATTTTACGTTGTCAAGGCATTAAACAAAAATGGTACTTCTAATTTATTTTAGGTTACGTTTTACAGCTTCGATCGGCTCTGAAAGGGATTGGGTGTAACGAGGGGAAGATTCAAGAAATCATCCGATCATACGATCGATTGCGCGCGCCATCAGCTGATAAGTAGGGGTAGTGTGGGACCAATGCACCTTATAAATATCGATCCCGATATTAGTACCAATGCCTTCCGACTCGACCCTCCGCGAGGAAGGAGCCTCTCTTAAACAATCATTGGTCTACCTGTCATTGAAGACAGAAATTCAAATTCAATAAGCGTCATTGAAAGGACGCCACCTCTAACGGATTCTCCGGGACTGTGCAAAAGCTTCGTTTACTAAACTATCCTAATTCATAAGAATTCGGATAGTTAGACGTAAGTTTTGGGGTTTAATAAGTTTTTTAATTATTTTATTAGATTGGTGCAAAATTTTGTGACAACTTTGAAATCCACATATCTGTGGAGACCTAGTTGTGCATGTTTGCATTTTAGTGTGGGAAACTGAATTAAAGGGATGATAATTTAGTGCGTGCAACATTTATTGTAACAAACCTTGCACTTTATCTCACGATAAAGACCTAGTTGTGCATGGTTGCACCAGCTATTGAAATTTGAATGGGCATTTTGAGTTTTAATTTTTCAAAAAGAAAAGAGCCAGAATGGAATTTAATAAATGATAAAGTAATGCGTGCAACATTTATTGTAACGACCTTGCACTTTATCTCACTATAAAGAACTAGTTGTGCATGGTTGCACCAACTACTGAAATTTGAATTGGCATTTGTAGTTTTGATTTCTCAAAAAGAATTCAGCCAGAATGGAATTCGTAATGACATTGCACTTTATCTAACAATAAAGACCTCGTTGTGCGAAAAAAAGTTTTGGTATCTCAGTATCTAAAGAAAGGTAGGAAAGGAGAATCCATTTCATAAGAAAAATCATTAATTCAAAATTGAATTCAAAGTACAAAAAAATACGCAATCATCTTTCCCTTGAGTGAATCCGCAATCTATCCTTTTTTGTTCCAAAATATGTAATGATTTAAAAATCAGTGGGAAACTTTTTATCGTAAGAATTAATCTCACACAATTGTGGTTCGTTTTACTTTCAAATTTAGTTATCAAATGTGTAGGGCTAGTTTTAACGTCCTATCAGTATTGCAGTCAACTTTCATAGTTGGTTGCAATTTACTGAACAGGAAAAAGTAAACGCAAATTGAACGAATCTCTCAAATGAAAATAAATATCATTGAGATAAGTTTGAAATGCAACATTACCATTACTAAAAATTAGTATAATTTTTAGTAAAATTAGGATCCTTAAACAAAATCAGCCAAGTGCAGTTATAATTAAATTCAAATTATTGATGAACCTCTAGACTGTTGTCTGGTAATGTCATGTACAAAATCATTACACAACATTTTACAAATGCTTTGAGTCTTCAGTTCCTTCTTTTCAGAATTATTATCACGGAATAACTAACAGTTTTACTCCGTATTTTAAATACACGAAAGATTCGTATTGTTCCTTTTCACGAAAAATATACATCTTCATTGATCTTATTTGAATTTTTGCAGAAATCGCACCCAAACAGATCGCACACTCTGGTGAGTGGTAAACTCTTCTATAGTCGCTAAATTATGTTACATTCGTGTAAATTCCGTCACGGCCGTGTGAACGACATTTTCATAACATTGTTTGAGGAAATGGCCAGCCTGTCACGTGATCAATTCTTTTCAAAGGTCCTAATCCTGAATTAATAACTTAAATAAATTTTCCATTCAAGGCAGACGTCGTTTTTCTCACTTTTCTATCCGTCTGGCATGAAAAATTAATTTGCATTATTAGTTTGTGAGTAAGGTCGTTGAAAAAAAAGGTCACGTGACAGTCCGGTGCATACCATTAAGTAAATCTCAAGATGAGCGTGGTGCAAACACAATTTAGAGAAGCTTGATCTCACTGCTTACCAGACAGGGGAAATAGGATTGGGCGTGGTGTTGAAGATGAAGACATCCGGAGCTGGTATTGGATGAGATCCAATAACGTTTCAATCATCGGATGCGCCATACTTGAATGAAATACTCATACACATTGGTACAGAATAGTGACATGAAAAGCTTTTATGAAAAGTTTATACAGAGGACCTTCTGTGTATGTTTCACAAAAATTCTTGTAAGATTAAATTTAAAAAATTCAATTTAAATTGAATTCAAATTCCTCCGTAAGTATCAACAGGACTCAGTCTATCCTATGTATAAATATGCAGTGTAACTAAAATGTGTTCCGTTATTTCTTTTCAATCGCTTCAACTTATTATTTAAGGATAAATCATACCTGGATATTTAACTGATAAATTTTATTCTTGACCGTAGTTCATACAAAAAAATAACATGCGTTGAACTGTCGATCGTACGACCTCATCCACAAACAATGGCCCAGGTATGGTCTCGAAGGAAGAAACCCCAAGACAAGGCGTAAACAACCGTGCTGAAGGCTGTGTGCCACCAGGGAATGGTGTTCTATATGGTGACTCTACGGCAGGCCTGCCCAAGCTGGGGAAAACTGCTCATTTGTCAGATGGGAATTTAACACCACCACCGACCTCTACTCATTGAACTTCACGAGAGCGACCACCCCGCAAGCCTCTTGACCTGAGAAGAGGGACGTGGTGGTGGAACTCGAACATGTGGTGAATGACCAGTTTTCCTCAGCTTGGGCAGGCCTGCTCTACGGTATCAGGTCGTCTCCTAGAGTATTGAGACCTTAACCCCGCATGAGGGGCTCAGCAGGAGCATGACCATACCTTTTTCTAGCTACTCATGGTACTGAAATGGAGAATAAATAGTCAAATCGAAGCTTCTTTAAGGTTGAGTTGGACGTCCCGAAGACCAAAGAAGAGAGGGAAGAGAGAGAGAGAGAGAGTGCAGGCGATGTCTTATGCAAAGCAATACAAGCTTGGCTGAGTCTTTGCTTAACAAACTAGTGTAGATTTGCGGAACTAAGAAGAATATGTTCACGCCAATCAGACATAATCTGGATGAGACACTGGAAGTGCTAAGAAGGTAGAAGCATGAGAGAAAAGGCAGGTGGTCGTACGAGCTGCTCTTCGACTGGTTCATCGTCAACACACTCGTATGAAGGAATTTGGAGGGTAATCGCCCTACGGGACCAAACGAACTGGTTTGTAAGACATGCCAACTGTCAACAAAGGGAACTCAAACTGTGAACCAAGATGAGACAATTTTCGCTCTGGTTATCCGGAAAAGGACGACAGAGCTTACCCAGAGCCTTTCGGAGATCACCGCGTGCAAACCGACGATGAATAAGCCGAAGCCTCGAAGCAATGGAGAAGGGACAGCCAGCACAAGGATCGAAGAAAGAGAGGAAAAAACTGCAACTAAACTAGCGAAAAAGAAGGAGAACCTGAGGCATGCGTGCCCCGAAACGGCTCTCATCAAACCGGCTGAGGTATTGAGCTAGGCCGAGGTTCTAGTAAGTCTTGAAAGCAAGGTGACGCCTGACACTGTTGGTGTCAAAATCAAGGGCTTGAGGCAAACGAGAAGCGGGGATGTCTTTAATGAGATGGGCTCTGAAGCAAAGAGTAATACGAAGCTGATATCGGCTATCAGGGAGGTTGTCGGGGATGAGGGGAAAGTTTCGCGAGAACGTTCCCCGCACGTTTCTTTCGACTCAACAGTGGAGGAAAAAGCGATGAGGGAGGCCTTGAAGAGAAACTTCAGGGAGAACTGGACTTCTGAGTTTGAAGTTAACTAGACGAAAGAAGCCTTGTGCATGAAGGCCTGCTTGGAGCTGTACATGGGGATAGCCGAGAGGCGGCTTCGGACAGAACATATTTACTATCCGTTCACGATACGCAGACCCCTCCAAAACAGCAGCACATTTTTGTAATTTACACGTAAGAAAAAAATCGCACAAAAACGCAGCTTATACTATGATTAAGCTCACTTTATTGCGCTTAAGACAAGTCTCCATTTGTTTATGCAAAAAAATTGGTTTGAAAAATACCCTTCGCGAAATGGTAAAAACCGTGGGTTTTCCGTGTCACTTTGTCCTTGCTTGACTTTCGATGACGACATCTTTGAAATGTGCAGTGTAAAAAATTTGGAAAAAATCATATAGATACTTTCATATCTTGACTATACATACGTGAAAACAAAATTTCAATATATTGATAACAATAAATGTAAAATGATTTTGAACATGACTATGCTATCTCTGGAAATATACATAGTAGAGAGTTATATTTTGACTTGAACTGCTTGGAAAATGTCAATGAATGCAATTGAATAGTAATTCGGAATGACAATCATGAAACCCTATTAATTAATAACAATCCTGGAAGACCGACGAATGTGAGTGTGGGTGTCAGGACATAGGGAGGTACAGCAGCTGACGGGTCCAAACATTGAAAAAAGTAGCTACTGCACGAAAAGTTGCCGTTGGAAATCAAAGTATTTTTTTTTCACTTTTCAGAACCTGATGAATGAGCAGAGCCCCTGAGGTGACCTTTTACCTGTGGTATCCCATAGCTATAGTCTCCTCACACCCACACTATCCTTCGTCGGTCTTCCAGGATTATTTGTTATTGATTAATAGGTTTTATGATTGTTATTCCTAATTTTTATTCGATTGTATTTGTTGAAATTTTCCAAGCAATCTGAAACAAAATATAACTAGCTAGATATTTAGGTAACACAGCTAGAAATTTAGATAATACAGCTATATTTCCTTAGAAGACAAAATCCAGTTAAACTTCTAGCTGGGACAGCTAAACTATTTTTTCAGTGTATTAAATATTGGCGAGTATTTCACAACGCTGAAATGCTTGATGCTCAGACAAAGATGGTTCTCTGTCTCGGCGCGGCATTTCCACCCACTTGTGTGCTTACTGACGACATGTGCGTCACCCCTTTGACTACGGCCACATTCTTAAACATGCACATGTTCTGTACACACGCTAGCTTATAAACAGAACTTTAGTATCTGTACTATATGCAGCCTGCTTGCATTATCTTATAAGTGTACAGCCACGTTCAGCCACTTTCTGACGCCTCGAAATTGACGCTCTGATTTTGAGTGAACGAGAGAATTTTTTTTCAAGAGCCACTTTAATTTAATTGCGGTTTCAAAGGGCTTCTTAACATATGAAAACTAAAACTTTGCATTTTTTTCTGCCAACTAACATACACTGTCACATAATTATTATGTAAATTTCTTATAAGGATCTTAACTCGTTATGTCACCTTAAATTTAAAATATTTTATAAAATCGCGGAAAATAGACACATTGTGAATATCAAAAATGAAAAATATATATATAAGGCCAATGTAGAAAAAAGTTTGATATTCAATTATTTATTTAACAAAATTAATTTGAAATTTTCTTTGAAAAAAGTCGTAATATCGATTCAACCTTCATCACTGATAGCTTTATCTGTTCTATAAAATGCTACCTGTAATTCTATTTGTATGAGTTTCATTAAAAGTAAGCTAGACACCAGTCAGCTAGGTAGATAGCTGTAGACATTGAAACATTATTTAATTGATAATTTGTTTAATCGAAATTCAAGATTGCTGTAATAGAAACCATTGAAATATAATTCTCGATAAGTAATTTCATTTTATTTAACTGAATTCGGTGACGGTCTAATTTTTAAAAATGTTGAAACTTAATTGTAGTGGGAGATTCAGGTAGCTTATTGTATGTATTATAAAATATATATTTATAGTATTGAATAAATGGTACTCTTTACCGTGATGAATCAGAATATATTTCTTATAAATGTTTATACTGGCTTCTCTTAAGATACGTAGATAAATTTTTGGGTTATATGATTTGAAATTTTTATTTAATAATCTTACGTATTTTCATAGTTCTTGTAAATTTTCTTTTGCAGTGGCTATGGCACTCAACAATATTTTTCAATAACCTCTTTCAGACCTTATGTGAATCGCTCTGTTATTTTCCACAACAAGTTTATTTATTCTACAATCTACTTGTAGGTTGCTGGTAAAAGCACTAACGTTGTGGCTAAATTTCAATGTCAATATTTTGGTGACTATTAGCCAAGTTTTAAAGTAGCTGGTATTACCCTACTCTCCTCTAATAATGATCAACATTCATGTACATTATAGAATTGAAAAAATCGAATTCTACCATCTACAAATTAAAACGGGATTGCATGAAATCAGAAATAATGTACAAAAATTCTTAGTGTGCCCATTATTTCATTTTTCATCAGACCTCTCAGAAATTGAGCCCTTTTTGTAATTTCTAATACTGCAATATTGAAAATTGCACTCTGAAAATCTTTGCTTTAAAGGTCTTGTTTGTCTTTGTTGATGAATATCTTGTAACGAGAAAAATGAAAGAAGCCAGAATTTAGAGTATACTCCTTTGTGAGTTCTTCCTTTAACCACTTTGAAAATTTCGCGTGGTTCGGAATATTTTTCTACTGAAAATGCAATGCTCAAAATTGCTCACAATATTGCTATTTTGGGCTTAGGTTAAACGAGGTATCGACTAAGCTGAAGTTAGTCGAATATTTCGAAACTGAAGTTTCTGCACTCGAATCACAAAAACCAAATTTCATCTTAGTCTATACCTTGTTTAACTTAACCTTAAGATAGCGATATTTTGAACTATTTTAGAAATTCCTACTTCAGAACAAAAAGAATAGGATTAAACAGGAACGTGATTGAAAACGTGACTGATAAAATGAGGATAGAATAAACCTCATGAGTTTGGTTTTAATTTAATAATAAATTAAAGAATGTAATTTAAATATCGGTTTGTGAGTATTAAAAAAGATCATGTTTTATTTATTTTTGAAAAAAAATTCCATTATTTCATTTTGAAGATACTTTTGCCCATGATATATAAAAGTTTAGAGGCTCTTGAATTCGTCTGATTTCGATCAATTTCGATTGAACTTTTAAATGGTAGAATTTGAGGCTTTCTCAATTCTATAATATACCCATAAATGTGATACTTTTCTGCACCTTCATATTTTAAAAATAAAATTTCAAAATAAACATAAAGTAATTCAATAAGTTTACGTGGCAAATAAGTTCGAAAACCATTGACAATTATTGAAGTTGAGATAGTCTACAAATTTTGAAAAGTTAGGCCGCAAGCGACTACGGCGAAATCAGATGAAGTGACGGATAATATTTCAAAGAACGAAATAAGCCATCAGTGACGAAGATTGATACAAATTTATTTCTTTTTAAGCGAAAAAATTGAAAATTTTGAATAACCAAGGTTAAATAAAAAATTACAAAATTAATCGAATGTTTTTTAACCACAGATAGATTTCTCTTTTAAAATTGGCTGTGACTAATATTACGGTATTTGCCCTAAAACTATCCGGTCAAGTATAGCGATGGGGCTAGTATTACGAAACCAATTTTGTTTATTATTATTATCATTTAGGGTTGAGATCGTAAGAGCCCCTGATACTGGGGTGACCCCTTTGCTCCCTCTTGTAAGCCTAGGCGTGACCCCAAAGCCCTTTCCATACTAGTCCGGGAGCTGGCTATACTTCCCGTAGCCACTTTCACCTCCCCTCGATAACTTTGTTGATATCTATGTTTTTTGATGCGGAGAATCGATTTTTCGTAGGTGTCACTTCCAAAACCCGTCAGTTTTTTTGTTATTAACAATTTAATTGTTTAATTGCTTATAACTTTTTGTCTATAACACATAGCGAATTCTGATTGGACAAATTGATTCCAAGTTTCAATACAAACATTTTCCACTTTTAATTTTTGAAAAATATTGATTAGAACCAAAGTTGCATGCAAATTAGTGTAAAAATACTGCAAATATGCGCTCTTTCCTCATTCGATCGATCATATCTCGGCTTCTAATAACGCAATTTAAATTTTTGACCACTCATTTTGAAGAAAATACTTTTCCCTTCAAAACGAGTCCACCCACGTATCATTTAAGTGATTTGGAGCAGGTTTACAGCCCTTGAAAGTTGAATTTTTGATCGACAAATGGCAATTTTAATTGTTTATAAGATTTTTTAGCAATGAACACCACAAGATATCGCAAAATCCGTTATATCATGTTATTCTACATCGCAAAACGAAAATTTTGAGCCCCCCCCTGATGCATATAAGTTGAACGGTTGTTGAATTATAGCCGTTTTTCATGCGCGGTCGCATGCGCGAGCGCGGGCGGCTCGGCGCGCCAAGGCTCGCGCGTGAGTATGCAATCCACTCGATCAATGTTATACCTTTTTTAAGCATACGATAAGATGATTTAGTAATGAATTATTATTTTAGTGTTTGTTTATATACTTTTCCTACATAACAATACAGTTTAAATGACATATATGTCTAAGCAGTGAGAAAAAGAAATTCAATTTTATAGTTTTAGATATCGATGAACGATTTTATTATTATACCCACCGGTTGACGAATTGGTACCCAATTGTAACTGTAAGAAATGTTTTACAAAATATTGCATATGTAAAGCATCCGGATTACCTTGTATTTCTTTCTGTATGTGTGGTAAAACCAGCAGTTGTGAGAATCCATTGAATATGTAAATATTGTAAAAAAATTATTATTAATAAAGTTAATTTTATTTGTTAAATAATAAAATCGTTCATCGATATCTAAAACTACAAAATTGAATTTCTTTTTCTCACTGCTTAGACATATATGTCATTTTAACTGTATTGTTATGTAGGAAAAGTATATAAACAAACACTAAAATAATAATTCATTACTAAATCATCTTATCGTATGCTTAAAAAAGGTATAACATTGATCGAGTGGATTGCATACTCACACGCGAGCCTTGGCGCGCCGAGCCGCCCGCGCTCGCGCATGCGACCGCGCATGAAAAACGGCTATAATTCAACAACCGTTCAACTTATATGCATCAGGGGGGGCTCAACATTTTCGTTTTGCGATGTAGAATAACATGATATAACGGATTTTGCGATATCTTGTGGTGTTCATTGCTAAAAAATCTTATAAACAATTAAAATTGCCATTTGTCGATCAAAAATTCAACTTTCAAGGGCTGTAAACCTGCTCCAAATCACTCAAATGATACGTGGGTGGACTCGTTTTGAAAGGGCAAAGTATTTTCTTTAAAATGAATGGTCAAAAGTTCAAATTGCGTTATTAGAAGCCGAGATATGATCGATCGAATGAGGAAAGAGCGCATATTTGCACTAATTTGCATGCAACTTTGGTTCTAATCAATATTTTTCAAAAATTAAAAGTGGAAAATGTTTGTATTGAAAATTGGAATCAATTTGTTCAATCAGAATTCGCTATGTGTTATAGATAAAAAGTTATGAGCATTTAAACAATTAAATTGTTAATAACAAAAAAACTGACGGGTTTTGGAAGTGACACCTACGAAAAATCGATTCTCCGCATCAAAAAACATAGATATCAACAAAGTTATCGAGGGGAGGTGAAAGTGGCTACGGGAAGTATAGCCAGCTCCCGGACTATACGGCGAGAACCGCAGTCGCGCAATTGACCGATACTTCGGACTCACTGATGCAGTTACTGCTGGTGAGTGCAAGTTGTTTCTCTGCAATCGCGGGACAGTGACCAAGGATATGAATAGCTGTGTCATAATCCCTTTCGCAGAGAGAACAGAGGCGAGTTCCTGCCAGCCCTCCTAATGTCTGTGATATCCGAGGTTTCAATCCCCTATATACATTTCTGTTAGGACTTTGACTTCGCTCCTTCCGAGTTCATGTATTTCCTTCGTTTGATCAAGGTTCAGCTTTAAACCCAGGAGTGTTTTAGCCTATCTGCAGCCAGTGTCCAACTCCCACTCAGTCCAATGTTCCTCGGTCAGCCATCTGTTGATTCCTCCTACAACTGACTCTGGTCCAGTAAAGTTTTCTTTTGATTACCTTTGATGCCGCAGTGTTCAGCGATCCAAAGTAGAGTCACTCATTTATCCATCGCTAGGTTGTTCAGTACCTCAAAGCACTCCCATATGAGTAGCAACGTAGTTGTTGTTCCATTCAGGGACATTATAGCAGCCTGCTGTCTGAGCAGATACGGATGTTTCTTTTGTTGTTATACTCCTGTGCCTAATAGGCGCACTGGAGCATGACCATAATCTCAGATTGTAGAACTGTGGCGTATCACCCCATCGGGATTGTGAAGCCCATTCCACTCCTTCTATTACATACACCGGCTCCCGCCTTCTCCTTGTTTCTGGAGCCATGTGTAAACCAGGTGTCCCAATCACTAAGCAGGTGTGCTTCACCGTTAACTCAATCCTCCTTCGTGGATAGGCTAACACGATACTTCTTGTCGAAGAGATAGCGCGTGGGTATTCTGTCCCTGAGAATGCTCAGGGTCGGCCTACCGCAGAACCGCAGAGGCGCTTTTGCTGTGATTCATGTTAATTTAAGTAATGGTTATACCAGGAACAGTCATTTCAGGTCGGCCTACAGCAGAACCACAGAGGCGCTTTTGCTGTGATTCAAGTTAATTTAGGTAATGGTTAGACCAGGAACAGTCATTTCAGGTCTGTTCCCGGTGTTCCTGTGCCTTGACGGGCGCCTCTTGTCCTTTGCCAGCAACCTTGAAGTCGACCTGTCCGAAGAGCCCTCGTCAGGAATTAGCACAACTAGGACCAGATACGGGTCTTCCAATTTACCTGAGAACCACGCCGTAGCCCTCACCATCCTCTGGAGCAATTCAACCACACCTGCTTTTAGACCTGCGCCTTCTCAGGGCCTTGTCTCAGCCACTGTATTGTGTAACCAAGCTTTAACCGCATGGTTGGCTGTGACGAATACAAAAACCCCTCCCCTACAAAAGGAGGTCTCGAATTTTGTCCAATGATCCGCGGAAACTCTTTCAGGTGGCCTCCCTGAAGAGTTCAAACGGCTCCACAGTAAGCAGTGAGACTGGGTAGCTCGTGTCCGCCACCACTACCGTCAGGGGTTTAGTCCTCTCGGCAGCTGTCAGTCCAGCCCCCGACGACTCAATGTTCGCCGGTTGCTGGGCTGTCCTGTGCCTCATCATAGGCTTAGCCCCCCCCCCCCACCGGTGGGGTGTCTGGTAAGCTGCTCCCTCTCTTCTAACACTCGGTGCTGGTTGTCGGCAGTGTGGTTGTCAATGTTCCAGCCTTCGAAGCTGCTTTACTGGCCTGCAGTGCTTGCCTCCTCAGTTATCTTTCCAGGGAACTATTGATGCGCTGATTCTTTTTGGGAGACGCCTAGGATGCTCAAGTTTCCATAGCCTTATTCAGGGAAACCGCCAATCCCTTATCTCCCGGGGGAGCTGGGGGCACAGCCGCCACCTGAGTTTGGCTAGACAGAGAGACAGATTGCGAGGAAAGGGTTATGTTAGACCCGTTCGAAACCAACCCCTCTCCGCCACTTCCCCTCCTCCTTCCTTCAAGTTTTTGTTGTTTTCGGTGTTCATTTTGACCTCACGAGCAGCTATGGAAATAAAACGTCCGCCACTTCAAAGCCCCGCAAGCAGGGATAAGACTACTTATTTGGGGAGGTTGTCCTAAGGGCCAAAGTGTCACGGAAACGAGCACTCTACACCCATGGCCTAGGTGGGTGGCTACATTGAGTGAGACATTCAATGAATACTCATTAGTAGGCCACCATATCTTGGTCGCTGTGCGGGCTGTAGGTCATTCTCGTCCTGATTCCAAAACTGGATATCGGTCAGAGAGGAACCTCTACCCAGGGATCCAGAAGGCCCGTGTTAGCTAGGGTCTTTCACCCTTCTGCCATACTGCAATCATACATACAAGGAGAGTCCGTTTATAGGGATTCTTTCATCTCACCCAGAAGAGCCCGTCTATAGGGACCCTTTCATCCATATCCATACACATGCAGGCCGATGTTCGTTTGACCCCCTTGTCCCACAGTTTTTTTTTCATTATTATTTTGGGTTGAGATCGTAAGAGCCCCTGACGCTGGGGGGACCCCTTTGAGTACATGGCACCCCTGTATTCATCCCTCATCTTCGTGAAGGAGGTCCATAGTTCATCCATTCTATCAGTACTGGCACGTCGAAACCTCTCTCTGGTTTCCCTGCAATGCTCTTCTAGTTTCCCGTTCCACCAGGGGGTCTCCCCAGGCTTTTGGACTCTCGCGGGTCGACAATTACTTTCATAAGTAGATTTGATGGCTTCCGTGAAAATCTTTGCAGCCATCTACTGGTTATCCAATTCTCTAATTGACTAATAATATCTTAACTCCCTATGAGATGAATTTTTTGAAATCCAGACAAATTTTGTTGGGTTTCAGATAAACAAATTTTCTTTAATTGCTCTAAAGTTTAAGGCTTCCTCAAAAATAGATCATTATTTTATCAGGCTTTCTACCTAAAATTGTTTAATTTCGAACCCAGAAGCTTGAAAGTGTCTCTATGTGGTGTAAATAGGTTTATTGTACAGTACCAGTAGAATTGTAAAAATGAGAGAAAAATTGATCATTATTCATAATTGTTCAGAAACGACACAAGAAAGGCAATGCTATTGAATCGGTAATTAAACGACACCGGTAATGGTGGAATCCAAGATTTAACTTGCAGAAATTGAGTATGAAGACTGGAGGTGGTCTAGGTGCCATACCGTAGCTGCGTAGCATGTGATCCAACACCTCTTGGTGATGGATAAACGGTACATTTTTATAGCCATTATGAAGAGTAGGAAGACCATCACGCGTGACGAGAAAGTATACATCGAGAAAACGCAGATAATAAAGCTGGTGTGTAAAAGCGTGATTGAATATGAGGCAGGCTTCATTAAAACAACTGCTTAAACAGCAGAATATCGCGCTTATTATTACTATTATTATCAATAATTATAATAATAATAATTATTATTGCCCCGTGATCCATTTCTACAACGATTTTTTTCCTTTTTCTCTCCAACAAATTATCTTATGATCATGTATGTCAGTTTCTTTTTCATCTGCAAAATATACATTTTTTATTCAATCTGAAAAGTTCTCTGGAAGTTATATTTCACTTTTATTACTATAAAGATAACTGATGAGACGAGTACATTTAGTGCCTACCACACATTTTTAATTCATGCTTTATATAATTTATGTTTCGATGTGTCTAAAAGACAAAGCTCCATCTCGTGGAGACCAAATGAAAATGTGCTACAGAGTTGAGGACGCTGATGTTTTCAATACAATTTATATGGGATCTTGAAGCTTCAAGAGTTTACCACGCGAGTTGAATTGAATTGAATTGAATGTTTATTAAGCTCAACAGTCAAAAGACCAATGACAGAGCTACTATTAGCTATACATGTGAGTCTTATGTCTAATATTACCATCGTGGGCATTGTACAAATATGATGTCACATATATGGTGGTTATAAATTTAATTTGCGGCGTGAGATACATAGACTTGTACTGCATTACAGAAATACTCTAACGAAGAAGTGAATAGGTCTATCTCTACTTGCGTGTTACTTACAAAAGTTGTTCAGATTAGCACACATGTTATAAAGTGGTGATTGGTACACCAAATTGGAAGAGAGATATATCGGATTTCTATTTCTAGTATTGTATTCAGGCTTAGAGAATGGAATAATTTCAGATATCGCTAGGCAGACAATCATACCGCGTATTATTTTAAAAAGGAATACTATAGATGTGTATGTGCGTCTTTCCTCCATTGACCAAACGTTAAATCTTTTCCCAAGCTCAGCTACATCACTTCCAGGAGCAGGGTAGTGACTATTTTCTTTCCAATACAAAAATTTCAGAAACCTTTTATGACAATTTTCTATTGCGTTTGTATATTTATGGAATTTAGGTGACCATATGATACATCCATATTCCAGCCTGGGTTGTACCAGCGTTTGAAATAATGTTTTTAGTGTGTCTTGCGATCGAAAATTTCTACATATCCTCAGTAAAAATCCTAGAGATTTATTTGCGCTCGCAACCATCTGATCAATGTAGGTGATGAATGTAAGTTGAGGATCAAACGTTATCCCTAGGTCATATATGGTGGTGACCCTCTCAATCACTCTTCCCTTAATTGAGTATTGGAAGTCATATGTGATCGGTGAATTACGAGTTCGCAGAAATGTCATAATTTTGCACTTGTTTATATTTCATTCAAGTTTATTTGGATCACACCACTTGGTGAATTTATCTAAATTATCCTGAAGTTCGAGACACGAGTTGAAGCTGCAAATTGGCAGAGCTAATTTAACGTCATCAGCATACATGAAATGGTAGCAGCTTAGTGTACAAGATAAATCGTTAATAAATATAACAAACAGCAAAGGCCCTAGATTAGACCATTGTGGTACTCCCGATGCTGGCACCCTTTTATTTTGTCTCCACGAGTTAGCACCTTTTCATTTGGTCTTTCCGAGACCAAATCTTGTAATTTGAACAAGATATCTGGGAATTAACTTTCAGACGTTTCCTGGTGACAAAAATCTATTTTGCTCCTTCAGCTGGTAAGGCTTCACTTTGCACGGTGGTCGGGAAGCAAAAAAAAAGTCTGCTTGAATCACCTAAGAGAAGTGAATATGATATGGTGTGGTATATAGGTGTTAGGTATAGATGTTTTAGATTGATCCGGAATTCTTGCGTTATTTGTTTAAATGACACGTTCATTACGCAATGTTGCTCCAAACCAGGTTGCTGATCAATCTCTCTAGCGATCACCCCAAGTGAAGAGCCTCACAAAATTGCTATAAATGGTAACCCACTTGAGCCCATTAGTATCCAAGGTCTTTGTTTCAGGCATCATTCACTCTATTGTCACTCTGTTTACAAACTATTTGTCGCCACACTTTTCTGTCCTGGCATACTACTCTACCTGCCTGCACGCCCATGCATTTTTTCATGCAAGCTCTTGTGTTTCTATGGCTTCTTATGTCTCTTCGGATTAATATCTCATTTACAGATTTTAACAATTCTTTCGGTGGTCTACCTCTGGGCATTCTGCCATTTACTTTACCTTTATACACTTGTTTGGTTAGTCGTTCATCTTTCATTCTTTCAAGATGTCCAAACCATCTTAACTGATTTCTTTCCCATATGTCAACTAGTGTCTCTCTTGTACCACATTCTTTGAGGATTGTCTCGTTTCGGACTTTGTCCATCAGTGTTTTCCCGCATATTATGCGCAGAGGTTTCATGCCAATCGCGATAATTTCACTCCTGTCCTTTTCTTGGCAGGACCATGTCTCGCTACCGCATAGTACAGACGGTACGAATATAGAATTATGTATGGCCATTTTAGCTTATTCTGATATGTTTTTATTTGTGAGGATGGACCCTGCTCTACCGATAAACTGCTTACCCTTATTTATGCGCCTATAGGCGCATAAAACATGCAACATTGTCCTAAATGACGAGAGATTAAAACTTCATGCCTGTATTAAGTTCATTCAACATTCTTTGCAAGTTTTCGACTGATTCTGCCATAACAATCTTGTCATCTGCGAAAGCTAACATACGTACTTTGACTGTTTTGAGATCTACACCTTCTTCATCGAAGAGTGCAGTTCTTAGACACTCATCCATGAATATCATAAATAGCCACGAGGACATAACGCATCCTTGCTTCACGTCTTGCATAATATCGAACCAGTCACTCAGTTTCCCATTTACCCTTATACTCGCTTTACTGCCTGTATATATTGTTTTTATTGTTGTAGGAGCCCTCCATTTACTCCATACTCTTTAAAGACTTCCCAAAGTTTACTTCTATTTACCTTGCCAAATGCTTTTTCTAGCACAGTAAATCCCCGAGATATTATTTATCTGAAGTTCGATAAAAACGCTGCAGACAATTGAAAACTAAAATTATCCGACGGCAGATAATTTTTATCATGAGGCAGATAAAAATTATCCGTCGTCGGATAATTTTATTTGTCAATTGTTTGCAACGTTTTTATCCAACTTCAGATAAATAATATCTCGGGGATTTACTGTGAGGTCAATAAATGCACACAAAAATTTCTTTCCTAGTCTCAAGCTTTCTTCTGTGATCTGTCTTAGGCTAAATATCTGATCTGTACATGATCTTCCTGGCACAAATCTACTCTGGACTTCCCATATCTTCTCTTCTGCGATTTCCATTATCTCAGTTTGCACCCTTTTTGATCATTTTTCACGAAAAACGTTGAAAATCAGTTTTTCAAAAATTTCTAATGAATAGAATTTCTTCAGATTTCGATTTGACTTTTTATTAGCACCTCAAAAAACCGACTATTGGTACTTTCGAATGGACAAAAAAGTGATTTTCTCGCGAACAGGATCTGTTCAGATTTTGTCTTCACAATTTTTGCGCACTTCTATGTACCAGAAGAGCATGCCACATTCACTTTTCTTAGGTGTTCCAAGCAGACTTTTTTTTGCTTCCTGACCACCGTGCTTGTTTAGTGAAGTTTGTGAACTTGAACATCGGATGTAAATTGAGTTGGGAAAAATAGTGCTCTTAAAGTTAGGTACATAACTTTTCCACTTGTTTGTACCGAGATAGAACCAAGTCATTTGGACATAGAAATTCCAAGATTGTACCCGTATATCGATGCGTGGCACCTTAGACTAGCTTCACGAAAAATTCGGAAAACAAAACAAATTAGGGTAAAACACCTAGTCTTTGCCAGCTGGAACCATTTGATTTACTTTAAACAATTTTATACATGAAATTTCATGCAGGCTAGGGTAATACTTGTTATTGAGATTACCTCTTAATTTCAAATCTGAATAACTTAAGATTTTAAATAGTTGTAAGTTTTTAAATAATTTGTTCAGTACAGATTTGTGTTTTCAATGAGTAAAAATTACGAACACACAGTCAAGCTGTACTAATTCATTTAGTAATTCGATATTTGACTGCTTAATTTTGCCACGAAATGAATAAGTCGTTGGCTGTTATTGTACTCTTTTATTTGAAAAATTATAGTTTGAATAATTGAATCAATTCCATGATAGTTTTAATTCAGCTACCATTAATTTTTATTCCCGATGGCATAAAAGAAGTATAAATGATGCAACAGTAGGTCAGTTTCAAAAGTAGATCATTTGAAATTAATAGAATATGTGACAACCTCAAAACTTTGGACCGCAATATTCGACACAATATTTAGCACCACATACAGTACAACTGGATAAGAGCTTTTTGAGATTTTATCGAGGATTTTATGAATAAACTCCATCATAATATGATACTTCACAATAATGATGCATGAGAAAGTATTATTTCATCTCCAATTTTTTCACCGGAAGCGATTACCTACTCTTTAATCAGATCCGTAAAAAAAGAACTTCGAAAAGGTTTCGTTTTGAAACCATTAAAACCAACTAAATAATTAATTTCCTTCATTGCTTTTTTGCTTAACAGACATAATTTTCAAGTATCAAATTCAACTAGAAAATCGCATGAAAACGTTTCACAATATGGTCAGTTTTCATTTTCTACATAATGTAGTCGTCAACTATTTAGAATATTTTTTGATACTCTGGGTTTTTGTGTGAATTAATTCAATGAATAGTTAAGCTTGCCCATGGTTCGAATGACTGTTCTTAGTAATTTTCTATAAATTTTCTGAAAGCGAACATTTGAGTGACCTACTCTCTCATAGTTTACCCTATAGCCCATACCAGCCTATAAATAAAAATAAGTGAAACTCAACCTGTTGTAAATTGAAGCTTTTGGAAGGTTTTTTTCCGAGGTTTTTTATTCTTTTGTATAAAATTGAGTTGAGTGGGCCTTCATTAGAACCTTTTTGCATTTCACGTTTTAAATGGAGTTTCAATAAAAAGTACATTTTTATTCTCTCTAGAATTTTAATTTTTGAATAATGAGTGTAATACATTTTCTTTTTAATAATTCCAGCCTTTGAATGTACAAATCCTTGACATATACACCTTTGGCTGGAAGTTGGAACTATAGTAGAAGGAATCGATATGCCGCTAATTTCATAATCTCAATTCTAAGTGGGGCCGTCGCGTCGCCTTCGCCCGTGCTTGATAAATGAGGTTCTCTTGTTGAGAATCTTAAGAAATTAGAGCCAAATGTCAGGGGCTTAATTAGCATGGCTGTTTTCTCCTATTTTATTTTGAAACGTAGTTACCAGGGGTGTTGTTAAAATTTATTTCTCTACCATCTTTGATTTCGAGACATCTTTGAGCTTCTTTGAATGTACGAGTACGAGAGCTTATAAAAATATGATAAACCGATATAATCGTTGAACTGGGAGCGTGATGAGGGCATTGTCTGTGTTGATATAAACCACTCATATTATATGGTGGCCTATGTCAAACTTATGTGCATTATTGTTTTGCGATTCCTGTGCTATTAAGCACTATTGCTCTCAGTGATACTGTAAAGTACTGTTGCAATATAAATTACCAAATAGGGCGAACAACTAACTTTGCCACATTTATAATCCCATTATATGGTCTGCACATGAGAACATTTTTTTCCTTGTACGAAGATAGCTCTGCTGTGAAAAAAAGTATGGCAATTTATGTCCCATGATACTACAAATCTGTTTTAGAATTATCTTTCATCGCAATGGATTTCGTTCGTGTTGATACTATAGGGGGAATATTTTTTCCATAAAGTTTTATGCTTGGATATGAAAATAAAAACTATTCCGTTTTATTTTAAGGATTGATCTGTCTATATTTATTCACCTGCCTCAATAATCGTTGAAATTTATTTTTATGTAAAAAATGCCTAAGCCGTCATTTTGGGCCTTCAAATCCATTTAATAATAATAAGTTGATGAAAACGCCATATAGGATCCACCTTGACATATTTTGAAATTTGTTTATGATATTTGAGATCCGCAACTCAAAAATCTCTATTGATAAAATTATGGATGTTTCGGCCGTACTCAAGACCTTAGGAATTTCATATCTCTAACTTGAAGGAGATGTTCATCAATCTGTTATGAAATCAACGAACTACCTGAAAAAATGTCAAAAATGTTAAATTTCAGAATGAAAGCTTTCGGAGTTGAACAATTTATTTGATGTTTCAAAAAATTAACTAAGAATTTTAAGTGATCATCACTTATCCCTATAGGTTTCGATTGTTCCTAAAATATTGAGTTTTTTTAAAATCAAGGGACTCTTTTTTGAAAGAAAGTGTAATAAAGTTTGATGAATATAATTTGAAAAATCGTAATTACAGTCTAACAATCCATTTATTCACATATCATAAGAATATAGTTCACTAAATATGGACGAAGATTTAAAAAATACTTGATAGCATATTTTAGTGTAAATAATGTTTTTCCCTCATAATATCCTTTGAGATTTGCAGTTTTTTACATCATAGGAGGTTTTTTTTATAATAAATGAACCCGATTCTCTCCACTATCTTTATCACTGATTTTTTTGTGAAGTGTATAAGTGTACTTGAATACGTTTTATTTGCATACTTAGTACAAAAATTATTTGCTTGAAATACAAATAAAAGACCCCTTATAAGTAGTATTATTTTCATAACTCTTTAGACGTGAAATTTCAATTTATTTATGTCTAAAGCGTGAAAGACTAAAACCGTTTCTTGGATTGAAACTAGAACATTCTTTCGTGTGAAGTACAGTTTATTTTGAAAATACAACACATTTGTTCTGTCGAATTTTGTCGCGATTTTTAGCAATAATTATGAGAAGGATATTAAACAAATTTAAAGTTTTATGAATGTATTTTTTTTGCTGTATGTGATAAATAATGTTCGTTAAGGCCTATTCCGCTTCTCTTGGTGTTAAAATTTTTTTTTATTATAACAAAATTTTGCCGACATGTTTCAACCTGTAACTTCAGGTCCTTTTCAAGGCTTATTCTAGAAGGAAAAATACATGTGTCAACAAAATTATAAAATGGAGAGTTTTTATAAAAGAGAGAGTTTTTGAGTACATCGGTACAAAAATCTACGTTGGTCTTTCCTTTTTTCCATATAAAAAGTAAGGTGTTTCCACTTTTTTATAATCCAGAATGCATAATCTCCATGGTCCATGTTTTATATTGTCGGGGAAATGTATTTTTCACAAAATCCCTATACTTACAGATTAAAAAAAAATTAAGACCAAGGGTAATTGTTGATTATTTAAAAATATGTTCATTCAACTTTATTAGACAAGGCGCTGCATAGCATTCAATCGTTTCATGAAATGGCTACAATATTTAGACACTCTCATCTGTTACACTAGATGTCTAAAAGGTTCCAGTTTCCTTAATGAAAAGGCTAAAAATTCTAGAGAGATATTGTGATTGTCGATTATTATCACACAATCTTCTAGCAGTTTATGAACTATCTAAACATTTCATGGAATGTCTAATTACACTGACGATACTAGCGCAAGGTGGATAAAAAACGTTTGGAATTATATGGTTCAAAATGATGGACAACTGGAGAAGGTACTTCGTACTAAATTAAAGCTGGACGACCGATTTAAAAGATAGCAAGACCATCGCATGAATTATGTTAGCCATTTATGTTATATTTATACTTTTTTACACGTTGAAATTTTATTCAGATGTTACTTTTCTGGTATTTAACATGTGACTATGCCAGTTATTGGTATCAACTATCATAGGCAAAAAAAACTACGAATAATTTTACTATGTTATGTTGGTAAAAGACACGCACTTGCGAAAGGCACCAGCAACATAATAGAGGAAGAAATGTAATTTTTTCAACAATAGTAATCTGTCAGCGAACAAAATTTCCATCACCATATCATAAAGCAATTTTTCCTTTCAACAATAACAAGTAAATCGTAAAAATGTTCGTTATAAAACTCGTTTTCAATATTGCTATTCATAGAAATATTGCAGAACTTTTGCTTTAAAACTCGGTCACTTTTTCCCATTATTCAGTTCGTATTGTTATACACTTCCCACTGGTTTCACTGACAATGAAGAATTTGTTTCTCAGTGTATCAGAACCTTAACAAGTAAATAATGGACAAACTTATACGTCCGGATAGTCCGTGGGTTCATATAAACTTTTTAACACGCTCGAGTCTAAACGTACGGACTTGACAAGCGAAAGGAGGACCTAGAAAAGGGAAGGGGACATGGGTTGTGTGCCGAACTATAGACACCAACTTATGATGATTATTATTATTATACCATTAAGCCAAATCTCTTTCGGGATAAGCGTAACTCAGTCGGTTCTAGCCTCGTTATAAGGTAAATGCACCTCTTTGCGTCCGTGCTCCTATTTGCGTCCTAACCTGATTTAAAAATAGTAGAATTAATTTATTTTTATACTTATTGATTCATGGAGAGTATTTATTCTATTCTATAAACAATACTCTACCTGCGTTTTCATTCAAATATGTGTTTTATCGAAATTTAGAAATATAACACGAGATTCATCTTTCATGTTGCGCGCCGTGAGTTGCTATTTGTGTTTCCTAGTGCGCAGAGAGCAAATTCTTAGTAGAACGGACTGTCAAATGGACTGTCCATTTATTCTTTATTGCGGATCTGGAGAAACAATTACCAGGTAAGTCTAGTGTCATATGCAATCCAGCTCAACAAGCTATTCAATAAACTATTTTTATCACACTAATGGTCAGTGAATGATTTATTTCTCACAATAGTCGCTAAGTAGTACAAGAAAATTTCGATGTACATGCGTGCGACCGTATGTTCAAAATACTCGAAATAATTGAATTGTGAGTGAATTTGTGTTGAAAATTGTCGCAAGTGATGTGAAAAATATCACTTTTTCCATATGCACTGTTCTTTTTCCGCGCTACAACCTATAAAGTGACATAAGCTTTATCGGAGTAATTCAAGTCTATCATAACCTTCAAAGAGCGGACGCAAATGGGTTCCTACAAATTCTGTCCCTATTAGCGACCGAACAATTTATTATTCAGTGTAAGTTTTTATACTTTGTATCAACACGACATTCAAATTTTCGCAAATTATTACAAATTTTTTCGTGGAATTGAAAGCTGTCATTACTTGAGTACGATTGTGCGCGCAATTAAATCTTTTAATAATATATATTGTTGAATTATCTACATATATTTATTTTCATGAATAATATATTTTTCTAACAACGATTATCAGTTTATAATTATGAGAATCAGGGTGGCTAAAAAAAATTTCATTTCCTTTGGTTTATGGGTTCACCTCACAAAAGCTTCCATTTGGTGAAAAAACAACTGTGCATTTTTGTTCGAATTTTTTGAACAGGGGGATCTTTAATCTCACGGGGTCCATAACGGTCGAAAAATGGTGCTGTCCCATCAAGTACCAGTTTGCGTCCGGTCGCAATGAGGGGCACCCCGCGGACGCAAATACATCCAAAAACGAATCAGGCGGACGCAACGACGTACAATGAGAGCTTTGCGTGATTTTCGATTTTTCCGGTGCTATTCGTAGCAATTTGTTAAAACAAAATTTTTTTTCTATAGAATAATATATGTTCTTAGATCAGTAATAGTTTTTTAGTGAATCGGAATGTATTGCACTTGTTTATTGGTCTTAGATTCTGCCGTAACCCTTACACGGACGCAAAGAGGTGCATTTACCTTACTGCCGGGGATGAAGGAATTCGGTCATCGCCCGACTCGCATTTTTGTACCTGCTCAGTATACCCCCACCATTGCCCTACGGCCTACGCGAGTTACCCCTAACTTGCTTTTGCCAAGCATATCTGACGTCGGATTAGGATTAGAGGCGAACATATACCTGGGATCTTAAAATGAGTATCCATTGTACTTATACTCCCTTTGTATTCAATACTCATTCATAGATTGCCTATATATTACTCTAATTTCGAAGGCTTAGAATTTTAATTTATTCAGTTTTGAAGACCTTTAAATTCTTTTAACACTTTTAAATTCCTGGAATATTTTTGAATTAATACTTGTTACTTGTGTTATTGACTGGTTACAGAAGAGTGATCGTGAGGATTCGTGATTCGAATCTGAAGATGAACAATTCGCAAATTAGTGATAAAGTGTATTATTATAGGAATAGTGAAGTGATGAGCAAATCTTTAGGGTGCTTTTAGTGTGTAATGTTCTTGATTATACGACACTTTGTGTGTATTTGTAACATAATATTCCTCATTTTTTGATAAACTAGTGAAATACTCTACTATTTTACCAAAGTAGCAAAAAATATAATCAGAACAGAAAGTTCCTTATTGACACAAAAAATTTGCCGGACTAGAAACTTTAAATACGGCAAAATTTGCCGGAGCTCAATACTTGACCTATATTTTATAGCCATTTTCTCTGAGAATAAAGTTAGAAATTCACAGTTTTACCTGATTTTTTCAACTTTTCAGTTAGACCGAGGCAATAATCAACTGAATTTAATAGACAAAATTGTTGGAACTATTTATTATTTATAATAATATTCTTTCAGAATAATGCTAGAAAGTTGCATTTTTTTCTAATATTTTCAACTTTTAAATTAAATTAAATTCTAGTGAGGTAATAATTAATTCAATTTAACAAACATAATTTGTTCGAATCCGCACAAAAGTAAATGCGTTTTTTTTGTTTTGAATAAAAATGATATTTATAGGGGTGGCGCAAGCCCCATGAAGTTTAACATGTATTTCCCATAAGAAAAAAAGACGTTTTTGTAAATCTTATTCAGAATCCTCAATATTATCTCAATCGAGTTGAAACTCAACATTTCTCTTCACAATTAGCCAATAGAATACGAATCAAATACCAATTTTCAAATATCACCCCCATAAGTCTGTTTTATAGGGTCCCAAAGAAACCCCATAAGTGAAAAAATGGGTTTTGCAAGTTTTTGGCGTTAATTATGATTTTTTTGCGGTTTTTTTTTAATGCGAATTGTTTTTAATATATAAAATATGACTTTATACTGGAAATTAGATATTTTATGAATTGTTTAAACAATTTATTATTGTTTTTAGCAATTTTCTCACAGAATGTAGTTAGAAAGACGCGGTTTTTTCACAAAATTTCCATTTGTTATCCAATTTTCAATTAAAGGGAAGTGATAGTTTATCAATGTTAACAATAGTGATTGTTTAAACAATTTATTACAATTATTAATTATATTATATTTGAATAATGCTAGAAAGACGCGGATTTTTTTTAATTTCTGGCGTTTTGTCCAATTTTCATCTGTAGTTGAGTAATAATAAATTCAAGTTGACAAAATAATTGTTTAAACAATTTATTAAAATTATTAATAATATTATATTTGAATAATGCTAGAAAGATGCGGTTTTTTTTTTAATTTCTGGCTTTTTGTTTAATTTTCATTTGGATTGAAGTGATGATGAATTCAAGTTAACAAAATAATTGTTTAAACAATTTATTATCATTGTTGATAGTATTCTCTTTGCTTAATCATAGAATGTTGCGGTTTTTTCTAAATTTTTCCACTGTTTGTCTATTTTCTATTAGGCGTGATTTGATAATTAATTAGATTTAGCAAAAATAATTGTTTAAACAAATTATTATTGTTTATGACTATCTTCATCTATATCAATTGCGCCTGATAGTTTCGGTTTTCCGGAAATTTTCACCTTTATGTCCTTTTTTCACTTAGAGAGGTAATAATTATTTAAAGTCAACAAAAAAGTTGTTTAAACAATTTAATATTGTTCATAACTAACTTTTCGTAGATAAGTGCTAGAAAGTGGCGGTTTTTTCTAAAATCTTTCACTTTGCATCGCCTTTTCATTTATGAACAAGTAATAAGTCAACCACAACAAAAATGATTTTCCGAAAGGTATTGTTAAGTGAATTAATTTTGCTTTTTTCACAATGCTTAACAAAAATTGATTTAAAGAAAAAAAGCTATTTTACACGAAAGGCAGAAATTAATATTAAATTGTTCAAACAACTTTTTTGTTTACTTTAATTAATTGTTAGTTTGTTACCTCACTAAGTGAAAAAAGGACAGAAAGGTAAACATTGCCGAAAAACCGCAACTATCAAGCGCAATCGATATAGATGAAGATAGTCATAGACAATAATAATTAGTTTAAACAATTATTTTTGCTAAATCTAATTAATTATTAAGTCACGCCTAATAAAAAATAAACAAACAGTTGAAAATTTTAGAAAAAACCTCAACATTCTACCAATTAAGCGAAGAGAATATTAATAACAATTATAATAAATTGTTTAAACAATTATTTTGTTAACTTGAATTTATTATTACTCAACTACAGATGAAAATTGGACAAAAC
>CAKNXH010002444.1:556876-578527 GCA_932178445.1 Andricus quercusramuli
AATTCAGTTGGAAGCAAAAGTGCTAGCTATTGGCGGTAAATAGATCACTTTACTTTACATTGTACTATAAAATTACATTTTTTCATAATAATGACTCGAAATCTAACTTACTTGCATTCAATTCAACCAAAAAATACTTTGTATACATATTATTTCATAATTATTGACTGATTTTTTTTGCAAAACCCTCAAAAGATAATTTTATTTCTATAAACTTCCATTACTTATTTACAGAATTTGTTAAAAATAATTCATAATGTTTTCATTCCAATACCACAATAAATAATATTGAGAATATTTAAATTTTTACAACTTATTTTAATAATTTTTTTTCAAATATCCCGCCATTTAAATTTTCTTTAATGGTATTTATTTTCAAAATTGTACCCTATTATGTCATTTATTTTTTCTTATTCGATTCTGAAACTATTTAACTTTATTCTTCAGGCGACCGACTCCATTTTAAATCAGGCAGGGTTCTGCATTTGGAATCGCAGAATCTCTTGGGAGGAAATATGTTGTTCTTCGGAGGTTATTAGGCGATACGTATTTTTCCGATTTGCAAAAAAACAATCCCAAAATGTTAGGCGTATTTGAATTTTGTGCTTGAATTTTGAGCAAAAACTCAATTTTTTCTTCAAACGTCTATAACTTTTGACCTAATTGAGTGTTCATCGTCTCCTGCCAAAGCGCGACAGAACATTGAAAACAGGTTTAAAATTAACAAAAGGGGTTTTTCTTGAAAAATGAAAGATCGATTTTCTCAAAAAACCCACTTTGAATTTTTTGCCATTTTTTAAACTTTTACTTTGATAATGAAGATATCTTGTTAGTCTGCTGGCATGATGCTCATAAGATGCCTTTCTTCTATGATTAGAAACTTTTCAAAATTTTTTGGAAAAATAGAAAAAGTGTGGTTTTCCAGAAAATGTATTTTTTCATGTTTTCAAAATTCGAAGAAACGAATGAAAAAGATGTTCTTGGAAGCCCCACACTTTTTATTCTTCTGAATGTTTTTCAAATTTTCTGCTAATAGATGAAAGGCATTTTATAAGCACCTTGCGAGTTAAACTATTACCAGAGCACGAGCTTAAAAAAAAATTGGCATATATTTAAATGTGGGTTTTTTGAGAAAAGCGATTTTTAATTGTTTGAAAAAAACCGCTGCCATTTTGTTAATTTTGAACCTTTTTTCAATTCTCTATCGCATTTTGAAAGAAGACGATAAACGCTTTTCGAATATGAAAGAAAATAATGAATATCTTCATTAGGTCAAAAGTTATAGAGGTCATGGCCAATGGGGCCTTAACCCAACTTAATATTGTCACTTAGTACTATTGTAGTAATAATAATTATCTTCTTAAGATTATTACAAATTTATTATTTTGAAAGAATATTAAAATGTATGAACGTCTTCTACGTATATGTGATTGAACAATAAAAATAATTAATAAGTTCATATTTATATTATAGAACTTCGTCCGTTTTTGAAACACACTGTTACAGGTTTATAATTGTTCATTTTGTGATATCAATAATTACTTCGTTCTATTTTAAAAGATTCTAATACAAAAATTATAAGTTAAAAAGGATTTATAACTCATCAGCGAAAGGAATATAAAAGTGCACGGAAAACATATTAATTGACGAAAGATTAACAAAAGTTGAGTGAGTCGAGGACACTGTGACATTGTGTACATATTTCATAACATTTTGCATCTTCATTTAACAACAAATAGTAGTTTTCATTTTAAGTTGCATAAAACTTAGGATCTGTTGACGAATGAAAAAACCCAAATTTTGTTGTATATTCATTTATTCAATATTAGATACACGTTGTTTTCAATGCTCAACAAGAAATTGTTGTTAAATGATTATGCAAAATAACTTAAAATATTGCGCAAATGTCGCTATGTTTTCGTCATACTCTACTCTTGTTACTCTTTCGTAAATAATTTTTATTTTTTCCGGGAAGGTAGAATGTGGAGCATTAAAGTAGAAGCAAAAACTGAGCCCCTATTTTGATGCTCCAAGTGAAAGATTTGGAAATTTGTGCCCATTAGAGCGCCAAAGTAGGGGCAAAAATCGCATTGGAATAGCTTCTACTTCAAAACCTTAGCCCCTACAAATGACAGCGTGAAGAGCGTCAAAGTAGGGTCTATATTTCGACTCGGGCACTCTATGCAATATAAAAATAGTATTTTTCGTTACCACCTCCTAACAACTTTTTCGGACAGGCGTTGAAAAAAATAGCGTGTGATACGGCTTATGCTGCAAAATTCACACTCGCACACAATCATCTATTTTGCGCACTTTTATCACAAATAACTATATTATATTTTCAAAAACGTGAAAGTCTTATTTCATGTTATATCTTAAATATAAAGTGTTTTCATGATCTTCTTTTAATAATCTATCGTCTCTTATTTCGTTTTACTTCGGATTATGATCATAACAAAGTTCTTAATATCCTTCAAGTGGCCACTAAATTTTTATCCTGTAATTTATAACCGGTACGCACTCCAAGGTGTCAAAGTATATATTTATGATGCAATATACAGCTGATCGCTTTTATCGTGCAGGTGTACTTTGTGAGGTAATGACACCTACCGCTAAAACCGTTTTTATGACTTATATAGAGACTATACTATTTCTGTATTAAAACCCGATTGGGGCGACGCAGTCCAGACGATCAACATTGTGTTTTAATTAAAATGTCAACCAAGGGAACTCAATTTCGCCACCGCTTTTGGCTGAAAAAAATATTACAAGCAAACAGCTGTGGGCAAAAATTTGTACTTGTTTGCAGCTGCGTTTGCTTTGATAAAATCGCGAGGTTTGCAATTTTTGGATTGTTGCTTCACATATATGCAGTGATTTTATTTGTATTAACTATCTGAAATATTAAAATTTTATTTAATAAAGTGAATAAATATTTCAATGAGCTCCATGCTATTGAAAAATGATACATAGAATTAATTGACTACCAATCGGTGCTGATGATTATTTCATTGATATTGAACTTTTTGAAAAATATTTGTCACATTACTCAAGTTGCAAAATTGTTATGAAATTCTAAGCGGAGAAGAGGCTTATTGAAGTAATTGTAAAATATAAATGATTAGATACTTTCGTTTTCGCAATTAGCTTTTATTTACAAAGTCAACTTTTCAATATCAGTTTCGCAGTTTTAGTACTTATATTTTGTTTCAAACAAGTTTAGTTTTTTTCTGAGTTTTGGATTTAATATTAAACCTTTGCTGTTTTCACCAATGAAACCAAATTTTCACATAATTACAGAAGAATACATTTTTTTCATTGAATAAGATTTTCATACATTTATTAGAATTTAACTTCTAATAACTTTTTTTTGCATGTAATACCTGGTAAGTTATCCTCTTCAAGAAAGAAAACAATTCGAAGTGAGAGATAGTCCTTATGGTTTCTGCTAATTTTCGACTTCATCAATCACGTTCGCCGTCTTTCTTATACTATCGTTAATTTCGATTCACGCGTTGAGCCATTTTTCATCCGTCGAAGGGGCCGAAAGATGACAGAAAGAAGGGTTTGTTTTCAGAATTGCTTCCTGAAATTGGCAAAGGATAAAACACCCTATGCGTTTCCTCATGATATCTAGATTTTCATAAATCAGAATGAAAAAGAATATCAAAAACAAATCAGTCAAGCTTTTAATAAATAGAAGAGAAGAATTTAAATATTTACTAAGAAATTCTATATTTTAAACCACTATTTTCTGAAAAGACTCTACTGAAAAATATAGGAAAAAGGGGGATTTCATTGTATCTCCTCTATTTTGTTTTATGACCTTCAATTAAATTCATATTTCCTTAGAGTCTTCCCTTCATATAATTTTTCATAATTCTTATCATTCATATTTCTCTTATACTTTATCTTTTTCTACTTCTTTTTATTTTTTATATTATTCCCTTAATTTTTCATTTTATCATTCCGTTTCATCCATTTTTACACTGTTCCTTTTTGCAATACTTCTATTCATTCCTATTTTCTTTTACCACTTTATCGTATTCCTCTATTCTAACTATAATATTGCTTTTTATAATGGTTCTTCACCTTTGTTGTATTCCTATTTCCGAAAATTCTATCTTACTCTACCCTATTTATCCCTTTCTCCGAGCCTTCTCTCTAAATAATTATGTTTGCATTTTTTATCATTTTTGTCTTTCAAACAATTCTATTCTTTTTAATTTAATTCAATCATTTTATGTCAATCCGCTGTTGATCTATTTTGTTGCTTTCTGTCTCTTCTTGCTACATGTTATTCTATTCCTCTTTTTAAGACATCTTTCTTTTTCTATACCATTTCATCACTTATTCAAAAATCCTAAAATTTTCAATCAGACGTTGAATTTCTTTTTTCACATTCTTCTTTAAGAGAATTCCATCCTTTCTTCTATTCCCTTATATCCTAGTCCTCGTTTGAAGAATTTTATGTTTTTTATCCTGTTTTATCACTATTCTATTTCTTTTTTTTGCAGATAATTATATTCTTATATATGCTGACTTGTTAATCTCAACCCTGTCTAATTACGCAATACTAGCCTGGCGCTACACTGGTGCTGTCTAGTTTTGCTACGTGTTTGATTCAAACCTTTCTGCTGTCTAGTTCCAGTCTTGGCGCTATCTGGGTGTTCATTACGAATTTTATTAAATGAAAACTGTCTAGATTTTAGCTATAGTTTCTAAACAGAATCACGGTTTGGACTAAAACAAAAATTACAGAAGTGAATTCAGAAAATCATAATTTTGGAATAAAAGATTTAGGAAATTATAACACATAATGGTGATTGGAATCTTAATATATGAACTGTATTCTTACCAACGATTTCTCCTGAAGAATGTTTAAAAACAACTTATTTTAATTGAATTGTTTATTGATTACGTTAATGATAATTTAGCTGAATGTATTAATTATTAAAAATAATAAACAGTAATTATTTCATAGCCTACTCGCAAGTGTGATCATACAAACAATATTATTTTAAATTATGCATTCACACATCTAGCACCTTTAATCTTTAAAAACTGTTTATGCTTTATTGAAATGAATATCAGGATTAATGAATTGAAATTCATATCCGACAGAAATGAAAAAATCTTCAACTTATAGGTGGCTGAGTGTGTTAAGGCGACGGAACAAAGTTACAGCAACATAATATGAAGTTACATCAATGATGTATTATATATATAATTATATATTAGACATTTATGCAATAAAAAATGATTATATTATTTAATTATAAATTATTTCTCATCAAAATAGACGACCTGTCTAGGAACTAGTCGATCCGAGCGTTACATCCCAGTCTAGCCACTGGTCAGTCAGCCGGTGGTGCGGCAGTGTCGACTCAAGGCGGACTGGACAAAAACAGTACAGCGCCACGACATTTTTCCACACTAGAAATCCGGTTTTTCGGGGTCAGATTTCACGATCGAATGGTCGAATGTTTAGGTCTAATTTGTATGCATGCGTATTCCGATTTTTTTTTCTCTTCCGAAGCTATTTTTTATTAAAACTGTTCTATTTTTTTTCAATTTAAATAGTGCAATTTTAGGACGCCTTGTAAAGGCAAACCTAGCAGGGTGCGTCTTGTTCGCTTTCTCTGGTTTACGGTCGGATTGATGCGTAAACCATAGAAAGCTAACATGATGCACACTGCTAGGTTGCGTTCACGAAAAAAATTGAATGTCTTACGGAATTTTTTGTTTAAACTAAACAACTATGCACTTGCACTCATGTATTCCCTTATTTCTTTTAATGTTAAACTGTTACTGAATTTCTACTGAATGCATTTTGCATTTGCATTTATTACAGAAAAGTCCCTAGGGTCGAAAAGCTCTCTGAGAAATAGGATAATACAAGGCCATTACAAATTTGTGCAAGCACTGATCGGTAGAATAAGTAGAGTCGACCTCAGAATACGTATCAAATTAGGTATGAGATAATTGCATAGTGACTAACATTCAGTGATTAATTAGTAGCTCTTGTGCATGTTGAGGTAGAAATAAAGAGGGAAAAACTGTGTCTATAACAGATAAAAATTTACAAAAGTTAATAAAAACTTGATGAAATTCGAAAATGAAATGTTCGAGAATTAAATATGAGAGTTTAAATTGAGCAACATTAATATTTCGTGTGCTCGAGTTCATTTCAGTGATTAAATTCGTTGGGTTGAAATTCAAATGTTGCACGCTGTCGGAAGTTTCCCGCGAAATAGACCGTAAGCTTGGGGAATCCCCTGACCAGAAGCTGCCACGCACCATATGAAACAGAGTTTGTGCTGCAAGTTTATATCTGAATTTCACACCTGAAGATAAACAAAATTTTAGGCAATCTTATGGAATACTGTACCGAAAGTTCAAACCGGAAATTTATACATTTATTTTAGCAAGATTAATGTATCTAATGCTTTGCCGATTGTCGGATCGGTCTCTATATATTTAACCGAGTTATACAGTGAATATTCTTAAATGTATTATACTGGTAAACAGCAGTCTCCTTAATATAGAAAGTTACCCTATACTATTCTTTTCTACATTAACTTTTTGTCTATTGTTTTATTTTGTCTATTATTTTATCTATTGTTTGTTTTGTTTATTTTGTCAGGACCGTAGATAGGAAAACCGGGTGAGAATCTTCCGTTGCCCCCCCCCCCCCCCCTCCTCTCGTCAGGCCTGTTTACTAACTACCTATAAAAATATAAGTACTTGCCTACGAGTTAAAACCCCTGAAAGATAAAGAAGAAAATGCGGGATCACGAGAAAGGTGAAGGGGTAGAACAGCTTCCATTCACATTCTTGGTATTAGTCGAATCAAAGGCAATTGCTGAGAGATCCGTGGCCCAGGGCTTCGACCGTCTGAATGGATTCTTTCCTCTTTCCTTCCTATTTCTTTCATCCTCTTTTTCCAGGCCCCTTCTTTCTTTTTCTCCATCTTCTAGCACTGAAAACGCGGTTACGATGAAAAGCTCCTTCCCTTTCGTCTTGTAAGACTCAGTCCGCAGATGAAACTTTAAGATGGGTTTCGACCTTACCAAAGTTGACCGCCGACCCGTTCGGGTTTTTTTATGCGTGGTCTTTCCAGCTTTTGATAATAACGAGACTGAAATTCAACATCGGCGGTGCCGTTTCTACATAAAACAGACGAGGCACAGCTGCTTTCTGCCAGTTTTCATTGCCTCGTCTATATTCTGAATTTTTAAATTCTTCATATTTTGCTTCGTTTGCTTCTTCCTCCCTTTTTTCTTCTCATACTACACTCTTCTTTACATTCTCTTCATTAATGAAAATTTAAAAAAAGTTCAAAATTCAAAGTCTTTATCCAGTCTTCTCATGTCTTTAAATACAACCTTCAAATATAATATAATATAATATGGTTCTGTAAATTTTCTGTTGTTTTGATTAGTAAAAATTATGAATTACAATTAAAATTCTGTTATAGAAACCATAAAATATAAAGCCAAAAGAAAGTATGAAATATTATTTTTGAATATCAATAAGAGTGTATAGTGATGGATATTTTATTACTTATTTGAATGTACCCGTATACCAGGTTCGCACATATCCAAGATTTCACGGTATTTTATTAGGGGATGTTCAACAGTTTTGGAAAGTGTTTATAATCTCTTGTTAAAGTAAAGGGATAAGTGAAAAACATAATCTAGTTCGACAATGTCTTAATTTATTGTGAGGAACATTTTAACTTCTCAATTAGTGAAATTTTTTTCCTCAGTTGTTAAGTAAACATCTTAGTGTGTCTTCGTTATACATATTTAGAAATTATGTATGTGCCACGAGCATATAGACAAAGTGGATGTTTAAAATTGTAGATATGCACACAAAAGAAAGCTTTGCAACAAATGCCTTCCCGAGTAAAAAGAAGTCCTAACTAAAATGTCGCTGAAGTACTGTATATGAGAGGAATTAGTACTGAAGTGTCAACTTTTTTTTAACAATTTTTAAATCTTCATGCAAGGAGAAAAGTACTAAGAAAATTCAATTTTATTTTTTCAAAATTCTTACAAATGCTAGTACCATTTATGTCCAAAAAGGTACTGCTAAAATAAGACCAAAAAATGAAAAAATGTTCAAAATATATCCTGTTTCATTAGAACCTTTTGAAGACCAAATTATCGGAAAAGTCTTAGGGGAGACCAGGGCGAGATGAACATACGGGGTTAAATGAGACACTGCATTTTCTCTCAAAATATGTGATTTTTGTTGCTGTTCTGTTCAGAAATAACAAGAATAATATTTTTCAATTTCTCGGAAAATGAAAAAAATTAAATAGAGTAGATAAAACAAAAACAAAAATAATTGAAATTTCAAAACTTGAATCCTGTTATTCTATGATATCATAGAACGAAAAGAAATGATTCAAAATGACAGATAATATTTTTAAACTGAAGTTTTTCGTGAAGTTTATTGACCGAACTTCAATTTACTGACGAATTTATATACAATTATTTAATAGAACAGTTAATATTGAAGTTTTAATCATAAATGTGATTTAGGGCGGAATGAGCCGGGTTCTTGATCTGAGAGATGAGACGCTCTTGTCATGCTTGTCATAATCTCTTTATTGGCAGAAAAGTTTTCGTTCGCAAGATTTGAATTTGAGTCGTTTTGAGTGGAATTTTCGAAAATATGTAAAGGTTTGAAGAAGAGTTGCAATAGTGAAAACGTACAACAACAAAACCAGATATTCGTGGTTAAAAGAGTCCATGACTGCTATTGTAAAATTTTTTGTATCAAGAAATTCTAGCGACAGAGCACCTGCAATTGGGTTTGTTTATTCAAATATTTAAAAAATCTTTTCCCTAAGTAATCAGATTTAATTATACCCTACAAAATTATTTTTTAAACATTTCACAGAGCATGAATTGGTACGAATAATCCAATAATCATATTACTCAATCGTCTAAACAATTATATTTTGTCGTGATACTCATTTTCATTCTTAGAATACGTTAAGGATCTTCTATGTGTACAAAAAACAAGAAAAATAATCTTCTATTAAAAAAAAAACTAATGAATAGTTGAGGTGTCTCTTCTCGCCCCAATACGTGTCTCATCTCACCCCAGACATGTGCACTAATTATAATTTTCATATTTTCATCGCAATTGCTATTTTTGGAATACTTCATCTCGTATGAAATTGGTACATGAAGGTTCATAGAATGGATGGAATCACTTACATTTTTGAAAACTACTGTGGATTTCAAATATTTTACTGAAAATTATAACTATGCTCATCTCGCCCCGGCCTCCTCTACTTATTTTTTTGTTATATTTCAAGTCCTGAAAAAGTCCTGGCATAACAAGATATTTTTCCATCTGCTCTGGTACTTTTTTGGGAACATAAATAGCATCAGCAATTGTAAAACTTTCGAAAAAAAGTAGAATGAAACTTGTCCGGTACGTTTGTCTATAGTTTTGTCCCAAAAAAGTTCTTGCCGAAGGGGATATATTTTGAACCTTTTCTGTATTTGGTCAGATTTCAGCAGTATTTTTATGGGACAGAAATATAGCTTCTCTAGCAAACATCTCTTAAAGAAGTTTCTACATTAGCCTGAAAAATCATTATATCGACAATTCTGATCAAAACAGTGTAAAACATTCAAAAGAAGTATTCCACTTTTTGAACTTTTCTACCAATTTGGAATAAAAATTATATTTTCTGCAGACTAGGGGGGCCCAATAAAATAAAATACTTTTCTTTGCGTATCACCCCACTCTTTTTATTTGGTGTATAAATAACTGTAAAATTTTTTATAAATTGAAAAAAGTTTAACCCGCGGACTAAGGCCTTTAAATGCTCGAAAGTGTTAATTTTTTGTTGTCCAAAAATGATGAATGACTTTTGTAAAGGCGATAAGTATGAAATCAAAATGTTGGTAGCCATTACTGCAAATTATTTTCCTCTAATTTGATTGAGAATAGTACCCCTAACAGTGACAAATTCATTTAAATATAAGTTCCTCACTTAAAAAATATAATTGAAAACTGGTGTTTTCATAGTGAAAAATTTTTCATTCACAAGATTCAAAGTTGATGCAACCTTATAAAAGATTCCTTGAATTGAAAATAATCCATTGATCTATAGCGATAAATTTTATTGAAGAGTGAGAAAGTTATGGTAATTTATTATATTTAGGAAATATATTTTTCACATCAAAACTTTTTTTAATAACATAATTTGAAGTTGAATTTGAAGTTCTGGCCATTTATTTCTTAATTCGAGACAAATTTCATTGATTGACCAAATTACCTCATTTTATGACATTCTAGTCAAATTTTTCACAAAAAGACGGTATTTTACTTTTTGTAGAAGGTGTTTTCAAAGCACAAGAAATAGGATTCAAACTGTCTTTAAATTATTGAAAAAAATCAGAAATATTTTAATAATATTTATGAAGTCAAGCAAGGACTTTTCGTATGAGAAATTATTTAAAGAACCATGAAAGAAGGAAAATATCGTTCTAAAATGTAGTTTTTAATATTTCAAGGGTAGTTTTTGATCGCTGTTGTATCTTACATTTGACAGGGTAATTTTCAATTATTCAACGTTTTAAATTCTGTTTATTGGTAGTATTCTAAATAAAATTATAGTAACATTATTTTCAGCGATGCTTACCATCATTTTATTATACGTCATAATTATAATATTCATTATTATAATATATATATATATATATATATATGATATATTATAACATATTATAATATATAAGTATTATATGTCATAACTATTGCTCTTACCTAAGCTATTTGCCATCTTTACACCAAGAAAATAATAATCAACACTTTTTAACCTTTAAAGGCTTTGGACCACGGGTTATAAAATTTTTAAATGATCAAAAACTGCATAATTATTTTTATACCAAATGAAAGAAAATAGACGGATGAGACAATAACAAAAAAAAATGTTAAATTTTTGTTGGCCACCCGCTTCGAGAGCAGTGTGGAATAATCACCATATCTGGTTTCTAGATCTTGCTGGCTGGAGTTCCTTGTGAAAGAAAATAGTTTGACTCAATTGAGAACGATTAACGTAGAAACTATGAAATGATTTGTTTTCAAAGTGTAACTTTCTTATTTTCTATCAGTTCATATACCCTGTTAGTTTTTCGAAATATATATAAAAAAATAATCCATTCGTAATCCTAGGTAATCCACTTGGAATCCTAGGTAGTCCAATTATTGTAAGCGTAGGTAGTTGACTCGCAACCCTTGGAAATCTACTTGTAATATGCAGTAATACGGGGTAATCCAAGTAATCCAGTGTAATCCTTTTGCATTCTTGCAATTCTAGGTAATGCTTGTAATCTTAGATAATTTACTTTTAATCCTAAATTAACCCCTTGTAATCCATGAAATCTGTTAATTATCGTAATTCTAAGTAATCGACTTGTAACTAGGCGTGATCCTTCCAGCTAGACCGTATTTTTAGGAGTTGAATTCCCCTCGATAGGGGAAGATGAGACGAAACATCCTACGATAGGTGCTAAAAAGCGGAAATGAAAGGAAGGAACGGACGAGTGAATATTTTGTGCTGAGGTCCTTGAGCTGTTAATTAGGTAGAGCGAGCGGCAATTTTGCGCTGCAGTGAAGTTTAGGCTTTGGGCTCCGCTCTGCAAAAGGCGAGGAAGGTCGAAGGTTATCGTGGTCTAGAGCTCACCACGGTCCGGTGAGCTCGACCGCTAGGTACTGAACCTATTAACTGCATAACCTCCGGCCGAACTCTGCTTCATGAGCTATTTAGACTATCGGGTTACTGGGTTGCATTAAATACATATATGAGTACTTAGTTAAGCAAGCTTCCGATAATGTACTAACTCTATTTATGCATATATTAGACCCGAAACTATCTCCTTAGATAGTTTATAACATTATACACAGCAATTTTAAAAGACATTTAAAATATTAGTGAGTAGCTAGTGTTTAGTGATTTTTTTAATATACATCCCTGCTAGAAATTGTACACCTGATAGAAATGGGTCGAAGTCTTAGAATACGAATGGATAGAAATGAAGGAAACAGATTTAAAAAATAGGAGGAAATGGACAAACCCTTTTCTTTCTTAGCATGTCATATTTTACTAATATTGATCATTTCTGTCCTACATAATTTTTGCGAAAGTAATCTATTTGTTTCAGATTATTCAATCGATTTTAATTGTGTTGTATCACTTTATAACAATTATTTCTATTTTTCTCTATTCCTCGCGATAACAATTCTTTTAATTTCTCATAAAGTATAAAACGTTGAGAAAGAAAAATATGAGTGAACTGCATATAATCAAGTAGGCTTAAAATATGGATGGAATGGGATAGGATTAAAGCACATCTTAATCTTCAATTCAACAATTGATTCTTCTCCATATCCAGTTCCATTATTGTTTGTCGCTTTCTATCCGTCCTCTTTTCAAAGAATTCTATCCTTTTCCATCGCATTTGTATCTCTTCAGAATAAGATAAAATTGATAGGTGAGACGAGTTTAGAAAATAATAGGGTATAAATGGATGGAGTTCGCTGAGTTCAGAATAAATCGGGATAGATGACAAAAATCGATAAAATTAGATGGATTTAGTAGAATACGATTATGAATAGATAACTTATTTCTTTTGTTAAAATTCTCTTACAAAAAGAAAGTATTTTTACTCACGGTAACATAACAGTTTTGGTAAGTAGTTTTTGCTCGTTTTAGGAAAATTTTGTTGCGATTACTAATAAAGTGATTAATGTAACAAGAAAATGTATTTGATTCAAATACAACTTTTTTGTTAAATACCAGTTATTACTTGTACAATGAATTTGATTGCTCATGCCAAACATGCCACCGCGTGCATAAGCAGGAGCCCGAAGCCCTAGTTTTCAATATGGCTGATGTCAGCTGATATTTCATACCAAGCAACATATTTTCGTTTTGACCAGTGACGTTTTCTAAAGTAGTTTTAAATTATATACAATGTACTTGTGCGTCGCTAGTGTCAGGTGATCTTCAGGGAAATTCTGTCACTGTTTTATGAATGAAGAATGTTTGCGGATTAGAGTTTGATTCCTATAGAATGTGACAGTGCTGATAGAGATTTTCTTCTATTTGATTTCAATATTTAGGATTATGAGCATAGCTTCTTAATTTTGTTTCACAAAATACAACCAAATATTCCTGTTTTAAAGTGAAAGCTAGAAGAAAATGCTTTGATTCAGTAAAATTCATTTGATTTGAGGGGAAGTCTTTCGGATAATCACAATTTTGTCTATATACACATAACTCTGGATTTCAGTTACTTGGGTTTACGGCCTTCCTAGAATTTCAGTCCTCAGCATTTTGGTGATGCGGGGACCGCGGAACCGAAAGAGCGGCGGTGCTCAGTCATGCCTGAGAAACAGCAGCATAGAGACCAAAAGACAGTGCGCGGGTACTCACACGCGTATGTTGTGTAATATCAACTATTCCATTCAGACAAGGTTCACACGGCTCTGAACGTTTACGTTTGGATTATCTAGATTTTTATCGATGGCCATAGCAAGCAATGCCCGAAACCGTACATAAATGCAAAGTTGAGTTCATTCGTGGATTATCAGCATTTTCTTGCATAAATTTTCCTTCAACAAAATTATATTGTTATTTCAGCCACATAAATTTATTAATTCTACAAAAATATGGTTAATTTCACAAAATATATTTGTTCAAACAACAAAATGTTTTGTTGTGCCCGCAAAAACATTTTTTTGAGCCCACCAAACTTTTTGGTTGGATCAACGAAACGGTTGTGTTGCTTCTATAGCAACCAAATAATTTGGATTAGACAACCAATCTTTTATTCGGCCAACCAAACATTTTTCTCAGTGTATTTTCCATTAAAACTCTCTTTAAAATATTAATTTTTATCCTATTCCTATTCCCGTAAATATTCGTTCCATTGAATAGATCCAACGAAATAATAGAATTATTTTTCATCTTGCTTCATCAATTTATTTACCTTTTTATCTATTTTTTCCAAGAACTCTATGTTGTTCTATACAGCTGTATTACTACATATATTCTATTCCGCTTTTCAACACTTTTATTTTTTTTTCATCGTGCGTTTAATCATTGTCGTGTGACACAAAAGCACATAATAAAATGTAGATTGAAAAATAGACTAGAAGATGATTAAACTGGGTAAAATTATATAGTATGCGGAAAAAAATATAATCAAAATGGATATTTGATGGAATAAGCTTTATAGAAAAGTATAGGAAAGAAATCCACAGAATTCTTCATAAGAAATAGGACAGTATTGAACAATTCTCATGTTCATGAAATACATCTTATATTTATCGCAATTATTATGTTCGAATGAATTCTTCATCTTTGATGTTAAAAAATTTAAGAAAGTGAAATTCTAATTTTAGCCCCTCAAAGCCGGACGTACATATTTGATAAATTCGGAGAATTGTTTCTGAAATAACTTTCACAATAATAATTACAAAATTCCTAAATATAATGAGAAATAATGAATGTATTCCAAGCAAGGTTTAATATTTAGCCATACGAGTAAAACAGAACATTTTACAAATGACATTTTTCCAAACTTATCATTCAGAAAATTATGTGCTAATTAACAAATTATCTGCAACATCTTGGCTTTACAGGGTTAAAATTTCACAGTCCTTTTAAGGGATTATGAGCCATATGAGACTATATGGGATTATAAGGTATTAATGGAAGTATAAGGGATTACTGAAGAGATATCAGATTCAAATAGCGATTAAAATAGCAAAAAATATTTCAAAATTCCAATTGTTTCAACAAATCCTTGGTGAATTATTACCAACTAAAAATGTAACTCAAACCTTTCATTTTAATTGTTAAAGCTTCATTTTTTCCACAACCTCATAAAATAATTAATTTTACATATAGAAAACGTTTCACGTACAGCAGCCGACACTTCCTGCAATAAATTGGTTTGCCCTTAAGTGATACTTCTCTAATTATTGTTAAGTGGCTATTCAAGTATTACGTAAGCATTTTGGGGTGAAGGGGGGTCTAAATAGATGCTTATTATTGAATATTCGTAATGCAAAAATATGCTTACAATGAAAGGGGGGGGATTCAAGAACAGGGAAAATTATGCTTACGTAATACTTGAACGGGACCTAAGAGCATTTTTAAAAGTTCTATCTATTAGACTCATGGTTGTACTGGGATAATTCCACTTATAATCCTCTGCGTCGTGTCTGGCATGTCACGAGAAGGCAAAAACACTGCTGATTACTGGAAAGCTAACGGTAACAAGTACTTGAAAGCCGGAAGCTGGGATACGAAGGCAAACAGAAAGAAGCTTCATACCGAGGGAGGTGAAGAGAGCTCTAAAAATGCGATGTCCACGATTCCCGAATGTCTTTGGAGTGGCTCTTATGTAAGGCAAACAGTCAAAAAACGAAAACATAGCGACTTTCTGAAGAGGAAATCCCAACCGGGTTGGTCTTTAATTAAAGCACAGCCATCACGCCGCTACGAATTTCGGAATGCTCGGTCTCACGATATTTTCGCGCCAAGTAGTCGATTAAGGCGTAATTATTTATGGTGCTAGTTGGATTTTCGAGCGACTTCTTTTATGCAGGAAAGCACCTCAAGTGCTCATTTACTACTCTTCTCGATTCTGAGGCTTTCGGGTCTGCTGCGTCATCGCTACCTCTCCAGTCTCGACCAAAACTTCGTTATGACCCTCAATTGTGTACACATACCAAATCCTGAACCCGCAAATCCACCAACTTCGATTGCTCTATTCAGAAAGATGAAAAAAATTTAATGAAAAAAAAGTCTAAAAACAAAGTTTTTTGTTTTCTGAAGAAAACCATGTTTAAGTTTTTTTTTAAGTTTATCCAGAGACGACCTTGTAAAATTATTTATCGCTTACATGTACTGAGATAAAAGATTACTTAAATGAAGGAAATATACAATGGGTATGTCCAATAAGAATATTTTTTTGAACGAAAAGAGTACATTGTGCGCCAAGGAACTTAAGTCAGTCATTATACGCCGCGTGTGAGTTTGCAATACAAGTCGTAGACGAGTGCGAGGCGGAGCGACGAGTATTGCAAACACACAAGGCGTAATGACCGACGTTGTTCCATAGTGCACATTATACTTTATACAACAAGGGCATGATTTGCAAGTTTCGTGCCCCCGATTATCATATATCACAGGGGACATCTGACGTGGCGAGTCGAATCGGTACAATTGACTTTTAGCGCCGGTTAACAAGATTTTTACTACTGAGCCGGTTGATATTTGCTCATCTGAAAATTTTTGAAAAATATGAAAATTTTGGATATTTTTTACATTTCAAATTTTTTGGGGGATTTGAATAATTTTTGAAAATATCTCTAAGTTTCAAAAATTTCTTGAATTTCCAAAAATATCCAAATTTTTCATAAATTTCTTAAATTTTCGAAAATTTTCAAATTCTCAAAATTTTTGAAAATTTATAAAAAAATTTAAAAATCTTAAAATTTTCAAAAATTCTCTTATATCTTAATTAGTCTTAGTCTTGCATCAGCAACAATAAAGTCGATCATATTGTGCTTAACGGCTCTTCCTCAGGTGTACAAGTAGATTATCGTAAGCCAAGTATTTTTGATAAACAAGCTCTTCTCTAAGCATAAGCTAACCAATCTGTCTTTGTTATCATTTGTTTTTGGAATTTCAAAATTACCTAGCAGCCTTTCCAAACCCTTGCGTTGGACTCCAACTTATCCATTCAAATATCCTGATAGAATGATTCTTTCCCCATGATCCGAATTGCCTATAGTATCATTTGAAGCGCCCCAGGCGACGTCTTTTACCTTACTCCTTTCACCATAAGCAGGGATGTAACACGTTATGATAAATAGTCTTTTGCTGCTCACTTTTATTCTAATACACAACTATCTGGGAGATACCAGTCGATGCCCCTTGACATGCTGCGTTGCTCGTTTATTCACAATCAGACCTTGGTAACCATGTGATTCGCTATAGTTCGAGTCCATTATTATAAACTCCCCATTTCCTATTATTCTGCTGTCGCATCCCTTTTTATTTGTTTCGGTTACACATAAGATATCTTGCTTCCTTTTTTGCACTGTTTCTCGTAATATTGTATCTCCTTCGGATCATTCACCGCTCTAGCAATCCAAACACCCAGTCTCCATTTAGTGCCTGAAATGTGACCTTTTCCTTTACCAGACGCATGCCTTTCGTCTATCAAAGTTTTAATCAATTCCGAGGCCAGTCTATTGTTTGTATTGTTTATTGGTTAAAGTATACACCCAACTACCAACTCAGTACAAGAAATTTATTCTTCGAGTAAAAATGTTGTGGCTACTAAGAAGGGCACCAGCCTTCAGCAGTGTAGTATTCTATGGGAAGATGTGTACATCTCTCCAAAGTTTCCTCTGGCCATCCCACTATGGGCCACGCAACCGAAATTTTGGCCAAAATTCAAAAAGTCTACGGATTCGGCTAAAAATAGATACTCGGGGGTCGTTAGGGTCGCTGATTACGAATATGCAGTCAAACATTCAAAATTCAAAATGGCGGACTCAATGGGACTGCGAAGATTTTGAAAAATATATGAAATCGACTGAAAATAGTTATTTGGGGGTTTATGGGGTCGCGGATTATGAATCAACAATTCAAAATTCGAATTGGCGGACTCAATATGATGGCAGAGATTTCAAAGTGTCAGCGGATTTAGCTAAAGTGGTTACTCGGCGGTTTTTGGGGTCGCTGATTATGAATATGTAGTCACAAAAATCAAAATTCAAACTCTTACAAAATGTGGTGCTATATTATTGTAAGTCCCCATGTCTCTCACAAAATGGGGTGCTGGATTATTGTGAGTCCCCTTGCCTTTCACAAAATGGGGTGCTGGATTATTCATTATTATGGATAATATTTAATTTAAATACTTTACAGTAATTAAGATGATTGTGTATTTGTGGAAATGTTAACATTGTTCAGATTTTATCTATATTGGGTGGAAGAGTGAATTAAACGTTTGCGTGGGTTCAGGAAAGAAGCTCGCGCACTCGGCTGCTTGAATCAAATTTTTTCGTTTGAAAGTGAAAACGAGCAAAATGAGGCACATCAAGCTTAAAGTATACATCATATTTAATGAAATGGTACCTCGTTTTTCTCATTTGGGTGTGAAGTTTCGGAGTGGAGAGAATCGAAAGAGCCCACTTGTGAAAAATATGAATTGACGACTAGATGCATTCTGCATATTATATACTTCTGTATGGTATTTTACAGATATTGCAGTCACTTCGTAACCCTTTGAGACACACTAAACCAAAAATTCATTTAAACAAATTTATATTAAAAAATAATTCGAAAATATATTACTTTTTGCATTATATCCCACATTAGTGATTTTACATGATTTCCCATGATCAACACGACACGGATTGATATTAACAATGTAAGAATCGGGTTTTAAGTACATCGAACTATATGCAAAACAATAAATAGTAGCCTGTTTTCAAACTCCATACTTTGTTTTTGGCCAAAATTTCGGTTGCCTGACCCATAGTGGATCCCCGGCCGGCCTGTGGGTAAGCCACCAAAAACCCTTTCTTTAAAACGTAAATGGTATCTTTCAATGAGTAAGTAGGAAAATAAAATCATTCAAACAAATCAAAATTGTTTAAGCAATTAAAAATCAGTTCAAGGATGCTTAAAAAGATTCAGCTTGTCGAATATAAATAATTCATGTCAAGAAAGTTAAAAGAAAGAGCTCATGTGTCAATTGGCGCAAAGTGGTCAATTCCCGTTTTTGTGGGGCATTTTTAGGGATCGATAAGGGAAGTGGAGGAAGTACGAAATTTAATGTAAATTGGCAGGAATTCTTCTTTGATGAATCCTTAGAAATGTCTAATAAACTTCCGAAATCTAATTTCAAACACAGAATCGTAATTCTCATTTTTCCGAAAACAAAATTTTTTCCATGTTAATCTTATGGGATTGTCCGAGACTTTGGAGTCATAAGATTAACCGATTTGATTCAAACTGAGAGGAAATTTTTTTCCAGTAACGTAATAAAATGGAAGAAAGGACGGCATTCCATTCATTAGAAATAAATATTTTACTGTTACGTTTATGGAACACCCTAATGTACATATACATGTTGAAAATTTATTTTTCAAACAGGAATTTTCTAAATTTTGAATACGAAAACATACTTGCAATAATCTTTCAAATACCACTTTTCAAATTTCAAATATATTTATGTAGTTAGCAGTATTCAATCCTAGTATCTTTTACTTTTAATAGTCACAAATTAATATTAAAGTTTTTTAAATGAACACTCTCGGAATTGCTGAGTTTTTTCTTAGAAACGTTAAACGCATAATAATTCGAAACTCTCATAATAGAATATTAATATGAAGCAAAGGAGATAAATTTACACTCATATTTATCTTCGAATACTTACAAGCTTCTTTTTACTGAAAGATGGGTGCGATCAGTCTGACAAATTTCAGTACCTTATCGTGTTCCTATCAACGACTAGAGAGTAAGAGGATATCGAAAATCCTACTGTAGATAGCTGTTGCATTCAATCATTGCGGATTCAATTGACAGTATAATAGGACATTTCGTCGCTTATGATCTCGTCGGTCGAAACAAATAAATTGGGATGAAAATACGGTATATATAGCAGCTCATGGTACAAAAATTAATCTATCAGGATATAACGTTAAATTTGAAGACATATCGAAAAATCTCGTTTGTGACTTGTGGAAAAATTTTGGGGCAGACTTAAGTCCAATTGGGGCCGAATCTAGTCCGTCTAATCTAGACCGTCTAATAGAGTTCCCGTACTGGTGCTATTTAGACTCTCATAATCAAAAAATTTTCTAAGTGTTAACAAAAAAAATTTTGGTATACTTTGTAAACTTTTCCGGCATTTTAAACAAGAAAAAATTAAAAATAAAAAGAATTAAGAAACGTGTTTTTCACGTAGACCGTCTAATTGGGTTCCATGTGTTGGGCTATTTTAGCCTTCCGTAGTTTAAGAAGTTTTCTAAGTATCTATTTTTGAAATGGTATTATATGAAAGCTATGTAATGTTTAAAACTATTCTTTACAAAATATGGCAGTCGTGCAAAATTGATATCAAAGAAATAAGGAACTCCGAGAAAGTAAAAAATCGTAATATATGTTTAACCTCCAAATTAGATTGTATACTATCTAACTCTTCGTGAATGATAGATCGATCATGCCAGTTCAATTGATTAATTATAAGGTGAGTGAAATTTCATTATTAACAAATAATAAAATGTTAATAATTATAAAAGCAATGAAATGTATATTATGGTTATTTGGATAAGGTGTACATTTTTAGTTGTCAGTGGTAGCGATAACATGAAATGTTTTAGTTAATCTTCAAAGCTTATTTACAATAAGTCTTTAAATACGAAATTCAAATAACATTCAGCTATTGCCGAAAAGTGTGAAAATTAGTCCAAGTTGCTATACCTAACTTTGCCGCATGCTCCAGAATTAAAGAGGAAAAATACTACTTAATAAAAACTACAAATAAAAATAATTTAAAAATAATACAACTTGAAGCACAAGTTAAGAGTTGATCATAAGATGAGGAGTGCCTTTGTAAGTATATTACTTTTAATTAAACACTTTTTTTAATGAGAATAAAGTATATATAAAATATGGAATAACAACTTTTTACTTATTTTACTCTTTTCAGAGGGGAACTATGAAAAGTGTGATTGATGCAGATAACATTTTAACCAGGACTCTAAAAAACATTATTAAGAACTATTTATCGCGAAACGTTGTAATGCAGTACACGGCGCAAAAAAAAAGGCTGAAAAGAAGGATTTGGATTTAAAAGACACTAAGTTTTGCAAAATTATGCGAGGTAATTAGTATTTTTCCGAAAAAACGTTTGTCCCAATGTTTTTTTCCTAATTTACATTTTTGTTCTCGTTTGTGTTCCTTCCAATTATTACTTTGCATCGTTTTTATTGAAAACAAATATATTTTATTACAGATGTTTTATCATCCATCTACAATTCTAACGGAGAAATTGAGCTCACCGAAAGAAAGTTCTCTAAAGACTCAGGAACGACCATCGCAAATGCAAAAGACTGGGAAGGATTCAGATTATTGAGGCAGGCGAAAAAAACGAACACGGAAAATTAAAATTATTAAGTTCATTTAATACCACGCTGAAAACACCAGTTCTCGTAAGATCACTGAAGTTAAGCAGTGTTGGGCGCGGTTAGTACTTGGATGAGTGACCGTTCGGGAATACTGCATGCTGTTGACGCGTCGTGGGTGTGGTGACCCCACACTAGCAGTACTAGTAATAAATAATCCACCTAGAAACACTACCCGAATCGGGTAGTGTCACGCCTACCCCGAAAGGGAAATGGCTTAATGGTATAAAAAAATGTTTATAAAACATTGTCTTCGAATTTACGTAAGTTTAAATACAAATACAATTTGTAAAACACAAATTTTTGTTCTGATCATATCTGCTCAATAGCCCCCAATTAGTAACTCACCTTAGCACCCAATTAGCGCATCTAGTCTAGTCCTAAGCAGTATACAAA
>CAKNXH010002444.1:583527-639053 GCA_932178445.1 Andricus quercusramuli
TGTATTATTATTATTATTATTATTATTATAGATCAAGCAATTTGCCTTGAATCAAGAGATTTTTTCCGTTCTTGCATCAATTTTGAATTATGTTACTGAAAAGAGGTTTTACTATGAAAAACCGTGTTTTCAAATATTATGCAATTTCACAATTTCCATACTCTTCAATAAAATGTCTTAATATTATAGGTCAATCGATTCGTCTCGAATCAACACATCTTTTCTGTTCTTGTATCAACTTTGAATTATGTTAATGAAAAAAGTTTTACTACAAAAAAACGATTTTCAAAATATATAAATTACCATAACTTCCCTACCCTTTGATAAAATGCATTATTATTACAGGTCAATCGATTCGTTTCGAACGAAGGAATCTTTTATATCCTTGCATCAACTCTGAATTATGCTAGTGAAGAAAGTTTTACTATAAAAAACCGATTTTAAAAATATATAAATTACCATAACTTCCCTACTCTTCAATAAAATGTATTAATATTATAGGTCAATAGATTCGTCCCGAACCAAGGAATCTTTTACATTCTTGTATCAACTTTGAATTGTGCTGATGAAAAAAGTTTTACTATGAAAAACCATATTTTCAAATATTATGCATTACCATAGCTTCCTTACTCTTCAATAAAATTTATTAATATTATAGGTCAATCGATTTGACTCGAATCAACACATCTTTTCTGTTTTTACATCAACATTAAATTATGTCAATGAAAAAAGTTTTACTATAAGAAACCGATATTCAAAATATATAAATTACCATAACTTCCCTACTCTTTGATAAAATGCATGATTATTGTAGGTCAATCGATTCGTTTCGAAACAAGGAATCTTTTATATTCTTGCATCAACTCTGAATTATGCTAAAGAAAACAGTTTTACTATAAAAAACCGATTTTCAAAATATATAAATTACCATAACTTCCCTACTCTTCAATAAAATGTATTAATATTATAGGTCAATCGATTCGTCCCGAACCAAGGCATCTTTTATATTCTTGCATCAACTTTGAATTATGCGAATGAAAAAAGTTTTGCTATAAAAAACCGATTTTTAAAATATTATTGAGTGCTAGAAAAAAATGCAATACATATTTTTTGAAATCCTTCGGTCAGTTTCAAGATATTAGTGAGGAAAATTAGCTCTCCAAATTTCATCAATTTATCTGCAACGGTTTTCTAGTTATCGTGTTCACAAAAAAGCGTGACATCCACACATCCACACATCCACACATCCACACATCCATACATCCACACATCCACACACACACACATCCGGACAATTGCTTAGAACATTGTATTCGACATTTTTAAATTAGGGAGGGTTCAATTAAATGAATTTAAAAAATTTGAAAAATGTTACCATTACAAAGCTTCCTCTATGAGGAAGCAAAAAGGGTTGAAAAGCCATATGAAATATACCAAATTTATATCATTTTTCATGGATTATTAATTTGACCTTATCTAAGAGGAATTTAATTTCAATAGATAATTGTTCCAATTGATAATTGAGTTCAATCGGATAATATTTATTTACTTCGACCAATTTAAAATGGCTAATGTAGTTTTGAAAAAAACGGAGTCAAACCTAGCAAATGTTATAACTTTGCTAAATAGAATCGATATTTAACGCTTACAAATAAACGAATGGTTTAGCTGTCCCAGCTAGACGTTTAGCTGGATTTCGTCTTCTAAGAAAATATAGCTGTGTTACCTAAATTTATAGCTGTGATACCTATATATCCAGATGTTTTAGCTAATTTTTCAATTTAGAAATTATTTAGCTAATTTATTCCGTGTCCTTATATTCTCTACACTTTTCTTGATACCTTTTGAATTCTCTCGAAACATAACATCAAAGTACTGTAATTTACGTAAAGGGCCCAGCCGGGTAAGCATGTAAAATCTGTCCCCGCATGTATCAAGACCAAATTGGTACCATATATTGGCACCTATAAGTCACAAAATTTCTTCAAGTCTCAACCTCGAAAATGTATTTTTGTATTAGCTATGAAGGGCGAAAGAAAAACCAAAAAAGTAGTTTTTCTCGTAAACGGGTTTGACCGATTTTGATGAGGAAAAAATATGCTATGCAGGTCGATGGGACGATTAAAAAAAATTGAATAAATTTTTGGATAAAAATAACAGGCCTTAAAAAATTTTTGAATAATTCAAAAAAAAAAAATTTGAGGTTATGTTTTATAGTGACACCCACCATTTTTTCCACGAATATTCCTTCAGATGTCCTCTTCATCATATATTTTTGTCAAATTTTTAGAAGCGGTGCAACATAGTGAAAAATAATAAAAATCGTGCTCGGGACACTGTGTAACTGTGTACCTTTTTGGTATACTATACTGGCCGGCTATTCCTTTCAGAAACCACCTTTTTTAATCTGTATTTTATCAGCAACGTTGTTGGCAAATCTAGAACTTATAAATTTTATATTTAATTATGAACAATACATTTTTCCTAGACTCTCACATAATTACTTTACATTAAATTACATTATTACTTCACTCCGAATGAAAAGTGGACAAAAAACCAGAAATTTAAAAAAAAACGCATCTTTTCAGCATTATTCAAATATAATATTAATAATAATCATGATAAATTGTTTACACAATCACTATTGTTAACATTGATGAACTATCACTTCCCTCTAATTTGCAAATTGGACAACAAATGGAAAATTTGTGAAAAAACCGCGTCTTTCTAACTCCATTCTGTGAGAAAATTGCTAAAAACAATAATAAATTGTTTAAAAAATGCATGAAAATATCTAGTTTTCAGTATAAAGTAATATTTTAGGTATTAGAAACAATTCGCAGTAAAAAAACCGCAAAAAAATCATAATTGGCGCCAAAAACTCGCAAAACTCATTTTTTCACTTATGGGGTTTCTTTGGGACCCTATAAAACAGACTTATGGGGGTAGTATTTGAAAAGTGATATTTTATTCGTATTTGAAGGCTAATTGTGAAGGGATATGTTGAGTTTCAACTCGATTGAGATAATATTGAAGATTCTGAATAAGATTTACAAAAACATCTTTTTTCTTATGGGAAATTCATGTTAAACTTCAGGGGCTTGCGCCACCCCTAAATATCATTTTTTTCTAAACAAAAAAAGGGATTTATTTTGGGGTGAATTCGAACAAATTTTGGGGGTGTCCCGATAAGAATTAAAAAAAAAAAATTTCCAATGCATTTTTGGACCACCATATTGCACATAGAAAGACTGTCTTTTCTATTTTGTCTTGTAAATTTCACAGTCTTTTCTAGGGATTATAGAAACTTTCTATTGGTACAAGTACAATCACTTAATCATTTATGAATATATTCCAATAAAATTAATGATTTCACCATTTCATATTCGCAATAGTAATTTTTGTAAAAGTGACGCTACATTGTGGCTTGATATTGTCTTATTGTGAAAATAAATAGTATAATATCAAATTTTACAACCAAACTTTCTCCGAGATATAGAAAATACTTCAAGGCATATCTTATACTTGATATCCTTATATTTGAAACATTGAAAAAAATTATAGCAGTATACAATTGTATCCGGAATATCCTGGAGTGATCAAAATCAACTCTGATTAATATTAGGAATGCGAAATTCATGGATCAAGTTGCATTAGACCGAATCCATTTCAAATCAGGCTGGGTTATAACAATTGGAATGTTGTTCTTTAGAGAAAATTAGGCGATACGTATTCTTCCGATTTGCAAACAACATTTTTTCCAAGAAGTTATAAGTATTTGAATTTTTTGCTTTGTTTTTCAAGAAACCCGAATTTTTGTCAAACCTCTATAACTTTTAACCTAATTGAGATTCTAATAGCGTTCATCAACTTCTTTCGAAATCCGCCGGAAAATTAAAGAAAGGTTTAAAATTAACAAAATGGCAGCGGTTTTTCTGAAAGAATTAAAAATCGATTTTCTCAAGAAACCCGCCTTTAAATTTTTTGCCAATTTTTTTTTTAACTTATACTTTGATACTGAAGATATCTTGTCAGTTTGATGCTTGCTAAATCACTTTTGTAGACAGAAGAATGCTTTTTTCTTACAATCGAATTTCCTACTTTTTCTTGGAAACAATGACAGATACGAAAAAATGTTGAGATAAAAGTTTAGTATATATCTTTTATATCTTTTATAGTATACGAGAAAAATTCAAAAATTACATTTGTAGACAAAAAATCTCCTGACCTAAAAATGGTTTTGCCAGCATGTTGCTGACAAGATGCTTTTCTTATATTGGTAGAAATTTTTCAAAAATATTTGGAAGAGTAAAAAAGGTGGGGTTTTCCAGAAAATCTTTTTTATTTCCTTCTCAAAACACGGAAAAAAATAGTTTTTGGAAAACCCCATCTTTTTTATCTTAATTATTTTTTCGTATCTGTCATTGTTTTCAAGAAAAAGTAGGAAATTCGATTGAAAGAAAAAAGAATTCTCCAGGCTACAAAAGTGCTTCAGAAAACATCGATGAACGCTATTAAAATCAAGGAAAAATATTCTCAATTGGGTCAAAACTTATAAAGGTTTAAAAAAAATTCAGTTTCTTTGAAAAACAAAGCACAAAATTCAAATTCGCATAACTTCTTGGAAAAAATTTTGTTGTTCATTTTTGTACAATTCAAAAATTCAACAATTCAATTTTGAACTTGTAAATTTTTGCAAATCAGAAAAATAAGTATCGCCTGATTTTTTCTGAAAAACGACATATTTCGTCGCCGAAAGATTCTGCGATTTCAAGTGTATAACCCAGCCTGATTTGAAATGGATTCGGTCATTAGAATATCCACATAACAGGAATTAGACCAACGTTATTAATGAAGCTGCGATGTATAATCGTCCATTGATTCATTGACGGTAAATTTCAAACTGTAAATCCAGTATACCATCCCTTCGTTCCTGTCTCTAGATGTTGACATACACAATGGAAATCGGTCAAAATGCATCGTGCGTACTGGACATAACAGACCCGCTGTCAAAATTACGCTTCATTGTATTTACACTTCTACAGAAGTGTGTATGGATTTATTAACAAATATACGTTGACCCTTCAAACACTACCAATTACATAGCTATGTAATTCCTATATTACTATTATTTACGCCTACCATGCCGTCAAAACTGAAGTAATAAATCATATCGTTTCCAACTACCTATTTGATGCTATAATGTACTTCGAAATTGTTATTCTCTGGAACTCGTGGATGGCATATAATTGACGCTACATCCGTTTTTTTTTTTGCAACAAGATACATGAATTAAGAGAAGTCAAGTTTCACTAGTTTTCTAGTAAAGAAATGTCCGAAAAAATTCACAGAAATTACAGTACTCTTTTACTAAAAATGCACTCATTCCTCAGTGAATTGCAACTTATAGAAGTAGCCAGAATTACGTTACGGATTAAATTATATTTAGTGAGTTGTTTTTATTCTTATTTCTAACACATTGTATTAATAATTGGAATAGTGAATTTTAAAACATTACTCAATTCTTTAAGATTTAGGAATATTTTGGAAATATGCAGGAGGGTCTGAAAAATTCTAGAGCTTCTGAAAATCGACATCTAGCAAATAAATAACATCAGTGTAGAACAGTCCTAAAGGTTCTGAAATACTGATTCTTAAATTATTTAGAATTAGAGCGTTTCAAATAATTTGAAATATTGCGGAAATTTCTTGAATAACGTAGAAGATTCTCAAATATTCAAACGCTTCATAAGAGCTAGTGGCATATATATTTTTTTAACCGATTGGGGTATAGTTATAAAAAAATATTCAAATTAATTTTCTTTTACATAACTTCGTTGCTGCTCAAAAGATACACATTATAAATACTCTGAATGTAGTAGAATCTTCTTGATGATTATCACTTAAATTTTTATTTCAAAGAGTATTAAAATACATTTGATAAAATTTATGATTTTCTGTTCTAATATACCTATGGGTAATTGTCAAATTGAAGGCAAACTTGAAGTCCCAATAATATAAAATTAAAGAAGCTCGTGCCGATTTTTTTTAAATTTTAATAAACACTTATTATCATCCTCTAAAGAATGGGCAGTTCCTTTTTTTCATTTCTGTTCCTATTTACTTTAATTTAATATAAGAACACCCGAAACGTCATTACCGTACGGCGTCCCAACCTCACTTTGCACAAGGAGAAACTGCTTTCCTCCGTTTTTTTAGACAGTAACCTGAAAAACGCTTAACGTATCAAGTTTGTAAACTTCACATGAACATAAATTTAATGTATGCACATTTTTTTAATTCAAATAAATAATATTTTAAAAGCCTTGATGTCTGTCCCTCAATTTTTTCCATTTCAGAAGTCATTACCGTACGTCTGTTTTTCTAGTAAAATATTGTAGTTACAGTTGAGTAATAAATACAAAAATATTAGGCGCATTGTTTAATACAAGTTTTTACAAAATTAAGCTTAAAATATTAACTCTCTTTTCTGTGAATCCGATATTAAAACTGAAAAGTGCATCTTGACAACAAAAACGTCATTACCGTACGTGCGTTAAAAACCATTTTCGGAGTGAAAAAAAATTATGAAAACAATTCCGTTACTTGCTTGGTGGTGTTTTCTTTCGTAAGTAGGTGACTTTTGATAATTAGAATTTGCTATTTTTTTATAAACAATAAAAAAGGTTAAACTTCAACATTTTTCTCGCATCATTACCGTACGGTACAATAGAACAGCGTACGACTGATTATATGCGCGTGCCCATGGATTCATTATTATTTCTTATTTTCATAACTGCCCCTTTTGGATTTAAAATAGTTACATGTGATAAGATCAATTTCCGTTATGAAATATTTAATTCCTAGTAATAATATGATTGCCACTGTAGGTGCTGAAATTTGCCTACAATTTGACAATTACCCCTATACTGATATAAATTCCTCAAATGTAGGCTACTGGGGCAAATTACATTTTTTTAGGCTTCCCGGTCAATCACCGAAGTTAAGGCAGCTTTTAAGTTGTTTCTATTCTCGAACTCATAGTTACTGTCCTAATTTGTTTATTAAATATATGAGATTCCTTTGTTGTTTAGAATGTTTACTCATAAACTAATAAGGATTTTTATTCTACCTAATTTCATTTCGTAACTGTTATTCCAGCCTTTAATTTCGTAGTTATTAATCATCGTATTTTTATTTTCAATTACGTTATATTGCGTGTAAATATTTCCAATAATAATGTATTTTTGAAGCGAAAATTTTACTCGTAGATAAAAAAATGGCATCCGCTTGAGTACATGGTTGTACTTGATTTTTTCAGATTTTTTGGACAAGCATAAGTATGAAAACAAGTTATTGCTCATAAAAATTTGTGATTAAGAAAACATGAACAGTCTTAAAAATCTAAATAATATTTTTAAGGAAAAATCATTATGGCTTTGGCGATTCTCCAAACGCCAACTCATTAGAGAATTAGGGGAAAAAAATTATTTCTCAATGAAGTCTTCCAACACCCTTCCGCCAATTTTGGACTTTAAGTACAAAAAATGTTTTCTAATACGTTGTACAATTCACTTCGAAGACTTAATATGAAAAATCAGACCCACATATTTATACAACAATGCAAATACAGTACAGCTAAAATTGAACAGAGAAAAACATATGGTTGATTAAAAACTTCTTAACTTTTATACTACATATTAGCCACGGAGCGGTCGATGCCAGCCCGTTTTGAAGTTTATCCTATTCTCAACCAATCATTGTGCATACATTCTTTCGTGTTTCTTTACAGAAAGCAACAAGCTGCACAAAATACTTGAAAAAATGTAATATTTTTTTGCTCATTTTTGATGAAAAATATTCCTAAACACTTCAAACGTGATGGTTTTAGAATATCATTAAGGTCACCATATACGAACAATATTTGAAAAACATTTGTTAGCATTTTGTTCTAGCAGAAATGCGAATTTATAATTAAACTTTCTATCCTTTATTTGCTTATCGCTTTAATACTCGCCATTTTTTTTTTATTTTATGGAGAAAAATGTCCAGTTAGTTGGTCAAATGAAACTTCAATATTGCATGTTTGTTTATTATTTTGGTTTGCTTGTATCATTGCGATTTGAATTCTGCGAAGATCCTACTATACGAACATCTTTCTGATTTATGGGATCCAAGCTTAAAGCGTCAAACGTTATTAATGTCTGGACTCCACTCCGTTCCGTTTGTTTTACATTGCAAATAACAAACGCAAATTTGTAATTTGTAATAATATTTGAAATTTTCCAGAACAAAAGCCATCACTGTCAGTTTAATTAGTAACAGTTTATTTAGATCATGTTAATACTTATTTAAGCATATTTAAATTGATTTAGTTGAATTCAGAAATAAGTTTATAACTGAAAAAATGTTTACTGTTCCTAATAAAGTTTGTGATTATTTGGGAGCTTGTCCCTGGCGCTATTGTTCCATGAGGTCAGTTTACTTATTGTCTGTCGTTCGAGACCTTGCGACCGCGGGCGTGATGCGGCATGGAGGAGGCATATTAGACGTTAAAAATGAAAAAGCTCAGAACCCGGCGGCTTTCCACCGAATTTTATGAAACCTTTTGCATTGTTTTGCTAAATATGTCTAATAAAATGTTGAACACCAAAATTTGTATGCTAATTTGAAAATCCATTTTTTTTTAATTTCCAAAGTCGATTAAAAACTTGAATAATTTGGATAAGTTGAGTCCTAGAGTAACGGAAACACTATGAATATGTATATTGCGGTTGGTCATTATGAATTTTAGGTAAAAAAAATCAATATAGCGGACAAACAGTTTCTTACATTTAAAAAACGTTGGAAAAAACATAATGATAAAACGTTAATATTTGGCATGCATATTCTTGAGGGCGTAAGAAGTTATTCAAAAATAATTTTGACCCAGGATGAAGGGTGAAAACACCCCGTAAAACATGGAAAACATCCCCGAAAAATGGGGTTCCACGATTATTTTGAAAAAAAGATGAATCGGTAAAAAATGAATTTTTGCAGACAACTTGTACATAAAATATGCATAAAAAATCATGGTATTCACTTTTCCTCTGTCAATCATATTTCCCGAGATATCCATCCTGGGAGAAGGGAGTGAAATGTGCCGCGCGAATCGTACGCTCCTTTCGTAGCTCATATCTCAAAATGGGGATATTTTTGAATGAAATTGTGCAGTACTAAAATTATATGGAATTTTCCGTTCTACAACTCAAGTTGAATGCATTTAAAAAAAAAATCTGTTCATTTGGAGATATGAGCTACGACAGGAGTGTTAGATCCGCGCGGTGAAACTCACCCCCTACTCGCAGGGTAGGATACCTCGGAGAGTGGGTCTTAGGGGTGTTTCCACCCCTCATCCCAGGTCAAAATTATTCTTTATTAACATCTTATGCCTTCAGGAATATGCATGCCAAATATTAATCATTTTTTATTATTTTTTCTCAAAGTTTAGAATTTTTCACAAAAAGCCATTTACTGTACATTTGGTGCGGGGTCCTTTTTGAAAAAATGGATTTTTAAATCAGCGTACAAATTTTTTTGTTTAACATTTTACTAGATATATCAAGCAACATAATGCAAAAGGTTTTATCAAAATCAGAGGAAAGCCGCCGGGTTCTGTGGTATAAACCCTAGTTGACTCCTCTAGTAGTGTTGTTGCTGTGGTGGGTCGCTCACGCTGGCATAATACATACAGTAGGTTATACTGCAGTGCTACTGATAATAAGCTCAATGTATTCAACTAAATGCAATTATATATATATATATATATATATATATATATATGCAATATTTTCTTTATTTTCATGATAGTTGATCTAAATTATTAATTAATCTTCTAATAATTTCGGAACAATATTTCGTTGGCATTACCAATGTTTTATAATTGCTATCATATAATTGCTATCGTTCCGAAATTATTAGAAGATTAATTAATAATTTAGATCAACTATCATGAAAATAAAGAAAATATTGCAATTAAAGGGTAAAGGTTAAATCACGGGTGCATGATAACATAAAATCGAATTTATTAAGGTATGGCCTGAATATATTCATTCTTTTTTAACTAGAATTTATAATATGGAAAGCTTCAAAGTTTAAACATGAATGTTTTACTGAGAGTAAAGGTGAAGAAATGAGTGAAATATAATCAATTTCTCAGTACATAATTTTCAATCTAAGGAAATTGTTAAATATGATTTAAGTAATTTTTGAGTGACGACCATCAATCCCATATGGATAAATCACGTGACTTCCATTATATATTATTTATCCAAGTAATCTATTTCAATATCATCACTTATACTATAAAGTATCCACAACTTGCGTGCATTTTAGAGTAATTGGTCGCTCAAAGGCAAAATCTAAGTTTGGTTCAGTAACTATCCATACCTTGTTTAACCACGATTGTTCTAAACAGTTGTGTATAAGCAACAAGTTTGGTAGAAATAATTAACAAACTTAGCTAACTTCGCCTTCCTCTACCCACAAGTGGTGGTAGCCGTTTGAAGCAAAGACCACGAATCTACGTTAAGAACAGAAACTTACTCTTGAATATTGATTTATTCATTCCTATTTCTATTCTGTTAGCTTAACTCTCTCGGGAGTGCTTTTTAAATATTGAAACCAATTCACAAGTACAGTTTGACCACAGAAGAGCTTCCTCTAATTGCTCAAAGTAATTTATTCGTTTTCTATATAATTAGAAACAAATCTCTCATCTAGCAAATCTGAAGCTGGTGCCAAACAATTTGTCACGTAGTATATACTTGTCTGAGTCTATTACTGTCGGTAATTTAGGAGTATGTTTACACAAGTGCACTACTAGACTCTACAAGTCTACAGGTTCAGAGACAGAGCAGAGACAAGCAATTCATGAGCCCAAAGCAAAGTTTGAAGATTCTGCCTGAAGTATAATTGCTGACGAGACGAAACGGAGCTGGAGGTGGGGGTGAGAGTTAAGTATACTCACTTCGTCGACGTACTTGTGGCATAAAGTCACGACAGGATCGTTTCTTAATTTTTTGTTATTTGTAACCCCTTGAGACCCACTTGTCTGCTTGCTTTGTCTCCTCTTCGCTCTTCCTTGATATTCACTCTTCAAAGTGACTCCGTGATAAAAAAAAAGTACAAGGCATTTTCTAAATCTTCCCTTTTTTGGTTCCTTGACTTCTATGAGGCAGCTTACATTGCAGTAGATTTCACTACTGAATTAGGATCTCCGGAAACTAGCAATGAACGCAGCAACACCGCACTATTATGCCCATATGTGCTAACTTGATTGCCTTATCTGAAAGTTATATCTGTTGTACAATTCTTTAGTTTGTAACCTAAATGGTACAGTCTATTTTGATGCTACCATAAAAATTGTGGCAATTTCACGGAACACATGCAAAAGGTACTGATTTCAATTGACAATATTTACCTTATAATTTGAGGAATAATTTTTTATTTTGGTCTTACGATTCTATATACAAATTATTAAATTAAATTTAAAAAAAAATTAATAAAAATGACAAAAATACAATACATGTGTATGGCTCCTTGTGACCGGAAAAAAACTACTTCTCAATTTATATTTATAACAATGGTCGAAGAAAAGGAGAAGCAATTTTTGAATCAAACTCTGTAAGTAGATTGAAATAGATAGATAAGGTTTAGCTGAAGTATAGCTGAAGTATACTTCATTTATACATAAGTATAGCTAAAGTATAGATTATACTTCATTTGTACTTGGGGTAAAATTTCCCAAGTGTCCCCGCCTAAAAGTTTGTTGTCGCCTATCTTATTCAAACTCCGCCAGATTGTAGTGCTAGTGGACCTCCTTATATTCTGTAAAGGGGGCGCACCTAGTATAACGGGTTGTCAAGATACAGGGGCCCGCATTTTCGACGATTCACCCCGACTGCTAACCTTCAATTGTACATAACTCCTGTTACAGTTATCCAATTTAATTTTTTTATGCGGGTTTTGGAAAGGTATTTTAACAAGGTTTACAACAAAAATAACCAATGAACAATAAAAGAATTATTTCACCTTGATTTTTCATTTTAAAAAACAATTTTGTGATTTTCTCCCAATGCGGCATTTTTAATATTTTTTTAGTTAGGCTAGAAAAAAAGCTTGATTTTTTCTCTTGAAAAACCGCCTAGAACGAAAATGGGATGGAAAGTATTGGTTGAGTTGTAGAAGGTCACAAGAGTGCGGGTGCCCCGCGCCAACGAGCCACGGCGCTACTAGGCGTGCTGTAGTGACTCAGTTGTTTTAATAATTGATAAAAATTATGTTTCTGCTCACAAGTAACAAAAATCAGGTCACGATCTATACAACTGTCATCTATTACAAAGAGGGTAATGAATTAAAACATCGCAATCTAGCTCTTTTATCCGACAACCTAAATCACGAAACAATCTCTGTTTACGAATTTCAGAAAGTTATAACCAAATACCTAAAAGATAATTTCAAACCAAAAAAAATTATTTACTCTACCGATGGTGCAGCACAACATTTTGAAAATAAGTACAATTTTGCAAATCTGCTATATCATGAAGCAGACTTCGGTATTCAGACGGAATGGCACTTTCACGCGACTGCACATGGAAAAGGACCATGTGATGGAATTGGGGGCAATTTGAAAAGACTCGCCGCACGTGCAAGTCTCCAGGCATCGTCTCAGAATCAGATTTTGACTGCTGATGTTCTATATCAATGGGCTAAAAAACTTGCCTGAAACGGTAATATTTTTCATTTCCAAAGAAAATCATGCCGCCACTGCTGAAAACCTTAAAACTTGATTCGACTCTGCAAAGAATATGCCAAGCACACAAAAATACTATCACTTTGTACCCTCTTCAGAATCGACTCTAATTTTGAAGAAGTATTCGTCATCTTCACAGTATGACATTTTCCCGAAGAGAAAAATCGCAAAGAGATCGCGAAGAGAAGATCAAAGTGAACGTTAAGCTGAACAAAAAATCACTTTTTGAGTAACACAGTGAGAGGCAAGGGGACTCACATAAAAAAGCACCCCGAAATGTGAAAGGCAAGGAGCATCACGTCAAAAATGGTTAAAGGCAAAGAGATTAACACCAAAAAAACTCACCAAAACGTGGCATACAAGACGACTTATTAAAAACCATCTCGAAATGTAACAGATAAGCAGAACCATCCAACAAAATCGTTAATGATTTTATTATTAACTATCGTTTTCCTACAATAGAACCATTTGAAAATTTTAATTAAGAAAATATGTAAATCGTTCTCCAGCTACATGAAAGTAAGGATGAAATGAAATATTCGTTACATGTTAACTGAAAAATCATTTTTATCAATTATTAAAACAACTGAGTCACTACAGCACGCCTAGTAGCGCCGTGGCTCGTTGGCGCGGGGCACCCGCGCTCTTGTGACCTTCTACAACTCAACCAATACTTTCCATCCCATTTTCGTTCTGGGGGGTTTTTCAAGAGAAAAAATTAAGCTTTTTTTCTAGCCTAACTAAAAAAATATTAAAAATGCTGCATTGGGAGAAAATCACAAAAATGTTTTTTAAAATGAAAAATCAAGGTGAAATAATTTTTTTATTGTTCATTGGTTATTTTTGTTGTAAACCTTGTTAAAATACCTTTCTAAAACCCGCATAAAGAAGTTAAATTGGATAACTGTAACAGGAGTTATGTACAATTGAAGGTTAGCAGTCGGGGTGAATCGTCGAAAATGCGGGCCCCTGTATCTTGACAACCCGTTATACTAGGTGCGCCCCCTTTACAGAATATAAAGAGGTCCACTAGCACTACAATCTGGCGGAGTTTGAATAAGATAGGCGACAACAAAATTTTAGGCGGGGACACTTGGGAAATTTTACCCCACTTATGTATGGCTAAAGTATCGGATGACCAAATCCATTCAAAAGCAGACAGGGTTCTACACTTGAAAACGCAGAATTTATCGAGGTCGAAATATGTTGTTTTTCAGAGGAAATTGTAGGCGATACGTATTTTTCCGATTTGGAAAAAAAAAATTTCTAACAGTTTATGCGTATTTGAATTTTGTGCTTTGTTTAAAAAACAAACGATTTTTTCCTTTAAGCCTCTATAACTTTTGGCCTAATTGAGGCATTTATTATTTTCTTTTTGATTCTAACAGCGTTTATCGTCAATATTCTCAAAAAACACACACTTAAATTTTTGTCAATTTTTATAATTTGTACTTTGATAAGGAAGACATCTTGTGATTTTCATGCAGGCTGAATAAACTTTGTAGCCAGTAGAATTTTTCTTTTACAATTGAATTTTCTACTTTATTCGGAAACAATGACAGATACGAAAAAATGTTAAGCTAAAAGTTTGCACATCTAAAAATTTCTATGAAAAATTTCTCTTGTTCTTTTGCGTTATCCTTTATCGTTTACAAGAAAAATTCAAAAATTACATTTCTTGGAAAAAAATTATCCCAGCCTCAAATATGGTGTAGCCCGCTCGATGCTAATAAGGTGCCTTTCCTTACGTTAGCAGAAATTGTAAAAATATATGAAAGAATATGAAAAAGGTGAGGTTTTCCAGAAAATCTGTTTTTCATGTTTGATGAAATTTGATGTTCATGTTGATTCTTCAAATTTTGAAAACATGAAAAAAATATATTCTGTAAAACCCCACCTTTTTCATTTTTCACAATTTCTGCTAATAGAAGAAAGGCATATTGTCAGTATCATGCGGGCTGAACCATTTTTTAAGCCAAAAAATTTTTTTTTTTCTCTATCAACATTTGTTTACCCGAAAAAATATTAAAACGTTGTAAACTCACGCTCAGGTGAAAATAATGAGTGTGCCTCATAGGTGTGATAAAATTTCTTGATATTTCCATAATTTTGTTAACAGTATTTAATAAACCAGATGGAAAAATTTATTCTTAACATCTTCCTCATTTATTATAGTATATTAAATCACCAAGATAGTTTCATTGTGACTTCTGAACAAAGAAGATACCTCTAGGAGGGTTGTTAAACAGACGAATATTACCGAGTTGTAGATAACTAGAGATTCAGACTTTGTGTGACTAAGTGACGAAAGATCCAGAATTCCCAACTTCCCAACTAAATGCCTCGATGAATCCACTTTAAGTACAGAGCTTTCGCAAATTCGTTGAAATTAATTATTCGGGATTGCATTAGCTTTATATCTGAAGTATATTTCCCAGCAGAGAATTCACAGATTGCATTAAAACAGTTCTACCGAATAACGAAAAAGCACTTTTCCAAAAACCCTTACATTGAATACTGACAAATTTTAATTTTTTAGATATTCATATAATTTTAGGGATCGTCCATATATTACGTAAGACGTTTTTCTTTTGTTTAGATAAAGACGAGAATAATATTTCTGTGAAGTTGAGAAAGACACAACGATATAAACAAAAGAAAAACGTCTTACGTAATACATGGACGATCCCTTAAGTACGATTTTACATTCAATCAACATATTTGTGTATTAAGCAAAAATTATTTATAAGAAAATAATGCTGAGAAGTGGGTTTGTTTCCAAAGTGTTTTATAGCCAAGTATCACACCTTTTCAAAATGTTTTATATCCACGAAACAATCTTGAATCAAGATCAAATAGAATTTATTGCATGGTTAGGAGTAGATTCTCTGATTTTGCCCGAATATTTTAGGTGACAAAATAAAAAAATCAATATAGGTACATCGTCATACATCAAATATGTAGTGAAAAAGTTCCTATACACTTTTGTTTAAAACGAAAACTGGGTCTTCTGTAGAGGTTCTCGTAGCGCGGATAGGGTTTTTTCGTCCGTAAGGCCATTGAGAATTCTTAACAAAAACCCTTTGCAGGATTTAGTTATCTGATGTTACCCAGATATTTTGAGTTGAGCAGGAAAAAATCGATAGAGCTTCTTTCTACAAAATGAAACTTTGTTTTTTCGAAATGTTTTTCGAATGAAAAGTTTAATATGTGTACATTGTTACACATAAAATATGTAATTAAAAATTGCTCATAAACTTTTCTGTCAAACAGAAACTGAGTTTTCTGTACAGGTTTCTGCAGTGAAAATAGGGCCTTCTTTGTCCCTGAGGTTACTAAATATTTTTACCCAACAAAAAATAACTGCAGGATTCAGTTATCTGATGTTGCCCATATATTTATAGCTAAGACGAAAAAAAATCGATTTAGCCTTTTTCTTGAAAATTTGAACTTTGATTCTTGTTGTATATGAAATTTCAATTATATGTATGAACATCATTATATTTAAAATATGTAGTAAGAAAGATGAAACCTTTGTTTCAAACGAAAACCGCATCTGCTATGGAGGTTTTTGTAGGGCAGAAAAAATTGTTATTGAAGTGTATCAAAACTTTCTTTATTTATTTATGAAAATTGGAAGCTTTTCTTTCTCTTACATTTGTACACTTGACAGAAAATATATGTCGACAACGGGAACGGAACGGGAAGAATAGAATATACATACCGTTTGGAGAATCTGAGCGAACGAATTATGTTGACATAACTGAAACAACCGTTGAAACCAGACTTTTAATTTGACAGAATAATTGTATCAAGTTTCCTTAAAAAATTTTCACGTAATAAAAAATTTGCCTAATTAATATTTTTTATTCAAAAAAATATATTTTTTTAAAGGGCTTGATTTTCATTTCTAGTTCTATATACTCTATATATAAAATAATAACCGAGAAAGACTTAAACTCTGCAAAGTAAAATTGAATCGAATCATATCAGACGTGTTCAACAGTCTTTAAACTCGTATATAACATCAGTAAAAGTAACTTTAATTTGAAATAATGGACGAAAATTGTATTTGAAAAATAGGTGAAATCTAACCATTTCTCCACAGTTTCGAAGCGTTATCAACACCGCAGTGTTTGAGCCCTTTATTCCATTTTTGATGCTGAAACATATAAAATTGTGCTTCGAAATTCGTCACTCTGGAGGTTTTTTTTTTCATTTTTGTGGATGAATAAATCATAGGGAGGAAAATAAAAAACCCGGATTTACAGTATTATGCAAATCAGTTCTTCATTTTATCTCCTTGCTAATTTCGCGCTGGTACCGAGCCTTTTTCTACCAAAATAGCAATTTCCAAAGTAGCCTAAAGAATTGCTTTTTGAGGGCATATAAAATTCACATAACCGTTCCGGTTAACCCCTGTTGTCTTTAAAATCGATTTTGAAAATAAGTTTTTGAAACATATGGTTTTAATGGAAGTCTATAAGCCACATGTTTCAAAAATTTAATTTTCAAAATCGATTTTAAAGACGACAGGAGTCAACCGGAACGGCCATGTGAATTTTTTATGTCCTTACAATATCCAGGGGCTCAATTTTATAAACCACATCCTAAAAAATTGGAAAAGAAGCTCAAATTCTGAAAATAAAGAATGTTTTGTTCAAGAAATTATACACTGCGAGTTTAATAAGACTTCGAAAGTGTCGAAAAATATTTATGTATTACTATTTTTTTAAATAAAATGTTTGCCTATTTCATACTATAGTTTCTTTTGTTCATATTATAGGCTCGATAGCGGTAAGCGTGATAACATGTGAAGATAGCATGTGAAGATAAAATTTGGAATGAAGAGCAAATCCGTTATTCAAATTTTTTTATTGCAATGTAATCATTACATCTCTTATTATTTATATGAGATAGTTGGCTGTCATGAGTTACTGCTTTAATAAATTATTTAAAAAAAAGCTGAGATGCTTCTAGAAAAATCCAATTCGTAATTGTGCTATCTCGTTGTTTGATTTGAATTTTTCTTACATAAAGCATCTTTTGTTGACTTTTTTTATTAAGAACGAAGGAAGACATTGTTTTCTTTGAATTACTGAACCTTATTACTGAACCTTCATTCCATTTTTTCATTTTCATTAATATTCTTATGAGTGACAAAAAATTGTAAGCAAACATACATTATAAGTATCAATTGATGATTATTTTATGGATATGTAAGTACAATCTTGAGAATCTGAAATCATTGGCAGATTGAGAAAGAAAATAAAAAAAGATGTATTTTTTCAGGCAAATTTTTACTGATTAATGAAGCGGATTGTTAAAAGTAGATAATCCAAAGATAATTTTGCCAGAGTTTTTAATGAGAATCTTCTCAAATATTGGAAATATCACTAATCAGAGTCTAACTTTGTAATATTGTATGACACTTACCTCTATAGATCCTATAAAAATTTAAAAACCGTTGAATGTATATTTCTGATTTCATTAAATTTAATTTTCTATGGTAGAATGTGAGTTTTTTCTATTCTATAATGCACATAAATGTGAAATTTTTCTTTATTATAGTTCAGTACCGACATATTTTAAAATTAGATTGCAATCGACTTCGACGAAATATAATGGCATGGCGCTGTATCGCTACAACAAAAACTAGCTGTGAATTCGATCTCGAGTGTTTCCACTTTGTTTGTATTTACAATTATATGGTGCTCATTTCACGAGCACTTTGCTTCCCGATAGCAAATGTATTTGCTTCCTCATAGAGGAAGCATTAGTTATTTTTTTCATTAATAGGCAAACCGAAGTCTTCATTTTGCTCAATTTAAAAATAGAAATTTACCAAAAATGAAAAATTACAGAATAATACAAAAATGTTTTAAATAACAAGACAAATCAGACAAATCAAATCTTGGGTTCAAAATAATAACTTTTTGAGCTGGAAAAGGGAAAGGAAAAGTTCTGTCGCACCCTATCCCTTTCCCAGCTTTACGATTTCTTCACAAAACTTGTCATAATATTACTCTATTTGAAAATTTATGATCAACAAGTCTTTTCTATTCATGCATCAACTTTAAATTATGTCGATGAAAAAAGTTTTTCTGTTTGAACCTGATGATTCAGATATTATAAATGAGCAGAAATTCCCTAATCTTCAATAAAGTGTACTATTATTATTATAGATCAATCAATTTGCCTTGAATCAAGAGATTTTTTCCGTTCTTGCATCAATTTTGAATTATGTTACTGAAAAGAAGTTTTACTATGAAAAACCGTGTTTTCAAATATTATGCAATTTCACAACTTCCATACTCTTCAATTAAATGTATTAATATTATAGGTCAGTCGATTGATCTCGAATCAACACATATTTTCTGTTCTTGCATCAACTTTGAATTATGTTAATGAAAACAGTTTTACTATAAAAAAACGATTTTCAAAATATATAAATTACCATAACTTCCCTACTCTTTGATAAAATGTATTAATATTATAGGTCAATAGATTCGTCCCGAACCAATGAATGCTTCACATTCTTGCATCAACTTTGAATTATGCTAATGAAAAAAGTTTTACTATAAAAAACCGCATTTTCAAATATTAAGCATTACCATAGCTTCCTTACTGTTCAATAAAATTCATTAATATTATAGGTCAATCGATTCGACTCGAATCAACACATCTTTTCTGTTTTTACATCAACTTCAAATTATGTTAATGAAAAAAGTTTTACTATAAAAAACCGATTTTCAAAATATATAAATTACCATAACTTCCCTACTCTTCAATAAAATGTATTAATATTATAGGTCAATCGATTCGTCCCGAACCAAGGCATATTTTATATTCTTGCGTCAACTTTGAATTATGCGAATGAAAAAAGTTTTGCTATAAAAAACCGATTTTTAAAATATTATTGAGTGCTAGAAAAAAAATGCATTAAATATTTTTTGAAATCCTTCGGTCAGTTTCAAGATGTTAGTAAGGAAAATAAGCTCTCCAAATTTCATCAATTTATCTGCAACTGTTTTCTAGTTATCGTGTTCACAAAAAAGCGTGACATCCACACATCCACACATCCATACATCCACACATCCACACATCCACACATCCGGACAATTGCTTAGAACATTGTATTAGACATTTTTAAATTAGGGAGGGTTCAATTAAATGAATTTAAAAAATTTGAAAAATGTCACCATTACAAAGCTTCCTCTATGAGGAAGCAAAAGGGTAATTGTATGAAAAATGTATGAAGAGAAAAAAGTCATGCCTTGCCCAAAACTTTTAGAAAATTATTTCACAGAATTTTTTCACAAATAATTTATATGTTTTGAAAGATCATTCAAACTATAAACGACCAACTTTTCGAAAAAGTACCCTTAAAATTCATAATCTGGTATGAGTAAATGAATACCGTTTCTTTGTTGTACGCGCTTTTTTATAGTAGAATATTAATTTATTTTTTATGAAAATACTACTGAATGTACGTATTCTTATTCTATTATTGAAAATAATCAGAAAAAAGACATATCTTAATACAAACGTGGTTATTTGTGGAAAACGGTATTTCTTGAATATTAAACATTTTGCAAAAGTGCTTTTAAATTGCTTACCATATTTTTGTTGATCAAAATCCTCTCATTTATACGGAGAATCTTTTTAACGAATAATCTGTAGATGGAAGGAAAATTGGGTTAAAGAAGAAAAAACCGGTTATTGTTGAGTCTTCATTATTTATTTCTATTCACAGTCAATAAATTAACAATATTATCGTTGAAACCATGTAAAAACTCAGAGGTAAGAATTACAATGGTATTTCTCCTATCCCCGCAATTGATCAATACATACAAAATCAGTTTAGAAAAACTTTGGGTGGCCCACGCATACGATTGCAGCCACATGTGTTTTTATTTACAATTTTCATTATCCGACGATACTGGACTAGACCTTTAATTATTTAAATCTTATGCGACAGGCGACTAAATACTAAAATCGACGGCTAATTCGCAGCCATTGGTCGTTAACCGTAAACCATTGTCCGCCTTTCGTTACGGTTCTTATTATAATTTATTGATTTTTCATCTCTTTTGAATTATAACAGACTTGTAGCCTCCTTAGGAATAAATTTATCCCTTTTATTTTATTTTCTCTTTTATTTAGCTTTTAATTTTGTAACTAAACCGCAATTCTTAATTTCCTACGGGGCCTATACGTGAAACGATTTACACCGAATGATGCTTACCCTCCGAGCTAATATATGTAAAATCACTATCGTGTCTATTTATACACATCTCATAAACTCGTCACTAATTAACATCTCTTTCTCTCTTTCTTTTAATGCACCTTATTACTCGATGGAACGGATAATCTACAGCAACATTATAGAAACCAGTATCTCTCTTACAAATCCTTTTAAATTATCTGGAATCGAGTCGCTCAACTCATTAAAAAAGACAAAAAAATATAAATTGAGATGAATGTTATTGCTGTTGAGGCTCGGCCGATCGCAAACCCTGAATAATTCGAAGGATGCAAGGAAAAAAGATGGTTGTCAGCCTTAATGAAAAATGTCATTAGCATTCAAATTCTCTTCTGATAAGAGCAGTCAGTTGATGTAGATTAAATCTAAATGACATTCATATATTGCAACTCTTGTAATTTTCAGACTCATTAATTAACAAACCAAATGGAGTTTAAAACACATATATGGAAGACTTTACATTTTAAAAGCACTAGAATGTGATGAATTTTGGTATATTGAATACCAGCTATCGTTTTTCCCTGCACACTTCAAATGAATAATCTTAGAACTCAGTTCATCTCAGATTCAAATAATGCTTTAGTTAACAAATTCTGAATGTTTTTGCATGATATAATGATATTGGAAGTGCGTTTGTTCGCTGGATAAAAATTGAGCCTTTTCGGTACAACTAAATAAAAGTTAACTGAGACGATATCGCGAAAGTCGATGGACATAAATCATTAATATTAACGTTTTCGAACTGATTTCATATTCGCCGATAGCCATCGTGTTCATTATTTATGTACATAAACGATTCTAAATCCTATGTATAACAACTAATAATTAATATATCCGCCGTTTTACACTATACATGTATGTACATAAGATTCAACGTTATTGTATAGTCATTTAATAGAATCTAGTCTTAAGTTTTGGCAAAGATAGGTTCGATACAAAACATCGTTAGGTTTCTATGGTTATGTACATTATTCTCTGTAAATTTTAACGTTCCCCGTGAGGCCAATGTACAGATTTACAGTTCACTATCGTGTCGAAAACTATGTTTAACCCGATAGCGAAGATTGTCTATCGTCAGAAATCGTGCTTGCGTTAATGGCGGCTTCAGCGGTAATTGTGATAAATTATTTATTGGACGATATATCTCAAATATGTAGAAATATTTCCAGCAAGACACTACTGAATTCGGGCCAAAATAGAAAAAGTAGAAAATTATCATTTATTGTTTGAAAATAAAATTTAAGATCTTAAATGAGTGATTTTGCAATGATCCACGAAATTTCAATATTTACAATACCGCTTGGATATTATAATTACACTCTTTGAAAAGAGTACGTCGCATGTTTTGTCAACTAAAATGTCAATTGATATAACACAGCCTAGCGAATTTAGTGACGTGCTCATAAATCATTCTCTCAGTGAAATAATTCGAGTGGAATTCATCTGTCGCATTGCGCTCATAAGCATTATACAATACTTCATTCGCACGCAAAAAATTAATTAACTATAATATTCAGGGGCTCTTAATTTAATCATTATTGGAACATTTTATTTATACGTGATTAACTACTGAAAGTTATGTTTCTTGCAAGTAAATTCGATGTGTCTGCGTTTTATTGTTCTGGACTAGAGAATTATTAATTAAAAATTTTGAACTTTTTGCATATGTGCTAAAATGTTTTGAGACGTACCTTCTACCTAATTAAATAATAGATTCAGTTTTGCTAAAATTGCCAAGCGCACATAACAGTGCAAATTTTGGAAACATTTGTCGTGAATTTGTTAAATCATGTCTACCTATCAGGGAGATTCAAGAAAATGCGATGGGTTTAGGTTGATTAAATATGCTCTTTTGATGATAATTTATAAGACTATTTTAGAATTAATAAAAGAGCAGAATTATTTAATTCGCATGAAAATTACTTCTTAAATATTTTCTTGAATCACCCTACTACCTATATTTAATCGATCGCCTATTGCTACGGTATCACATTATTGAAACGTATTTAAAATCTGACCTGTTAGATTTCAGAATCAATTAATTCCGGAAAACATTTGCGTGAAATGCTTTCGTTTTTTGTTCTTTGTAGGGATACCATGAATGTTGTAGGTTTGGAAACTGAAGGATTTGAAGGGGTTTAAAGGTGAGTTTAACTTTTTTTCCACTTTATTTTTAATTAAATTATGGCTGAAAAGCTTTTAGAACATCAGATTATGCTTTGCTCATTTCCTAATAAATACTTAAAGTCTATAATAATATGTATAAAAATAATAAGTTAAAAAAAAATTGAGTTTGAGTAAACTTTTATCAAATATTGAGACATTGAGTATCATGATTTATTGAGCTATCATTGTGAAAGCTCAGTGTACAATTCAAGCAAAAAATATTGAAGAGCTTTAAAAACTTCAGCTCTTTCTTTGCTTGAGATCATTAATTAATGATTAATTGAATATAAAAAAGTAGAAAATAATAAAAAACGAATACTTCTATTTGAGTTTGTTATCGCTGAAAGTAAGAGAACTCTTGCAGCAATTCAATATATTAATTTAATATATATTTAATTGACGAATAAAATGGCGATATTTACATTTATATCATTACGAAAATTTTATTCCCAATTAATTTAATTAAAGATTGTTAGCGACTAAAAAGTTTGTGATTTTTCATACTAGACTATGATATGCATAATTATCAGACTCGACTTTTTTCATTCAAGATATAAAATTGTGACTGTAATTGTAAGCTTTCATATAAAAATTCTTTAGAATATTATAATGTGCAGAAGGCTTGAAATTTCATAAAAAATATAATGTTAATTCAAGTAAATTCTGGAATAGATGTAGACCACGCATGAAAAAGTATTTGTTTAACAGTGTTAGTTTTTAGTAATATTTATATAATTTAATTCAAAATTTGAATTAAAAATTACTTCTAGTGGATTTTGGTGTGTTTGCTTTTATATAGTAGTAAAAATATTTGAAGGTTTACAGTTCGTCGCATGAGAGTTAGGGAACAAGTTCACTTTTTGAAATTTTTGAGTTAATAGTATTTTTATATTTAGAGCGTGGCAAAGGATATTAAAATATAAATTTTATTGTGATATTCAGCGTACAAATCATAAAAATTATTACTTGAAAAATTTGATGTTTACTCAGTATCAGGACTGTATTGTACCATGTCCACAAAACGGATTTTCAAACTAGTAAAAGACGGAGAAAAAAAGGCTAAATTTAGAATTATATTCAAATATTGTATTCTGAGCAGAAAAGTTGTGTGTTCAAAAATATTCTCTAATGTACAAATTACTTAAAATTTCTTGACGTTTTGTACATTTTATTTTGAGGTCGGACATTATTATCCGTTGTAAGAGACAATTTGAAAATATCAAATTTTTAGATAACCTTCAAAATAGGGTTTTTAATATTTTTAGAAAGTGATTAATTTCTTAATAATTTCTATTAGTCAGGTATTTAATAAAATACAGCAGTACAGCAAATTATTTTTCCAAATTCGGCTCGCGTTACAAACTACACATTCGTTAAAAAAGCTCCTTCTGTACTCGTTAATAAATATACTATTTAGTTACTTTTCAATCAAAATCTACTTGATAAATACATTAATTTAAAATATTATTGGACATTGCACATTCTAACTCTCAAAAAAGTCAATTTTATTAAGTCCATACTGTGCCTCGTCCAAAACAGCATGTTGGTTTCTGCTGAATTACTTCATTAATTGCATAAAAATGTATTTCAATGCGTTCTTTGTTACACATTCTTTATAAATTCTACAATAAATTTGATATTTCATAACATTTAATTTATAATTTCTGATTTTGACAGTCAGTAGACCTGGCATATCCTAACTCTCATGCAAAGAGTTGTAGAAAAGTTAACCTTTGTGGTAACTCTTGTTTCAACCGAGAGTATTTATAAAAAATTAATTTGAAGAGCTTGATTAAGGACTGTATATTAAATAAGAAGAAATTTCAACTATTTTTTTACAGGTAAAAGTGGACACCTCATGTTAGCCTTAGCAATCTGGAAAAGATTCCTTATTTCCCTTAATGTTTTAAAATATGTTAATCGCCTTAAAATAAAATGCATGCTTGAGCAGCTCTCTTATTTCTTAAAAATCTTATTTACAACTCTGATGTTCATAACAGATTTGAGTAAAAGAAAGACATCCTGAAACCCTTAATAGTCGAGTTATTTTACGATTCAAGTAAAAAACTACATGGTAGTTTCTGGCAAAACCTACTGAAAAAGTGTGCGGAAAAACATATCAATGATGAGATTTCCTCATAATTTATATTTAAAAAAAAAGAAGGAATTGTAGGAGAATAAAGAATCCAAAAGTTCCTCAGAGAAAATTTGCATACAGCTTTGACAGTCAGACTTATTTAAATATGATATTTTGAAGGTTCATTCAGAACATTTTCAACATATCCGACTTAAATTAAAATCTCAATTACCGTTCAACGTCAAAATTCAAAGTAACTCTAGCATATTGTTACACTCTGCGCAATTTTCAATGAAATTATAATAATATATCTAGTAACGCAATTAAATGTATGTCGTTATTGTTTTAATCTTTATAAAAAATGCCGCTCATATTTTACCTTAAATCTCTGAATATTCAGCAAATGTATTTTGACGTGTAGTGTTTTGAAAAAATGTGTCCTTTTGTCAAAGTATTAAGGTAAATCATTTACAATTAATTATATTTCTTTCATATCATAAGGCATAATTGTCAATTTTCTCTGAAAAACTCATCGAATTTGTTATTTAATTGAAACACCATCTTCCATTCTTTCTTTGTTTCAATATTTTACGGCAAAAATGCATTTTTAAAGGTTTTGTACTTTTTTTTTTAAATAACTGCTTTAAAAATGGAAATTTTGAAAATATTCTCCCGCACTCTTGCTTTAATTTAGGTTTTGTTCGAAACAAACTGGTAGTAACAGGTTGGCTCGGTTCTTATTTCTCGATAAAATGACTGAACCATAAGAAGAATCACATCAGTTAATCAAACTCTTAATCGAATTCATGGTACCTCGCAAAAACGCTCTGTTCCGGACGAATTCCACTTACCTACTGGAAACTGGCATCGTTGCTCTGAGTTTTGGCGGCAGTAGCGTGAGAGGTTGGTGAGCTTCGCGTGAAATTGCCAAAGTTTTTGGTCGGTGAGTCGGACACTGCGGTGGCAACAAGATTCTTGTCCCTGGGTGGCGGCGCGGAACTGAGGCTAGAGGAGCTAACACCCGAATCACTGGATTTCTCGCTTAGGCAGCCTCTTTGACTTAAATTCGCTGTCGCATTTCCGGTTTCGCATCCCAGAACAAGGTCACTGTTACCACCAACGACATACTTGACCATCCCTAATTTGTGGGCGCTTTCGCAGGCATCTTCGATTACTACAGTTTCCCCAAAATTGCCCCTTTTTGCGATGAAGCGAACGTTACCACCGCGCAGCAAAGGAGACTTCTCGAACGGATGTTCTTTCTGGACGGTAGCGGATATTGGGATGTTCGGATGGAAATCGTCTTTGACCTCCGACAATGGTATGCTATCGGTACCAGCACACTTACCCTGGACCGATACATCGAGGTTGTTCTCCCTGGAGACTTTCGAGGCTTCTGGAATCAAGGTACGTCTCGTGGGGTTCTTGTGGGCGTCGTAGCATCCGGAATCTCGAGGGAATTGTCGACGATTGAAGGGCGAGCAGTGACCGGATGTCTGGCCAGAGGTTGGGGCAAGGCGACCGACCTCATCACCCTCAGAACTGGAGGCCAAGTCCCCTTCGCTTCCGGCTGTCGGAAAAACGAAAACAGAATTCACAGTTCAGTACTTTCGAGTATTTTGAGTACAGGTAAAGTAGGGAAGATGGAAATCTTTCGAGGGGTTGAGAACCCACTTGAAAGCATGCGTATTTCTTACAACGCGATACAGCTAGAATAAAATAAAATATATTCTACTATTCTTTCTTCAATCGAGTCTTTCTGCAGTTGTTGAAACATGCTGGAATTAACGAAGACAACTTTTTCCCCTTGCTTACCACTATACATAATACCCACTCTGATACTAAATGAGATTATAATTCCAGTAGCCATTATTTTATACGACTCTACATTGAAGGGCAAAAGTTAGTGACTACTTATTATTAATTGTTTGAACCACTCCTAGATAAAAGCACACGATCCCTCCATTCTTTCCCTGATCTGCTTCTGGATATACGCTACTATTTACTTTACCTAAATATACATGTTTCATCAGTCGCTCGACATGCTTTATTGCGTTGAAAAGTTAAGAAATTAAACATTTCTTTTATCTCAGTTTCGGCAAATGAATTTGCTCATCTGGTCAAGTTTAAGAGGCTTTCTTTCAATAATGAGAAAATGAAAAATTTCTTTGTGATCTAAACAGCTGCCATTTTGAATTTTTTCAAAAATTTTCATTTTTAATATCTCATCTTGCCTTACAGCCATTAGTAAGATTTTTTTTACAAAACTTAGATCGCTTTTGTTGAAAACTCATTTTCAGGAATTTTTTATGGATCCGCCATTTTGAAAATGTTTACTTTCACGCTTCTTGAAAAAAACCCGATCTTTTCTTATGAGTATTCTTATGAGTCCAGGTGGTCGAGAGTAAAAAACAGGTACGTCCTAGATTTAGACCTACGTTAAAACATAGGTTTAAGTTCGCGGTTAAGTATGTGAATCATATTTGCTCTAATTTTTAAGAGTTTAATATTTTAACAAAAATAGTGTTGATTAATATGATGGAGTAAAAAATTGATGACTTTATATCAGTTCATACAAATTTTACAAAATCATGTTAAAATAGTAAATGAATTTCTTATATTTTTCGAATTTGTTTTTTATAATTTGTGAGAAGTAATGAATAATTAAATATTTATTACTATAATTATTCTTTGATAGCACGGCTATCAAGAATTTAAAAAAAATCCGAAACATTAAGTAATATTTTAGACTTGAAACCAGCGAGAAGATGCAACGGCAAGCATAATTCGTGGTACCAAGTTAGCTCTCAACACGAGAAATATAATAAATTCATTTACCACTTTTTAACATGGTTTTATTCCATTTTGTGAACTTGTATGAAAACCATCAGTTTTACGCCCCTCCATATAAATTAACGCTATTTTCGTTAAAAATATTGCATGCTTCTGAAAAATTAGGTCTAATTTGATTCATTTAAAAAAAAATCCCAGCAGACATGAAGCTATGTTTCAACATAGCTCCATGTGTACTTTTAAACTTAGGGCAGACCTGATCTTTTCCCCCGATCATTCCAGCAAAGTCCCAAAAAAAGGACCACATTTCTTCGGGAAGTATGCCATGTGGGTTTTCCAGTTTTTTCCATCCGTATTGTAAGAAAAGATACCTCAAAAATCTCGATAAGTTAATTTTACTTATACTTATAAAATTTTCAGTGTCATTAAACTCATAAATCAAACTTACTTTATTCATTAAGAAAAATTATTATTATTATAAATATGAGTATAGCTTCAGTTTAAAGAAAACTTAAATTAAGATTATTATTCGTATGTATGCAATTAGGATAAGGTACTCACATTGCAGGTCATGGAGAAGCTGGACTGCAGTAAGTATCTTAGCCCGATGCTCTGGTTGATGAATGCGAAGGTAGTCTAAATCCGCAGGTTCCAACTCCCTAAACAGCTCCAGATCCTCGTAACCATTCAGCACGAATACTGGAATGTGTTCCTGTACATCCATTATGCACAACGGGTTAGTTCAACGTAGTTAGTTTGTGCTTTCTGCGAACTTCTAGGTTCACAGCATGCTATGCGTCTAAAGATCGATTCTAGAAACTTCGAAGTAGCCACGTTGATTGTTTGCTATTCGGTTTTGTGATTAAATTTGTCTATGCCGGCGTGAATCTAACCTTCTTACAAGTTCCGAACGCCTAATAAGTTATCTTCTAATATCAATATTCTACTCTATATAATTGAATTTTCAATATTAAGGAAAATATTTGTATCATCACGAAGATTGGAATACATCAGTAATGTGAGAGGTGGAAGAAAAATTGTCGATCGTCCGGTTTAATAAAACGCTTATTTGTTAAGCATGATCCATGTTTACAAATAAGCAATAGAAATACGTTTCACTTGTTTCGATTTAAGCCTCATCAGTCTCATAAAAGAATTTTTTCTGTCCTAAATTATATAAAAAATATACCATATTGAGTAAAACATGTTGTATCAAAAATAAAGTATTAAGAATAAAATAAAAGAGAGTATATCTATCGACTGGAAGGAAATTTGAAAAAATTTAAACATTATAGTGGATCACTCACATACAATAACCCAATCCAGAGATAGAACTGAGACACAACGGATAGAATTGAGTTATATCTGTGGATTGGGCAAGGTATGTATGCCATTGAGCCACCATAATGTTTACATTTTTTGAAATTTCCTTTTAATCCACAGGTATATTCTCTTTTATTTTATTTAATATATTGAATGACATACATCAACAATTTTAAAATAAGGGTATTTCTCTACATGCAGATTACCTTCGCTTAAGCGTGCAATATCTTGGAGAATATTTATTGAATTGTTTTCAAGTTTGGTAAATTACTAATTTTAGATTTCTTGAACGTGCGATGAGAATTTAATGAGTTTGTGGTGATTTTCTTAGTGCTTTTGACCAATATCATTGTAATTCTTTGATAGCTAAGTCTAAGTATTGCATCATAATTCTAAAGGGGGGTATAGTAAATAATTCTTCTAAAGATCTTTTTAATTTAATCTTTTTAACAAGTAGAGACAGCATTTTTTCTTGTTTGTTATACCACACGTGTAATCGCACGTCAATTGCAAATCTATAAAAGTGAATAAATTTCAACGCTCAATGTTCAAAATTGGACTATTCCAAAAAGCATAAAAACTGGTATCATTTTCAATTATACATATTAAATATTGAAGAGTATTCGAAAGAAAATATTCAAAATTAAAGAATTTTCACTGGTAAATTATTAAAATGAAACTATAAAAAAAAAATTAAAATTACATACCATCAAAATATCGATCTTGAAAATTGAATAATTTAAAATTCTCTACATATGATTTAAAAATTCGAGAATTGTCAATTTTAACTCCTCAAAATTGTAGAAATTTCAATTATAAACCCTTAAAATTGAAGATTTAAAGAGTTTTTAATTTTGAAAATGTACAGTTAAAAATAATGCAAGTTTTCAATTTTTCAAAATTCTGTAATTTTGATAATATACATTAAAATTCTCGTCAATTTGGATGATTTATTATTAAAAACTCTTCACTCTTGAGACACTTCAAGCATTCCTATTTATCATTCATCTTAAAAATTGAATAAATTTCAATTATACATCTTTGATATTGAAGAGATTTTAATTTTTTTAAATTACAATGAAAAAATATATGCAACTTTTAAGTTTCACAATTGAAATATTTGCAATGTTGATGACTTATATTTGAAATTTCTTTAACTTAAAAGTTTAAAATTGGAAACTCTTGACAACATTTTTTATTTATACATCTTTAAAATTGAATAAATGTTAATTTCAAATCTTCAAAATACATATTTTTAGATTCTCCATTTACGTATTGAATTACATAGCTATTTTGAATTCAGAAATTGTATTACTATATTTGAATTGAGAGACCCCAAATACCTCAGGATACCCATTCTAATAAAATTTAAATATCGATTGAAAATTTTTCATGGTAATTGGATTACTAATATAAAATTGTTTTAAAAAACATGAAGGAAATACTTTTAAGCTCAAATAATTTAAAAATGGCTTATTCTATCATTAGTAAATAGTTTTTGGATAAAAAACACATATTTCAAAAAAATTTTTTAAAAATTGATCCTATCAGAAGTCGCCTTAAATATCACTTGCAAGAAGATACTTCTAAGTCATATAAGAAAAAAAACTTCAAACAAGCTTTTATTAAAATATAAAAAAAAACAATATAATTATCTCTTCAAAGGAAAGTTGTATAATAATATAAAAATAACGATAATAATGTGACTACAAATAAAAGCGTGGGGCATAAATATTGAAGATTAGATTTATGTGAGAAATTTTTTCAAATATTCACGCCCCACGCTTTTATTTCAAGATAATTTTATTAATTTGATTATTTTTGTTATTATTTTTCTGTATCTTAAGCCTGTAGTAAAAAGTGTTAATCCTAAATCGGCACACTAAAATACGAAATTATGAACATCTCGAATTTAAAAACTGTAATTTATATTGAAACTTATAAGTAAGGATTCTCAAAGTAAAATAAAATAAGTTAAAAAATCAAAAAAGTAAAGGAAGAAATATATCTGTTCTGAATGAGCTGATATCCAGCCTTACATTGTATGGAAGTTAATTGGCGATTTCTTGACCGTTAAGGATTCACTAAAGAACTTAATCTTAAATGCAATCAAAACGAAACGAGGTAAAAGTATCCAGATTCTGATCAGGGAACGAAAGAGGTAAAAGAGGAAGAAATGATGTAGAAAATAAAAGGAATGTCTGATTAAGCAAGCTGATAGGTCTCAGTAGAACTTTACAGTTTAAAAGAGAGAGTGAGAGAGTTGTGTAGCAAGAAACAAATTATATCCAGCATTTCAATTGTGAATTTGAGAGGTGATGCTGGTATATAAGTTATGATTTCCTACCTGGAGATTCATTCTTTGTAAGAGCTCTTGAACAGATCCGGGTTTCTGTCTGTATCTTTGGCCCCACTTTCCTCGCTCCGGTTCACCTCGCCTGGGTATCCTATCGTTCAGAATCTCGACATTTATGAACTTGAAGTGTCCTATTCTGTTATGAACAACGCCTTTCCACAGACCGCTCTTGTTCATTTGCACTACGTCAATAACATCTCCTTTCTGAAATACAATTTTTATTATGTATTATTTCGAACGCAAAAAAGGATTAGGCTGAAAAATGATATAAAATTTCAGTTCTTTCATGTAGACAATATAGAAATAAAATATTCATAAATTATGCTAAACCAAGACAGTTTCTTCTCTGTTTTAAAAATATATAATCTATCCACCGTTAGTTTCTTATATTTGGGTTCTTATTAGACATTTCAATATACAAAAAGGAATTTCGTAAAGCAAATCATTTGTTGGTCACTAAATTCAATTAAATTTCATAGCACTGAAATCGAAACCCATTGCGTTCCACTGAATCCCATTGAATTCCATTGGACTATTTTTTAAATCTTTTTTGATGCAGTTCATTTCAATAAAAAATCCCATTTCCAAAATGCACATAAAATTCAGTTACATATATTTTTAATTCGCATAAATTTAGTTATATTTACTTGAAAATAATAACAGTAGAATCCAATTGAACATAGTTTTCTTGGAACAAAATTGTGTTAAAGGAAATTTAGTTTTTTATTTTTAGTTGAATTTAATTTATTTCAATGGAAAAGTTTATTTGCATTCTATTCACCGCATTCCATTAAGCGCTTTTTTATTGACCGCGTTGAATTCCAAAGAATTATACTGAATATAATCGAATTTCGTTGAATTCCGTCGATTTTCATTCAATTCGCCTTCAGTTGAATTCACTGGAACTTAGTGGAAATCATTTAAATTCAGTCGTCTTGAATTAAATTCATTTAAATTCATTCGTGGATTCATTACAATCAGTTCAAGTTGTACGTGTACGTATCAACGTTTGAATTGATTAACCGATCAATCCTAATTGTTGTTAAGATTTTGTTATCATACGTCTAGTAAATAAATCATTAGAAATTCCCTATAGAGTTTTTTTTAATTAAATTTTTTATTAGCCAAATGTATCACAATTTCTACAGTTGCAATCTCCGGTCATTCTCCGGTATTTTCCCGGTTCGAACAATTTTTTTCCCGATATTGAAATTAAAAAGTTCAAACTTTCAAAGCTGAAGATTATTTCATTTGAATAATATTTGAATAAATTATTCATAATAATTTATAAATTTGAATAATAAACAACTCTTATAATTGGAATCTTCTAATCCAAATAGGTTTAATTCTAAGGGCTTAAAAAAATTTCACTATGAAACCTGAAAAATGATTAGGTATCAGTTTCACAAATATTAATTATACAAACTAAAAGTCGCCACTTTCATCGCCGGAAACAATTCCCGGTTTTTTAAATTTTGTTTCAGTCATACGAATAAAAATACTTGTTGATAACTACAAACTTGGTAGCCAAAAATAAACTCAAAACAAGGGAAACAGGGTGATTTTTCACGAAAATAACGTAATAAAGTTTTTAAAATAAATCGAACATATAAGTACCATATTGATTTTAACATGAAATGCTTTACATTCCGAAGATTTCAAGTCGAAATATATTGCATTTTCAACAAAAAGGTTAATTTTGAACCAAGAAAGATGAATATTCAACAAAAAGGATTACTTTTCTACCTTAAAAAATAAATCTATAATCCGAAAAGACGAATTTTCTATCCAAAAAGACGAATGTTCAACGAAACAGTAAAATTCTCGATCAAAATAATTCAATTTATAACAAAATAATTGAATTGACGATTTTTATGGAAGACACTTAAATTATCAACCCAAAAAGGTGAATTTTCAACAAAAAAAGATGATTTTTTGACAAAATATACGAATTTTTAACCAAAAGGAATTAACTTTCAAGTTTCGAATGAAGATAGTTTAATTTTCCTATTGGATACATTTATTTTAGTTCGAATTTTAGTGAAAAATGAGGCGAGAAATAGTAATTCTTGAAAAAAGGGGCAAAGAAGATAAAAGGAGCAAGAATGTGCAGTCTGTATCTAAAATTTCATATATTGGCTTTTGTTACCCGATAAATATTTTTACAGATATCGTTTACCATCAAGGACGTTTTATTATGTGCTGCTTTTGAAATTAAAACTAACCATGATTTTATAAACTTTCAGGTTTTTCTATTGAAAATTAAACAGAATTTCCGTTCAACGTAAAAGTTCCCGGTCTTTCCCCGGTTCCCCGGTCCAGTGGCCACCATGAATTAAAAAAAAAAATTGATGGGGTTAAGAATTTGCGCGACCCAATTCTATGATACCAATATCAACATCAAGGTTACTCGCTACAAACTTTTAAAAGTAACAGGATACTTTACAGTATTAGTTTTCCGAACACTAGTACATTATAAATAATTTACTTAAACTTTCGGAAAAATTTTATCATGTATTCAAATTTTTGAAGAGACTCTCTTGTTGTATAGTAAAATATGTCCAGAAGAGCAACAAATAGAAAAATTATTGTTGAAACGATGTGATAATATTATTTTTTAAATGTAATTGGGAATAGACTGAAATAAATGAATATATATATTTTTTTGATTTTGTGAAATGCGAAGAAAACGAACAAACCTTAAATTTGAGAGCATCTTTGTCATAAGGGCTGGGAGTGTAATCGACTAAAGCTCTGGCCCTGCAGAGAACAGGACCAATGGAGGTTGGGCTGATGGCTTCTCTGTCTTCGCAGGATATCGAGCTATGATTGCTTCCAGCTCGCACCAGGGCTTGTGTACTGGAACCACTTCCGCTTGGAAGACTCTCGACGCTGCTGGCACTGCAAGGGAATGCTTCGGAGGACGCCCTATCTTGTCGAAGTCTTGATATCTTTTTCTGTACATCTTTTCTCAAATACCTCGCTGTACCTGCGATTCCAGATTTTGAGTCACCATCAAGCAGAGCGCTTGCTTCAGACTGGAACGAGTTGATGCTCTAAATAATAGTTGAAAATTTAAATAATTTATTTAAGTTCATTTTTTTAACGGTGATGGCATCAATTGTCAGCCAGGAATGAAATGCCAAACAATGATTTATGTTGTGCGACTGGAATAGATCCACCTCTTGTTTTCATGGTAAAAAAATACACAATACATCAGAAATGAAAAACAAATTTAGAATCTTGACTGACCATTGATACTATAACCGGAGAATGAATCCCATATTAAAAAATGTGATTTAGGCTTTCAAACATCTTTGACAAATGTTGAAAAATTAGGGATGTTTGAATGCTTAAATCCACAAAATGTAGAGGTATTTATGAGGTATTATTCTGATACCCATAGAAATAACTTGTTAATTAAAATTAATATATTCATGAATGACTTCAAAGTAAAAATAAATTGATGGAAAGCACAAATCATTTGTGCTAATTCGAAGACATGCAACGATTCCTTCGTTCATTTTCGACACAATCATCTACAAGTAGAAAATACCGAGCTTCTTAGTTCGAAAATCTTCCAAACACAATAGCGTTGATTTTTTGGTGGGAAATGTAAGAATCACTGTTAACGCATGTGTTACAATGTCATGTAAACTTGTTCAGTTTTTGTTCAGCAAAATATATTATTCTGTCTACGATAAGGCTCATGCACTACAATAAAAGAACATACCTATATGTAGCTTTAAGGTACACAGGTAAACTAAAGTTATCCAATAAAATGATTTAAATAAACTATCACCTTGAATTTTCTGTATTTATAGACATTTTTCATGTTTTATCATCTTTTATTTATTGATATTTTCTTACTGAAATTTTCATATTGAAATCATTCATTTTTAACTTAACTTTTGTGTAGGCAATTGGAGTTTCACACGGGGAAACTTCTGAGGAAAATAAGTAAAAAATTTCAAATATGAAGACACACAGTTTAAGTTTTTGTTAACAAACTCTACACAAAATTTGGGGGAGGTTAATATATCCGTGGCGGCAACGTTTTTTTCAGATTCCTGTAGGATGTTTTTAGAGACACACGAATCTAAAACTTTTAAATCGATATCCATTTTATGTTAAAAGTATTGACTTTTTTGTTTCAATTTAAATAATTTCTTAATATAGATTTCGATAGGATTTTTTCCAAGGAACACGAATCTCAAATTTTTGAATTAGTATCTCGAACATTTTTCGAGATATTATTTTTATATTAAAATTAAACGCAAGAGTGTAGAGTGCCATTAAGACCCACCACTCTTTCCATTTATACCCCTTTTTTGGGTAAGAGTACCTGCGGCGAAACCCAACCCTTTCAATCCTTCCCCCCTTTCAGGGGACCTCCCTGTTTTTAATATCACTTCTCGGGGGTAGAGTGTCATCTGCAACTCCCCCCCCCCCCAGCTACACCCGTCACCCTTTCCAGAAGACTCCCCCGATTTTAATGTACCTCCGCGGGGGTAGCGTAACTTCAGCTATATCCACATCCTGGCCACACCCATCCTCCTTTCGAGGGATCCCCAACCCCCTATTTTATACCCCTTTTCTCGGTAAGAATAACTTCGGCGACACACGCCCCCTAGCGACATACTTCCCCCTTCCATGGGTGCTCCCTGTTCTTGATATAACTTCTCGGGGGTAAACTGTCATCGGCAATAACCATCCCCCAGCTACACCCGTCCCCCTTTTTAGGAGTCTCCATCGTTTTTATATAGATTCTCGAGGGTTGGTGAAGTATTTTCGGCCATATCAACCTCTTAGCTAATACCCATATTCCCCTTTTCAGGGGACCCCCACCGTTTATACACCACTTCTCTAGGGGAAAGTGACTTCGGTGACACCGACCCCCCAGCTACACACTTTACCCCTTCCAGCAAGGCCGTAGCCAGGGGGGGATGATGCGTGTTTGATCCCCCCCCCCCGAAATTTTTGAAACATGTACATAATATACATATACTCTCCTGTGTGCCGCTGTATAATCCCCCTCCCGAAATTTTTTCTGCTGCATATCCCGCCCCGACATTTTTTCCTGCTGTATATCCCCCCCTGAACAATTTTTCTGGATACGGCCTTGCCTTCCAGGAACCCCTCCGTTTTTTATATCCCGTTTCGGAGGTATAGAGACTTCGACGTCATCCTTTATCCCCCCCCCCCCTCCTAAACTTATATGCCTTCACGTAGTACGTAGTAAATTATGTGTCATACATTGCTGATATCAGCCAAGGGACCAAACGTAAGGAAAGCGAGATTATGTCCATCTGACAGGACCGACAACCACAACACAGAACAAATAACCTTATACCTTTTATTTTCAAGCAAGTTATTTATTTTCATTTAATATAATTATGTAAATAAGGATGATTCATTTTATAAAGCAACAAAAAATCATTTTTAAAGATGTGATAAAATGATTATTTGTCTTGCAAATCTGATTAAATTTTTAAATTAAATTATTTAAAATCATGTGCTTATGAAATGGAATAATTTGATATGTATGTAATTTCAATACACAAATTTGCAAGCCATTGAGCAAATAAAAACCTCTAAATCGTATCCGTTTTTGAATTTTCTTTTGTTTGAAACATTTGTTGCCTAGGAAGCTACTACTTAGGCCAGTTTGCGTGTTTAATTCAATGTAATTCAACTACTCTACGGTGGCTTTTTAACCTATTTATAAAATAATTCTGTAATAATATCTCGAGATCTAATTGAAATATTGATTTGAAGCTGTTTGATTCGTTTTTGTCGTAGAAAATCCCCTATCGAAATCAACATTAAGAAATTATGTAAATTAAAAAGAGGAAAGAAATCTCGAAAACTGTTCCGGGTATCGATTTAAAATTGTCATATTCGGGGTTCTCGTAAAAATTCCTGCAGGAATTCGCAATAAAACGTTGTCGCTCCAGATATCGTATTCTTGCAAAAATATATAATTTCCATTATTGAGGGGTAGAAAATCTCTGTAAATTGAAAAACTATTGATGAAAGGTTTCTACATAATTTATAATTGCAAATTTAATAAAGTTAAAAGGAACAAGGTGAGCATTTTCTTTCTTAAATCAATTTTTGAATCAAATGTTATGTACTGTCAGGATTTCGTTGCATACATCGAAAAGCTTTTAGGATCAGAATAAACATGTAATCAAATTCCTCCACTCACCAATTTAAGACGCTTCAATATAGTATTCTAAATGACTCAATGATTTTGACCTTATAGAAAATTCAAACTGAGAATGCAATGTTGTACCAATATGACGACTTATGTCACTAAAGTAAATATTTCCTCTAAAGGATGTCCTGGTGTTTATAAATAAAACACTCGGAGGGATTTGAATCAATATTTGTTTAGTCAACATTCACTGTATTTTCTCTTCTTTCTTTGACAACTACTTCAAATTGGTGAGTAGAGGATCTTGAAATCTGGTTTACAGAGGATGCTGTGGATCTATGGGGTTTATGGGTGAGAGTGCGTGGAGAAAAAGCGAGAGATGCGTGAAAGTATTGTTTGAATGAGGATTGTGATGACGTACTGTGTGGATAGCAGCGGAGTGTTGACTCTCTAATTCTTCTTGATCCTCGTAGTCGCTGCTCTGGCTGGGTGACAACCCTTCCTCGCCGCTACTCCGGCTCTAAAATCGACACTCCGTAAGTCGGAGACAGATCGGACTACGTGGGAAGCGAATTGGAAATAAACAGCCTTAGCGGGTCGCTGAAATTGCTTTCGTGCTGAGCGAGACGAAAATTCTATATTCCAAGATATTCTAAATTTCAATGATATAACTTCGCTCAACATACCTTTTATCTACAAAGGTAGAAAAGGATTTTCATAAAAGATGTATTCATTTCTGCAAACCGGCAAGAGACTTACTCCTTCCAAAACGAATATATCACCTCAAGAAAAAAAAATTCATATGCGGGAAATAAATTCCTTTGAAATGTTTCCGAAGTACTAAGCCGAATTATTATCTGTTAAAAACTTCTATTAAGACTTTGTATTCAGTATGATGTTTTTCAAAACATGTATCTAGGAATTTGCTTCCTCCAAAAAATTTGTTTGAGATAACAAAGTTGAATCTAACTATAACATTACTCAGAAATTTCTGTTGTTGAAAAACTTTATGTGAGATATAAAGGAAGGAGCATAAACATGATTAAAAATTCTAATATGCTTCTACAATTCAAAAGACTTTTTCAAACCACGCTCAGGGCAATCAGGTGTTGATTTTAAGAGGATCTTCCTAGTGTACCAAATGTACAGTGTGCGATATAGAATGATAGTACATATATTAAAAATCACTATTGGGTTATGTTAAAATAATGAGCAAAACGTGCAATAAACAACGAGGGTTATAGATAATTAATCGTAAAAGAAAAGTTAACTTGTTATTTTGAAGGATAGTTAAATAATATAGCAGTTCAGTAGCATTAGATGTGTTAGCGATATATTGAATAATGGTGTTTGTGAGAGTAGCTTCTTTGTCAGTGGCTGTGTTCAGTGGTGCAATTGAGGAGAGTTGAGTGAAAGCCCTCCTGGCGATACGCTATAATTTTAATCATTATACGGGACATTAAGCTACCTATATTGCTATTTGCTAACTTTGTAGGCAGTAATGAAAGTTTCTGATAATATCATAGATCTCGGTAAGTGTATTTCCGAAAGTAGGGGAAAATTCTTCATTATTAAATATCACGGATCCAAAAAATGTGTTGGAATTTAGATTACACTCTTGCATACATAGTTCAGGTTTCGAAGATATCCTGTTTTCATTTCTTTTTTAGTTTCAACTACTTGTTTCCGTAGAGGTTTTCATTTCCGAAGAATCATTTTCCGAACGACCAGAACTTCGGTATAGTAGATAAACAAATGCCACTGTTACCTGCTTATAGGGATCGAGCCGTTAGTCACGAATTTGGACCCAACAAAACTCTGTTAAAAATTATAATCACGTTGGCTACTCAAATCTCTGAAAAAACTACTGCTATTCCCAGTTCATTCCAGGGTTTCAAACATTTTTCCTGGCCATTCAAATTTAAAATTCGCGCTGTGATAATTAAAGAAAATTCATTTGAATAATTCAAAAATGAATTGAAAAGTAAAGTACACAAAGTGGAGGAATTAAATATTTTAAAGCGTTCAACCTTTAGAATTGAAACACTTAAAATTAAACAATGTTAAGAACCTACAATCCTTTTTGAATTTTAAACATTCTATGCTGATTAATTTTGATTTCAAGGTTTTCAAAACTACACAGTATTTCAAAATAATAATCTTTTAAATTCTACACAAATAAAACTCATCTGAATTGTGCAATTTTGAACTAAAAAAGGATGTATTGAATTATAGAGCCTATAGAAAATGAATCAATTCAGTAATTTTCAAATTATTACCAGTTGAAATTTAAGAATTTCAAATTCAGTGCGTATGTATATGCTTATGATACTTGTATTATTATTATTATTAATATTATTATACCATTAAGCTATTTCCCTTTCGGGGTAGGCGTGACTTTCTCGGTTGCAAAATATTAAATAGGTATGTAGGTATATTATAGGTACAAGGGGAAAGAAAGTTATCGGTAGAGCAGGGTCCATTATCAGAAATAAAAACATATCAAAGAAAGCTGAAATGCCGATACATAATTCTATATTTGTACCGACTTTACTATGCGATAGCGAGACACAGACCTGTCAAGGAAAGAAAAAGAGTAAAATTAACGCGATGGGCATGAAATCTCTACACACAATATGCGGGAAAACACTGATGGACAAAGTCCGAAACGAGACAATCCTCAAAGAATGTGGTACAGGAGAGACACTAGTCGACATATAGGAAAGAAATCAGTTAAGATGGTTCGGACATCTTGAAAGAATGAAAGATGAACGACTAAACAAACAAGTGAATAAAGGTGAAGTAAATAACATAATGCCCAGAGGTAGAACGCTAAAAGAATGGTTAGAATCTGTGAATGAGACATTAATCCAAAGAGACATAAGAAGCCATAGAAACACGAGAGCTTGCATGAAAAAATGCATGGACGTAAAGGAAGCCAGATAAGTATGCCTGGACAGAAAAGTGTGGCGACGAATAGTTTATAAACAGAGTGTCAGTAGAGTGAATGACGCCTTCTTTTTATACAACTTTCAACAAAAAATCGTATGTCACAATGCGATACAGTCTTACTAAATCTTTATTTTCTCGGAAAAGAATAATTTTGGTATGTTTTTAGAAATTGAAAAATAGATCTTAAGTCACTGTTGAAAGACGATTTTCACAACCAATTGAATTTGACCCTCAGAATTCTTGAATGATTTACTCGGAATTGGTTAACTTCTTCTAATCAAACTCACTTTCTCTCAATTTAGCAACTCAATATATCGGAATAAGAATGTATTTTTTTGTCAACTGAAAATTGCATCTTTTATCGCAATTGACAACCAAGCCTGTTGAAATTTTAGGTTCTTGTCACTTTGAGATTGTAAACATCACACATTCCAAATCTCGGAACTGGATAATATTTTTAAATCATACTTTTTTGGCCTCAATTTAGAAATATTCTAGCTTGGAAATGAACTTTTTTTATCTTTAAATGATGATTTCGATCTTGTAGAATATTATTTCACTCTCCTGAAAAATTCCGATTTTGTTGTTTATTTAGTTATGTACTGCAACCCTTCACTTTTCGATACAATGCTTTTCGCACGCGATTGCGCTTATTTACTAAATCATTAAAAGTATACGTGTGGATAAAATCAGACATAAATAGTCCTAACATTTGAATATGCATGAGGGCTTAAAAGTACAATCTCCACAGAATAGACCTGAAAGAAAGAACCCACGCCTTATAACGACTACCAGTTGGCAAGCTATGCAGAATAATCAGAACGGAAGTAAAACTTTGAGTTAGTTCGTTAGGTGGTACAGTAGCAATTAGATCGAGTCAGTCGTTTAAATGTAACCCAGTTGCGCGACAACGATGTATACCAGGCTTGGTTGGCCCGAAGGCATCTGGTTGCTCGAATTCTTGAGAAAAATCCATATTTATGAGTTCCTACGACTGAGCTATATACAAACTAGTACATAGGTATGTAAGCAAAATCCAGGGCAATCTTCCATTTCCTGGTTGAAGATGTTTATATTTGTTCTGCTAGGACCTGTTTACTAAGTGGGTTAGCATATATATCTGAGGTATATATGCATTGTGCAAGATTCAACAGTGAAATCTTGCATACAAACAGACGAATCTACCTTGGAAGGATTGCTCTGTTATCACGAATCTCAAAGGTCGATCTAAGTAAGTATAATGATTAGATCAGAAGTTGATTGGGTGGTGGTTAAAGAACTGAGGTCGAGACCCTCTCACCACAAGATTTCTACCAATGTCCTTCGACAGAGCACGACTCTTGCCCTACTCGCCCCCAATTAAATAAATCACGAACGACCTCCGTTGGGGTAAGACTTTTTTTGCTTTTCGAGGTCGAGCTTGTCTTGGGACGAAAGAGGGTGACAACGCCGAACGTGTGAAAATCATAAAAGAAAGAAAGAAAAGGGCGTGGAAAAAGCGATATTATCGGGGTGAAAAACGGGCGAGCGACGTCTCGTGAAAACGAGGAGCAATAAACTAGTTACACCGAAGCTACAGCGGTTGTTAAATTGCAATCACCAGCAGAAGCCTGCTTAGTATGGTTTGATGCCCGCAACACGGTCTGCTTAATATCTGCTTTCATAAACGTTTTATAACTGCTGCAGTGCGGTCGACATCGGAACATTTCTATCAATAGAGTTCTTTAATCAGAAGTGAAGTTTGATTTATTAACTAACAACGATTGAAGACTAACAAAGGGATTTAAACAAATCCACGCACGTCACATAGACGGCGATGCGAAAGTCTTTTATCTGTTGGTCAGATCAAGTTGTGACGGTTCGAGTTTGTAACCGGAAAGTCTGGGTTCAATTTATGCTACGTGAATTTTTTCCCAATTTTTTTCGCTCATATTTTTTTGTGATTGCAATTAACTATTTTTATTTTTATCTAGCCAAAAGATTAGTTATAAATTATTTTTATCAACCTTCACAGCGTTTACTCCAAGACCAGTTTTTTTTATAGAAAATTCTAATTTTTCTTCATTCAATTGAATATTTATATCATAAATATTATTATTTTCATTCGAGATAAAAAATGAAATACAGAAGAGTAGTATAATAAGAATACAATAAATATTGAAATGTAGAGAAATAGTAAAATAAAATATCTATTTGTGTATCATTTCATTTTACTATTTCTTTAAATTTGAATATTTATTATATTCTCATTATACCATTGGTGTGTATTTTTATGATTATTTCATATGAAAATAAAAATAACCAAAATATAAGTCGGGACGGAATCGAACCCAGAATTTCCAGACTCACGCATCGCCCTCCATATCCGTGAGACGTGTGGATTTTTTTGAAGTCTTTGTTATCGAGATTGACTGAAAAGCGCATCTTATTTTAGCATATTAAAATGTTGGCAACGACCTATTACTTAGAGGAGTATAAATCCAAACAAAATTCCGAAGGGTGTACAAGTTCCTCTTGTAAGTGTTTTTTTAATTATAGCACGTTCTAATGTTAAAAGATTTTCAACATTAACTCATTGATCAAGAAGATATTAAGGAGTACATAACTTCGAAGTTTGACTACTGATTATAAAATTGCATGTGGTTGAATATAATTGAAAGTGATTCAAATTTAACTAAATTTAGTCAAATTCTTGTCGTATTGCAGTTTCAAAAATTTCAAATAGTATGTCTTCAATAATAAACAACATGAAATTAAGAGTTCAAAACGGAAGAATTTGAAACGTTACGCGTTTGAGTAAAAATATTTTGAATTTCAAGTATTCAATTTTGAAGCTTCTAAACTAATTAAAATTATGTTTCAGTTTTCAGAATATTTTAAATTAGAAGCGGTCAACTTTTATCTGCGATTCTTTCATACAAAATATTGGTGAATACAAATTAAAAATATGGCTAAATAAGTAATTTCAAGATTGAATGTATCAAGTTTCAATTGAAAAGTTTAATATTGAAGCATTTACAAATTTAAAAGTGAAAGCTTCCTAAATTGAACGTTTCCCCAATTAAAGTACTAAACATTGAAAAATGGCAAATTGTACTATTTGTACATGCTCATTTCTTAATGCTTTAGTTTACATTGAGGCAATTTTTGAATCAAATTTGAAATGTAAACAATTTCAAATTGCAGGTAAAAATACACCATTTAAAAACTGAAATATATAAAATAGCAATATTTTAGTATTTAAATTTTTATTTACTTTATCTTCTAATAATTTTAATACTTGAGTCAAAAATATTTCAAATTAAATCTTTCGAAAATGTAACAATTTCAAATTGAAGGTTTGAAGGCTCAAAACTAGAGCTTTGAATAATATTGACACCTTCTGCGTTCTTCTTTCTTTAGCTGTTTGTCAAATCTGAATGAAAGTGTTTGCATATGCAAAAGTTTAGACTTGATCGTGTTTGGTTTTCAGAATTTATATTGTTTGTAAATTTCTGAAAATTTCGATACCAAAATTACTGTACAATGTTAAATTAAAGCGTTTAAAGATGTAAACACATAAACATTGAACTCTTTGTCAATCAAAAAGACCTAAAATTATTTTTACTTTCACTTCATTTTCTTAAAAAGCTTTATTTTTTTTTTATTTTCATGGATAAAATTACGTTTTATTGAATTGTATTATACCAGATAAAAAGTTATAACAGATGAATATTATTATACGAATTGTCTAAATATATTTTTTATTACAAAAATGTTCTTAGCTTAGATTGTGATTGTATTGTATTTTATTACTCTCCCTATTACGGGTTTGAAGGATCCGTTCCCTTTACATCTTTTACAATTTCACTTAAACACTATGCCTTGTGCCTAACTCAACCTAGCTCAAGCTTTAATCGCTTCGCTTTCTTATTAATCACTAGCTCTTGCATATTATCTTACAATTGCGCGAGACCTTTCAGGGCTTCTATTTCATTTTAGCATTTCAAATTTAGTCATGAAGAATTAAAAATAAAAGTTGTAAATGGAAATGTTAAGAACAAGTTTAATCAAGACGTTATAAAGATTAACATTTATAAACACGAAAAAATAACAGATGATCAAATACTTTAAAGCAAAATGTGCAAATTGCGATAATTTAAATTACAAGATGTTCAGAATTAAAAACTTTAAAACGTTTAGAAAATAATCAAATAAGTTTAAATGATTATAATGAATAATTGATTGAAAAGTTAAGTACACTTCATAGAATCTTATTTTTAGAAATGTTTTATAATGCCTGTAATGTTAGTGGCCACCAAATCTCTTTAATTAATGGGTCGATTAATGAATGTATCAAACAAAACCTTTTTCAAAAAACCCAAAATCGATGCTGCTATGAATATTGAAATGCGGAGACTGATTAAAAAAAAAGGAGTTATCAAATTTTGCCAATTCCAGTAACCTCTAAACATCAAAATAATATAAAATAAACTGACCTGTACATCACTACTTGCATAATCTCCACTTTCTCTGGATGCTCTTGTGAGAGGTATGATTGCTGGTGGATTGTTGAGACCTTGTGACACGATAAGACCCCTCATAGTGGACGATGCCGATGGCTTTCGAGAACGATCCGCTGATTTTCGAGAGCGGTCTCTTGGAAGGCTGATGTCACCGGCTGTTGGAAGTGAAATCACCCTCTCACCTCGATTTTCCGGTCTTAAGTTCAATGTGAACCACACCCTGAAAATATAGATTAATTAAAATTCCTGACGATACATTCAAGGGCTCGGAAACTCGATGCCAAAGTTGCGAGCAAAGTTGATACGTTTTGCGTCAATGGTTAATGAACTTAGAGCTGGGAGAATCCCAAGGGTTCAAGGTCCCTTATGGGTTTAACTGAAGAAGAGGATGTTACGAGGGTTTGGATATATGATTTAGGGGAATTATGTGTTCAGTCTGAATTATTTCACTCTCTAGATTTTACTGTTTTTGAATCACAAATTTATCAGAAATTTCTCTAATTAAATTTTAATGCTATAGTTTTTTCGATAATCTGGTCTTTTTCAGTCATAATAATTATTATTGAAAAAGATCCGATAATGGATAAGTGATAACTATTATTATTGAATAATAGAAATTGGTTCATTACTCTCCATAGTACAGTAAGGAAGCAAGATATTGCTTGATCTTTCGAGAGTAAAAGACAAAATATCTTTTTTTATCTATGCGACGTTTTGTCGGCTTGACTTGCCGACCTCATCAGGCGTGAGAAAACGTTGACAATTTATTTTCTAGTTAACCATCTAGTTAACGCGTTGTGTGAATTTAAAAAAAATCTTCTCATAATGATCTTATTTTTGACCCTATCACCCAGGTGCGAATTGACCGTTGGCCCACGGTCAGGCCAACCGTCGGACGGTCGGTCCAACTTTGTGCGCCACTGGTCGGGCCAACCAGCTAAATGATAACGGTCAACGGCCTTTGGATTCTCAAAGTCGGCCCGATATTTGGTCCCATATATGGGCCATCTTTTAAGATGATGTCGGCCCAACCCTGGACAACAATGTGGGGCCGACTTTGATTTTGAAGGTTCGTACTACACAGGTGGAAATACACAAAATAGGTATTCAAATAATAAATAGTAATTGATTGCGAGTATTTTCACTATAAATGTTAATGGTCCTGCTTAGATTGAATACATATATTACATTTTTTTTAAATTATAATACAAATAAAATTTCTAACCCTACGGGGTTTCGAACCTACACCTATACCTGAAACTATCGCCTAGCAGTCGGGAGTCTTACCCATTACTCTATACCTGAAGAATTGAAAGGTATGTTAAGGTGGCACAACACTATTGAGGTATAGAGATGTAACCTATTTCATAATTTAGGGCTCATTTAGGGCTAATTTGGGCCCCTAGTCCCAAATTTAGGGCTCTTGTATTTTTTGAAAAAAATTGTGTTTGCGCTAGCTTAACGTTAAGCTAGCCGAACATTGCTGTAAAACGTACTAAAAATGATTTTACAGAAAATTCACCTTATGCAATAATTTAGGGCTCATTTAGGGCTCTAGGAATATAATAATTAAAAATTAAAAAAAAAGTTTAAACAATTTTTGTTTAAACAATCCTACTAAAAATGAATTGAAGATTTTTTTTTATTTTTTTTATTTTTTTTTATTTTTTATTTTCTTAATTAATTAATTTTAATTAATTATTTTTATTTTCTTATCCCACGTTAAGGCTCATTTAGGGCTCCCCGAATATGATATTTGAACATTAAAAAAAATTGTTTAAACGAATTTGCCAAAAAAATGTAGGTTTTTTTTTTATTTCCCTTGCATAATTTCAGGCTTATTTAGGGCTCCTGAAATATCGTCGAACAGAAGTCGTCCGATTTTTCCTTTGCCCTTTTTTTTTTTGTTATAGATAGTGTTGTGCCAGCTTAACGTTATAAAAAATAAGTGAAGAAAATTATAAAAGCGATTCTTTCCAGTCGCATATTTTAGGGCTCACTGAGGACTAATTTGGACCCGTGGTCCTAAATTTAGGGCTCCAATATTTTTTTTAAAAATTAGTGTTTTGCGCTAGCTTAACGTTAAGCTAGCCGAACATTGCTGTAAAACGTACTAAAAATGATTTTACAGAAAATTCACCTCATACAATAATTTAGGGCTCATTTAGGGCTCTGGGAATATAAAATAAAAATTTAAAAAAAAAAGTTTAAACAATTTTTCTTCAAACAATCTTACTGAAAATGAATTGAAGATATTTATTTTCTTATCCTACGTAAAGGCTCATTTAGGGCTCCCCGAATATGATATTTGAACATTTAAAAAAATTGTTTAAACAATTATTGTTTAAACAAATTTACCAAAAAAATGTAGTTTTTTTTTTATTTTCCTTGCATAATTTCAGGCTTATTTTGGGCTCCTGAAATATCGTCGACCGGAAGTCATCCGATTTTTCCTTTATCCCTTTTTTTTTGTTATAGATGGTGTTGTGCCAGCTTAACTTTATAAAAAATACGTGAAGAAAATTATGAAAGCGATTCTTTCCAGTCGTATATTTTAGGGCTCATTGAGGACTAATTTGGGCCCGTGGTCCTAAATTTAGGGCTCCAATATTTTTTAAAAAAATTAGTGTTTTGCTCTAGCTTAACGTTAAGCTAGCCGAACATTGCTGTAAAACGTACTAAAAATGATTTTACCGAAAACTCACCTTATACAATAATTCAGGGCTCATTTAGGGCTCTGGGAGTATAATAATTAAAAATTAAAAAAAAAGTTTAAACAATTTTTGTTTAAACAATCTTACTGAAAATGAATTGAAGATATTTATTTTCTTATCCCTCTTTAAGACTCATTTAGGGCTCCCCGAATATGATATTTGAACATTAAAAAAAATAGTTTAAACTTTTTTTTTTAATTTTCAATTATTATATTCCGAGAGCCCTAAATTATTGTACAAGGTGAATTTTCTGTGAAATCATTTTTAGTACGTTTTACAGCAATGTTCGGCTAGCTTAACGTTAAGCTAGCGCAAAACACTAATTTAAAAAAATATATATTGGAGCCTTAAATTTAGGACCACGGGCCCAAATTAGTCCTCAATGAGCCCTAAAATATGCGACTGGAAAGAATCGCTTTTATAATTTTCTTCACGTATTTTTTATAACGTTAAGCTGGCACAACACCATCTATAACAAAAAAAAATGGGCAAAGGAAAAATCGGACGACTTCCGGTCGACGATATTTCAGGAGCCCTAAATAAGTCCGAAATTATGTAAGGGAAATAAAAAAAAACCTACATTTCTTTAGTAAATTTGTTTGAACAATTTTTTTTAATGTTCAAATATCATATTCGGGGAGCCCTAAATGAACCTTAACGTGGGATAAGAAAATAAATATCTTCAATTCATTTTCAGTAAGATTGTTTAAACAAAAATTGTTTAAACTTTTTTTTTAATTTTTAATTATTATATTCCCAGAGCCCTAAATGAGCCCTAAATTATTGTATAAGGTGAATTTTCTGTAAAATCATTTTTAGTACGATTTACAGCAATGTTCGGCTAGCTTAACGTTAAGCTAGCGCAGAACACTAATTTTGTTAAAAAATATTGGAGCCCTAAATTTAGGACCACGGGCCCAAATTAGTCCGCAATGAGCCCTAACATATGCGACTGGAAAGAATCGCTTTCATAATTTTCTTCACGTATTTTTTATAACGTTAAGCTGGCACAACACCATCTATAACAAAAAAAAAGGGCAAAGGAAAAATCGGACGACTTCTGTTCGACGATATTTCAGGAGCCCTAAATAAGCCTGAAATTATGCAAGGGAAATAAAAAAAAACCTACATTTTTTTGGTAAATTTGTTTAAACAATTTTTTTTAATGTTCAAATATCATATTCAGGGAGCCCTTAATGAGCCGTAACGTGGGATAAGAAAATAAATATCTTCAATTAATTTTCAGTAGGATTGTTTAAACAAAAATTGTTTAAACTTTTTTTTTGAATTTTTAATTATTATATTCCTAGAGCCCTAAATGAGCCCTAAATTATTGTATTAGGTGAATTTCCTGTAAAATCATTTTTAGTACGTTTTACAGCAATGTTCGGCTAGCTTAACGTTAAGCTAGCGCAAACACAATTTTTTTCAAAAAATACAAGAGCCCTAAATTTGGGAATAGGGGCCCAAATTAGCCCTAAATGAGCCCTAAATTATGAAATAGGTTACATCTCTATACCTCAATAGTGTTGTGCCACCTTAACATACCTAGAATTGAAAGTCAATGAAAAAACCATCCTCATAAGCTACAGCTCAAAGTAGTTAAAAAACAATTTGTTAAATGTTTTTTCTCATTAATTTTTGTATTATTATGCAACATATATAATATGAATATAAATTATATAATATTTTAATAAATAATTCAAACCAATGTTATGTCGACGGTCGGGCCATCTATTGTCCAGAGTCGGGCCGACCGTTCTTTCACAGTTTTTTTGAACAATGAACCAGCGTTTACCCGACGGTCGGCCCATATATGGGCCAAGGTTTGACCGACCGTCGGGTGCATCATGGTGACTTGTAAAAGCCAATGTTATGCCGACGGTCGGGCCATCTCTTGTCCAGAGTCGGGCCGGCCGCACTTTCACGGTTTTTTTTTAACAATGAACCAGCGTTTATCCGACGGTCGGCCCATATTTGGGCCAAGGTTTGACCGACCGTCGGGTGCATCATGGTGACTTGTGGCTAACAGACTGCTGTATCCAGAGTTGGACCGACCGCATTCTTTCGGTCGTATCGACCAATCTGCCATAGTTTATCCGATCGTCGGCCCAACGTCGAGCCAGAAATGGGCCGACAGACGGCTTTTCGCCCACCGCCGACGTCGGTCGCCAACGTCGGTGAGACCATGGCAGCTTGAAAACACCTTAGTCGGCCCAACTCTAATTACCGTAGATCGGTTACCAAAGCAGGGCCAACTTCGGGCCGATGGTCAATCTCTGGCAGCCGACCGAATTTCGCACCTGGGCAACCCGTTTAATAATATTCTACCTTTTCTGTTCAATTTCACCAGTTAAAATCCTCTTCGTTTCTCAGCTAATTTGATCCTTTTCTATGCCTTTTTCCCTATTCGACTGTTAGTTTTACTTTTAAATGGAAAAAATTATATAAAAGTTGTTAAAAATCAAGGAATCACGAAAAATATAATATGGATTATATACATGCAGATTTATAAAATAATAGGACAGAAATGTATAGAATGAAATATTCCTATCTAATTGGTGTTAGAACCCATTCGTTATCGCACATTTCATAATATCCCTCTCACTTTAGGAATAAAATGAAACCTATTATTATTCCGTATAATAAAATAAGATCGTGTAATAATGTTGAAAAACTTTTATTCATATTTATTTTACGAAGTGGGAAGGGCTGGTGGAAATAAATTGTTCAAGATAGAAAGATTTGTTTGAAAATAATAAATTGACTTCCTACTGCTAGTATCGAGAAGTTCTATTTCGAAATAGTTGAGTTTTATTTTATGAAAATATTGCTTTGATTCTTACTTTCCGTTTTGATATGTCGTCGTTGGAATCGGTCCGCCACTTGCTCCCATGAGGAAATCTTCGGGATCGGATTCGTAAGGCGGTTCGTCGTACCAATGCTGACCACCTGGTCCAGGTCCTAAGCCACCTGCGACCCCACACCTCGCATCGTCGTCGTACATATAAGTATCATCTGAAAAAAATTAATATGGATTAGGTTGCAATGAGACTTAAATGAAAACAGAAATATACTAAGTTTGGAAAACTTGGCTCCGTAATAGCAATCTTAATAAGGATCAAGCGAATAAAGACAGGAGCGGGAAAAGTGAAAAAAAATCACCATGCGAATTAGCAAGTGTGGCGTGTAATTCCAAAGCCGAAATTTGAAGGGTGAAGTTATAAGATATACGGGATAGAGGACTAGTATACGATGGGGAATTATAAGAACGCGGGCGTGGGTCATAATCTCACGAGGAATCATCCGTCAGATTTCGTGAGAATGCTGAAGAAAATAGAGGGTCATAGAACTGTAAGGGGGTTTATAGAAAATAGAACATGTAGATTGGAGTTTGGAGACTGTAGAAGCATAAAATAGATGAAGATTGTGTTGAAAAAAAATACTAAAAAATAAGAGAAAAAAATTACAAATATAATTTAAATGAAGTAGGTATGCCTACTTGGAAAACACGTGAAGACATTGAGTTTTATAGATACTCTTAAGTTAAAACTCTCAAGTTGGAATTTTCTTTTTATTGGTGAGAAAATGATCCCCTGCTTTTGAGCACTACCTTTTACTTTTTCAAATATTCATTTGTAGCATTTTACGTATTTCACTTAGTCCAATGTATTAAAATCCTTTAGGGCAGTGTCATAAACCTAAAATGTCGTTCGATTGAAAAAATTCATAGGATTTTTGGCAGTTTGAGAGTTGGGATTTTATGAAGAAGGTTTGTAATTGGAAGGTTCAATTCAGAAACAAATTCTTGTTATTTAATTATGAAACTTACCCGAAATGTAAATTACTTCACTGAAAAGGATTTTTGCTATTAGAAAAAAATGTTTAAGTACATTTGTCCTACAATGAACAAATTATTGACATAGTTTAATTCGAACTTCTACACTATAATAATAAGAAAACTTTTAGCCATATTATTTATTATTCACTCAGTGAAATGTCCTCTCATGGCAAAAGGATTTTTTTTTGACGTAAATGGAATTTCTTCTCAAATTTAAGGTTGAGAGGATTTTCATTTGTCTCAACAGGAATATTTTCGCAGCAAAAATTTTCCTCATGCTACTAACTTCACCTAATCTTGCAGAAAAATAATTCTATTTGAGTAAAAAATATATTCACATCGCTCAAAACAAAACAGGAAAGAGGATGATGCTTTTGTTTCAGGACAACTTTTTCTCTGAGTGTTCCGAAAACCGTTCCTGACAAAATCAATTTTAAATCATGCAGGCCGGCGGGCGGCATGTTCACGATTGGCTTGCTAATGTAATATGATCTTGTGCGTGGAAAGTAACGTCTTCAAAAAAATTAAGAAAATACAGTCTTTTTTTTCAATCAACAGAACAATCTAGCACTTCTTTCCAATACAGAAAACAATTAAAGTGATGAAGTTATCGCAATTTGAAAAAGAAGAAAAAAAAGTTTTTTTCTCAAAACCCCACCCTTTTGTAGTGGAAATTTTTGGGAATAATAGGCATCAATATTGTATACTCATCGAAAATTTTCCATTTGGTATTTTTTTTTTGTTCCAGTTTATCAAGTTATTTCGTTCTTTCGAAAACAAAGAGAAAAACGAAGAAATAATAATAAATGGTAGAGCTGCTTCGTTCTTGTGAAAAACTTAAATTCGTCCTTTCCTCAAAACAGCTACATCTTTTTCGTTGCAATTTTCAGGAGAGATAAACATTTCGTGTAAAAAATTCTATTTGTTCTTACTGTCCTCGCATTTATTGTATTTTACTGCTATATGTTACTTTGAATCAGAAAAATGTTATTTTATTGGACATAATGATAAAATGCATCAGACTTCAAAGCTAGTTACGTTTTATTTGTTTTCCTGCGAAAAAAACAGAGACTCAGTCGCTTCGAATATATATTACCTAGCACTTCTGAAAATTTAAAAAAAGTCAGTTGTTTTTAAAAAATTTCGTGTTCAAATTTTTTAATGGATCGAAACAACTGTACTATTTTTCATTTCTTCCTTTTTCTCATTGGTTTAAAAAGAGAGAGAAAAAACTTAATAAACTGGAATAGAAAAATCCCAAAAAATCTTAAAAATTGAAAAAAAAGAAAAATAATGGATTTTTTCCGAAAGACAGAAAAATACCAAAAATAGAAAATTTATGGTAAGTAGCCTATGTGTGGGCGTCCGCATGAAAAAGGCCCTTATGGTCGGTTCTAGTTTAGGAAATATTCGCGGTTTTCTGAGTTAAGGTCCAAATGACTATTTTTGGGTTTGAGTGGAGGATGATGCTGAGACCTATAGTGAACTAATAGCGAATATATTCATATCCAGACAGTAACTGGAAGTAGGCATATTTCATGACCGAAGAAAAAATATAGAATGTGTGCTTATGGCGCTCACCAAGTTTAGATGCGTTTTTCTCGAAAAACAGTTTTTGGAAGTTCCAAATTCAAAAATACTTCCGTGACTCATTTTTAAACTTATAGGGTTCATTTTTGGCTTAAGATGCCGGAAAGTTATCCGGCTATATTTCCCTACACGTAACTCAATACTGCCCATAAGGGGCCTTTTCATATCTAAAAGAATAAATAGACTGAAACAAACAAACCTTAGCATCTCAAAGATTGCAAGAAAGGACGATTTTAAAAGTAAAATTCGCAAAAAGAATAGTTTGAACCTTATAGTTTTCAAATATTCATAACAAATTTAGCTATGTTAATTGAAAACAGACATGTGTTCTCAATTTTCCCGTACAGAAACATATTTAATTGGCAAACCATTCCTGAACATGTCACCCGCCGGCCTGCATGATTTGAACTGGATTCGGTCTTCATAAGTTAAATGTAAAATAATGAGATATCAATGCCCATCCTTTTACGATATTTTCTCGATGATTTTATAACTTATATAAAAATGTACTCTACATATAATTGTAGGATAAGTATTGTTGAAAATTTGTTTCTCAATACCAGAAATAGTTTTGAAGTGAGTAGCCCTGAGGATTCTACTGACGAAATAGTCAAACGTTGGCTGATGGATGTACTAAATATATCTGAAAGCATTGCAAGAGAAAAAAGCGTCTTATTTTCATTCCGTGTTTAATATTTCAATTTTGGTGCATTTTTTAGAATAAGGTCCCATTTTTCGTTATGAAAATTGGGTAATTTTTTCTTTTAAAGGCGGAACCAACAAAGTTATTTCAAAATTTCTTAAATTGAAAAAATTCTGTGTGATTTTCAAAATACATCCGTTTGGCTATGAATTGACTTTTTAAGCTAGATTGCGTGAGGAAATGAATTCATTTCCATTTATATGTAGCTCTCAAAGGCAGTCAAATTGACAAAATACAAGTTCAAAGCGATATTGCAATTTGCAAGGCGTCTTCGACTTTATAGACTCTAATAGTGGATGAGACTTGTCAAGAAGAGCCCCAAGCCACAAACTGAATTACAAATTGAATAAGAGTTTATGCATTTCCGTTTCCTAAGGCGTTGGAGTCAAATTAAAGCCATAAGTTTAGTCTCCATGAAACACGCGTTGCAGTTGCTGGAGGTCTCTCGAAATTTATTGCCGATTTATCTGCATGGAGAGATCGTTTCGCGGCGTCAACCTCATTGCAGCAACAGCAGCGCAGTAGTGGAAATAGACCAAAGAGCGAAGCCCCTCGCGGATTTGCTGTTAATCTCGTTATCGTAAACACCCGTCGCGTCATTTCTTGTCCTCTTCCTTCTTTTTGCATTCTGCAATCTACACCTTCCTATCTTTCCTTTCCATACTCATCCCTTGGAAATCTGACGATCGACCGCACGTAATCTACGCGTGTGCCCCGGTCTTGTTCGTGCTCAACCTTCAACCTTGCCTGCACCTTCGTGTCCATCGGTCTTTCTACTCTACACTCCTGCCGAGAATCTGAAATCACGTAGAAAGCTGTGTGCGTGCCAAACAAAGGGTAAGGGAAAGAAAGAAATCACGAAAAATATTAGAAAAAAGAGAACCGATCTCTTGGAGAACTTATTTTGATTTACTAAACTTAAATATAAGATGTTAGTTTACAACTTTTATCTTAATTAATTTAAACAACTCAATTTGTAAGAACTGCAAGTCTGTCCATTTGAAATATACAAAATTTTAATAATAACAGAGAAAAAATCTTGGAGCTAAAGACAGAAAATAATTACGTATGCGAAAAAACGCCTAAGAAACAAACGCTATTTGTGAAGATAAATACGAAACTATATACAATATACATACTTGGATGAATTGTACAAAAGATCTGTATTGAACTTGCATACTGAAAAATGCACTTCGAACAAGCGGTTGTGAGACGTGGCCATAGGTGTGATTTACCGCGGTTCTACTGGGGGCTATTAACATTTTTTAGATGGCAGTTGCTCTTAGT
>CAKNXH010002444.1:639153-690305 GCA_932178445.1 Andricus quercusramuli
GAAATTCAGGAAATGCAAGAAGGTTATTGGTTTAAACCCAGCCCGCAGTGAATATTTTAGAACTCATTTCTCTCGCGTTTTAAACTGATTGCGCGTAATAAAAATGAATTGAAATAGAGTATCCACTTATCAACAATCTGATAGGCAGAGACCTCTGTTGTATTTAACATCAACACTGGTAAAGCCCTCGAAACAGATTCTATTATAACTAATTAAACTGGCCTATGGTTTCAGGGTGGCCTTCAAAAACAAAAACTGGTTTCTTGTCATTTATCGGTTACCAAAAAATTTTCCAAGTCACAAAAATGTAGAAATTGAAACCTTCATGCGTGAAAAAATTTTCAATTCAAGACTTGAATTCTTTGCTATGAAATAAAAGCATTCAAAGCATTAGAACTGTTTTAAATGTAACGTTTTTACAATTAAAACAATATAATTTTTAATTCGTCAGGCGGTTCTGTTTTCTTGTATGGAAAAAAGTGTATGTTCTTTCTTTTGAATATATTCGGGTTAAAAAAAGGATATATTACTATTTATTCGTGAAAATTAGCGCCCAGAAGCGGACTTGGATTGAAAAGGTATTCAACAGCTTTTAAGGGGATTCGTAAAACTTCCAACGATTTTAATTATTTTAAAGAATATTCACAGCTTTGAAACGTTTAGAGGAGTTCGAAAAGATTGTACGGCAGTCTAAGGGATTGCACAATAATTAATTGAGGGATTTAATATTATTCCAAAGAGTTCAAGAGCTTTTCAGAGATTAAAGCAGAATTTATGGAATTACAAAGAATCTCCTAAACTTCAGTAGAATTTTGAAAGATTTGATAGGATTTAGAAAGTTTTAGGTTATTTTTTAATGATTTCGAGGGACTTCAGAGAATCTTAAGATTTCTGAGGATTTTTATGGGATGATTTTAAGTGTACTCAAAGGATTTCAATAGATATAAAAAAAATGCTGGCAATTTATATGTTCTTTATATAAATTGCAACTAATTTCACAAAAATTGAGAGATTTCGTAGGATTTCAATGATTTGAAGATAATTTCCAATATTTCGGTTGATATGCGGTTTGGAAGAATTGCCTTGAATTTCGAAAGCTTTTAAATGATTTATAAGATTTCAGGATATTGAAAAAGATTCCAAGGGATATCAGAAAAATGCCATCAGACTGCATGTAATTTTACAGGATTTCAACGCATTTTGTAACATTTCAATGGATTTCAAAGAATTTATTCACAAGATTCGATTATTTCAAAGAATTAAACTAAATTATATGGAGTTTAAAAATGTTTCTATTATTTCGTAATATTTTAAGGGATTTTAGAAGCTAAAAGTATTTTAAAAAATTGTCCAGGATTTCAGGAAATATCAGATTGCATATAATTTCACGGGGCTTTCAAGGGATTTTATTGCATTTCCATCGATTGTAAAGATATGAAGTGTTTTTATAACATTTCGAGGGGTATCCAGAGGAATATCGTACGATTCAAGATATTTTAATAGGTTTTCCAAGACTTGTAGAGATTCTAATTTTTTCCATTTTGAGGACTAAATATTAAGAAAATTAGTAACGTTTCGGATTGAGCAAATGAAAATGAGGAAACTTAAAAAAATATCTGCAAGTTTAAGCTTTTTAAGCTAAAGAACTTCAGTTTTAAGGCCTGAAAAATTAAAATATTTCAGAATTATGCATTCGGAACTATAATTTTAAATTGAAATCAAAGAAATTTTAAAAGTGTTAGAAATTATTACGAGGTATCGTATCATATAGTATCAAATGTCATTCAAAGTGATTGAGTCGATTTTATTATTAAAAATGCGATTTTTATATAAAAAAAAACATTTACTGTCAGTTTCACCAGATATAATTGAAGAATTGTGAATATTGTGAAAATTCTAATTTAACTATTTCAAGCACGTTGAAAATTATATGATTTTTAATGGGAAGTTTTGAAAATAATAAGTCTTCTTAAATTAGGATCGTGAAATTAAGTCGCTATAATAAACTGTTGAATTGACAGGATAGCAAAAGCGGGGAAACAAAAAAAGACGCGATAAATGAGCTTAAACATAGGAGCTTCAATGTAGACCCAGTAAATTAATGTATCTCAAGATTATTATATAAGTATAATGCCTTTCAATATTTCAAATATCAATATTTTTTATAATTTTTCTCCACTTCTTAGTGAAAATAAAAAAGTAAAGGTAAGTTAAAAACCTTTCGCCACCCTGTAGATTCGCGCGTAACTTTAAACCTTACACTATTTACCTGTGCATGTTACTTGACGGCTTGTCACGACAGAACTAATTCGTAATGAACAGACCTTTTCCTCGGATTTGTTAACAAACTTTTTGGATAGGGCAAGAATATAGAGGTAAGAATCGTGTGTAATGATTAAATTTTTCAATTGTTTGCAAAGTTTTCATCCAATTCTAGATAAAAAGTATCTTTGCGATTTACTGTGCCACCGAAAAAACGATATTCTAATATTGAGAGTGTCATATTCTTACAGGCATATTCTTAGTAATATTTTCAATGAAGTAAGCGAAATTCTTTATTTGAGAGTATCTTCTAACCAAAGAGAGAAATGCGCCTTGCTCTGTTCAATCATTTCTTTTAATGTCTTGTGCGACGTGCTTTTTGATCAGTTTTTCGTATTCGTAAGAAGTGAAAAGCTAAAAGAAATGTAACCAATTCTAAGGATAAATCGCGTGCGCACATCCATCACCTTCTCTTTAAAGAAAATGTTAGAGTGAGAAAGGTCTGATGCCTCATTTAGGTTGAATATCGGCGTGCCACACCGAGTCATACTCTCTCACATTATTTATTCGTTGACGTGTGACATCAAACTTTTCTCACTTTAACGTTCTCTGCGAACAGCAAGAGATAGAGTTAGAGATCATGCGATTTATCCTCAGAATTGGTTGCATTTCTTCGAGCTCGTCACTTATTATACAATTACTGTGACAAATTTCGGATGCAAGTATTCTTAAACTTAGTGGGGAATTCTTACAATTAGACAAGAATATATATTCTTAAGGTAAGAGGGCCTCCATCGTACATTAATGATATATTCTTGGCGCCTATTTGAGTTGCAAATATTCTTAAAATTAGTTGGAAATTATTAAAATTAGAATATCGTTTTTTCGGCGTGATGTCAATATAAAATATCTGTGATATCTTCTTAGATTTATACTTTTATTCATAATTCAGAAAATTGCATGCATAACAAAAAATTAATATCAACAAAACGGCTTCTCGTTCGATAACTGAAGTTGAGTAGGAATTTTTTTTTCAAACTTACGTATACTTTGTTACTCATGGCACAGGAAACAAGCATATTTTATTCCAAATTTGAACTGGAATTACACCAAATAACCAGAATGCTTTATAAATTTTAATTTTTCATTTCTAAAAAACTCAACTAAAAATGTTGAAACATTTTGAACACTTATATTCTAATAAATAAAAACTTATCAAACCACCGGGACTCTTAAATGTTCACATTTTTAACAGCAATCTTTAGGAATTACATCTTCGTACCAGATCTAGAGGCTTCAGAAATTAATCTTGGTAGGATTTCAAACAATTTCTCGCCTCTCAATTCATATTAAAAGTATCCGTTTTTTTTATGATTCTGATGTTATTAAAATTTTGATATCTTCACATCAGAAAAATAAAATGACTTGATAAATCGTCACTAAACTAATTTTAGATGAAGCTTTTTCAAGTAGGAGAGACCACTTTACAGTAGATATTGAATAGATAATCATTCATTAAAACCACTTAAATATACGTATCATAATTATTTCTAGTATTTTAAATTAATAATGATCAACTGTAGGTTCATTATCTATTGTAAGCTGGTCTTCCCTACACCCTAAACTTCATTATAAATCTTCCCGTTCTTTCCCTAAATTTTTCTTACACTTTTGCAAATTGTGTATATTGAAGAAAATTGAAATCCTTACGTAATGTATGCACGACCCCCCAATAATTAATATATTTAAATGGATAAAACGAAGAATTTTTCACGTCAAATTATACGAAGTTTGTCAGAAATACAATTTTCCCGGATATCTTAAAAAAATTCGAGAAGCTTTAAAAAAATTATTAAACAAATCAATGTATAGTCCTTCGGAAATGTTCATTTTTGTAGACAATTTTCCATGGTATCAAGGGACTTTTTTTAACCCTTTACTTCGTTTCACTGCCACTGTTGGATTGTAACTTGGAATCACAAACTAAGTTACCGCAAATGTTACAAGTCTTCCCGCAGTCATGAAATGTTCGCAGTAACTTATTTTCTTATTAAGTTACAAAAACAACACTGGAAGTAATACCGAACTAAAAGCAGCAGTCCAAACGAAGGGCAATTTTCCATCGGCGTAGAAAATTCAATGGTGCATTAGAAAAGGTTCCTGGATACCATTGGAAATTGTTTCGGAAAGTAGCAAGTATTTTAAGAGATATAAATAAAGTTTGATATCTCTATAAAGTTTTGTCGAGTTTTTGGGGGATAGGGAAACTTATTCTTCCACATGCCTCGTAGATATAAATATGAAATTTTGGAATAAAATTTTTTTTTTTGCGAATTATGTTCAAATTTATAAAGAACAATATCACTTCTTGTACAAAACATCTCCTGAAGCAGTTTTGAGAAATTAAAATTCAAAAAATATAAGTGATATCACATAGCGTCAGAAATGTAGATAAATCATTTTCTAATTTAATAACTTTATTTCGAGCAGAAATATTTCCTAATGTTCGGGTCGCTACGTTGTCAAAAACTTGTGAAATTTAAATCCCGGTCGCTTGACCCGTTTCCATGACTTAATAGATTTTTTGAAAGAACACTATGGCAAGGTACTCTAATCAGAGTAGTTCTTAGAAGTATCAAAAGTTGAGTTGCTTTTGTTTAGAAATGAGAAGTTAACATATAGCTCAAGTTTCCACTCGGCAAAATGTCCACGTAAATACAAATTCGCATACAAAAATTGAGATATTAATGACCAAAGAACTCTGTGGAAGATTTATGTTTACACAAATTATTTCTGTTCAGTTGAGGAATCTAAAAATTATGAGTGTAGATGAATATTTTAGTTTTGAAGGTACTTCATTGTTTTTAAAAGTCTGTTGTCTGTGAAGATTTATTACCAATCGGCGACATTCATATTTTAGGAAACTCGAAAACAATCACTTAAAAGAATTTTAAAAACAATAAAAAATTATAAATTTTATTCCTGTGCGATTGATAACAAAAGCACAAGAATTTTAATTGCTCTTGAGTTAAACATTTTTTGCAAAATGTGCATTGGATAAATTTTGTGTTTGCGAATTCAGCGATACTTTTTAAATGATTCTTAATGAAATACAAATATATATAAAATCTGGATACACCGCCAAATAGAGGGCAAACGAATATATTTTACAAGTAGTTCTTTATATTTATTTATCAGTAATCTCATCTTCCTAAAGTATGCTTTTAAACGTGCCTTAATTTTTTCAAAGGGAAAATCACTCAACTTTAAATAATAACGTTAAATTTATCATATGTATTGACTATTTATTTAAATTTAATTTAGTATATAATTACACTTCCTCAAGGATTCTAAAAATCTTTGAGTGCCCTTTTAGAAAATAAAACAGATCGAAATTTACACAAATCCGAGAAGACTTAGAGAAACATAATTTTTGTTTCAAAATGTATCCACACTACAATTTATTGGCAATGACCCTTACATTAAAAAGTTTGTCCTTTTAACAAATAATGGCTTTAGTTATTTTTATCTGTATATGGACGATTATGTATTTCAGGTCAGAGTCAAACGAAAGTGTCTTTTATTGAACGGTATGTAAGTAGAAACGGTTAATATATGCCAGACTAAATGGATATGCGTCAAAAATTGGAACTTTTCATTTGAGAAACACGCACTGAGAAAAAAGATTACTTGATTCAAAAAAATGTAGCACTGCATACGTCCAATCAAATATTTTTTTGATGTGAAGAAATTTTTTTAATAAAAAAAGTGAGTTTTTTGTCTGAAAAGCATAATTCCTTAATGTAAGAAAAATGGTCTCCGATCAAACAAGTATTTGATTGGACGTATTCAGTCCTACATTTCTTTGAATCAAGTAATCTTTTTTCTCAGTGCAGTTTGAATTATAGCTAATAGGTATACGAAAAATTAAGAACTCTGTAGCTTCAGTATGAAAGAGGCTAACCTTTTAGATTCCCATATCCTTTAGTATTATTGTAATGGCATTTTTTTATTTGTAAAATTAATTTGAATGCAAAGTTTGATGACCAAACTTACCTGAATTCTACAGAACGAAATTTCATGTACTTTTTATAAATAACGATAAAAAAAGTTGGCAGCATATGTTTAATTTTGATTTAAAGCTCCTATTTCAGAGTTCCTCATTTTTCTTCTTTACAGAAACTTACTGAGAGGTGGAGTTCATGTAGAAAATGAGTAAGGATTATGCAAAGGGTTAGCAAAAAGGAGGTGGGTATAACGCATATGAGTCCTCTGGGATTGGAAACCACCAAGAGATGTCATTTGGAAGTGGATCGTTTCGTTTGCTCGCACGTGTTCGAGTTGTTTGATGTAGTAGGAGGATTTACAGGGTCGGAGATGAGCCACACAAACATTGGAGAGTCCAGGAAACAACTAAACTGAGGTTAAGGGAGTACTCTGGCAAATACAAATATACATATACTAACCACCCGTGAGCTGACCTCGACCGTCTCGCCCTAGCTGCCTTAATCCCTGCCGGAGATCCCTTAAAATCTGAAACATGAAAACAACATTATTAAAATGTATTCGTAAGAGGCTTTGGTGCATTAGCGAGTAAATTGCGAGTTTTAAAATTAGTTTTTCAGACATACTATTAAAAATATGATGACTTAAATCAATTATTTTGCCATTTTTTGCAAAGTAAATACCAAAAGGTCAGACTACAAAAGGTTAAATTAGAGACGCTTGAGATACCTATGAAATGAATTTCTTAAAAAAAAATTGGAAGAATAACGGTCTCGCTTTCTGTTCTCTCTTGTTGCACAGATTGGCTCTTTCCCAGTGAATACACTTCAATTCCTCGTGGTGCCCAATTACCTGATTGTTACCGGGGAGTGATTGATTTTAAAAGCTCATTTCCTCTTTGTTCATTTTGAAACGGTGAAAAAGTCTTGTAATTGGATGCCTACGGCAACGTAAGCACATTTCAATGACTTTTCCCAAGAAAGATTCAACAATAGGATAGAAGTCAATAAAGTTACAGCTTAGAAACTTTCAAAGATGCTATCAAATTATTTCCAAATTATTAAAAAAAATGTTTTCAAAGAGGTGAAATGCAAATTATTTCACAGACATTTTTAAGGTTCCGTTTTATTAAACTTCTGCATTGTCAACGATAAAAATTCTAAGATATTAGACATTCCAATGTAACGAAACACTCATTAGTTTCACTGAACGGAGTTTAAGTAGTAAAGGGCAAGCTGTGTCAGGCATGGTGATTCAGAAAACATTTGTGTTTCGAGTAGCTCCATTTCTATTAGAATTGATATAAGAACAGAAATTGAAAATCTTATGATTTGAATATCGTGAAAATTGAATGTCCATATGCAAGAACAAGACGCAGATTTTTTTAGATCGGCGGAGTTGGCCCCTGACTGCTAAAAATCCAAATTGGACATTTGGAATTTGAAGACATATATTATCGTAGTGAATTGCACTCCCCATTTTGTTTCTCTACAAGAAAATCGTTTAATTTTTAGTTTCTTAATAAACTGCAAAAAAAAAAGGTTCTTTTAAAAGTAATTTTTTGTTTTCAACTGAAGGGTGGATATTCAAAGTCGTATAACCGCCATTTCCAATTTTTTACGGGAGAGCGGAAAAACGCTCGCATTTTTAGGCCGCCAGTTACCGAAATGCAATGTTTGAAACATTCTCACAATAAAACTATTGCGAATTTTGACTTGCTCTTGTGGCTGAAATGACGGCATCAGCTTAGAGTTTTGAAAAAAAAATTTTTAAAATTTTGAAAAATTGGCGGTTATACAGCTTTGAATATATACCCTTCAACTCGTGCTCAAATCCACAGTTTTTGGAATTCCTTTATAAAATTTATAGGCAATATTCCTTATAGCATTATTGTCATGAAATTTAGAAATGAAACTTTGAATCTTTATTTAAAACACTATAAAAAGTCGCATCGTAGTAGGAACGCATGGAAGATGCATGGCCGCATGCAAAATCATTCGCGTGCTTAAATTTTCGCGTTCACAGTTTTTACCTATCAATTTATTTCTAAAAAATCCTACGCAGAAAATTTCTCTTTACTTTTTTGAACAACTTTTTGACAGTACGTTTTTGTAATGTATGCAATAGATTAGAAAATAATTTTTATATGTTTATAAATAAAGACTTGAAGTTTTACCTCTAACTGTCAAAAAAATAATGCTATAAGAAATATTTCCTCTGAATTTTATAAAGAAATTCCAAAAATTGTGGATTTGAGTAGGAGTTGAAGACAAAAATCGAAACAAAAATTGACTTTTAAAAAAACTTTTTTTTGCAACTTGTTACAGAACTAAAAAAAAGTGATTTTCTTGTAGAGAAAAAAGTGCGGGATATAATTCCCTACGATAATACATGTTTTAAAATTCAAAATTTACCATTCGGATATTTAGTCGTCAGGGGCGAACTACGCCGCGCTAGGAAAATCTACAGCTTGTTCTTGCATGGGGACACTCAATTATTATTTAAAATCCAAAGCAAAAAAAAATTGTAAATTTTGCGAAAAGTATATTAATTTTTTTTTTAATGATTACACTGTCGATATTCTGTATTTTGAATCAAGTATTTTACAATAAACCAACCGTTTTCAGCTAGTTTAGAATTTTTATCAGCACTACATTTCTTTAGCCGTTGTTAAGTAGTAATAGTCAATGTAAGTCAGACATATGAATACATGCTCCTGCTGCTATGTTCTCGTAACAGAATATCATTAGGATTTTTTTCTGTGTTATACCCGAAGCGCACCTTCTTTTTATATAGAAAATCTCTTTATTATAGGCGCTGTACGAACCTTTCATTCAATTTTAAAGTCATAGTTTAAGTTCTGCTAGAACACTTTCTTTTTATTATTCAATAAAAGGGGCTCGCTTTGGAGTAATAATTTAAAAAGGGTTAAGAGCAAAACCAACTCCGAGATATCAGGGAAAAGTTAGTGGCTCCCTTAAATAGGGAAGCATGCGTCGTAAAAGACCTCTTCGCATGAGAGAGGTTGGAATAAAACCAAAAGTTTCTAGGACATTTTAGCTACTAGATGGTAAAGGGTCCAGTCTCGCAGCTTGAAGGAAACAACATGGACGGTGAGAGATCATCCGGGATTATCTACTAGGGTTTGCTACGCGAGGGAAAGCAAAGTTTGTCAGTGGACTCACAAACGACCCAAGTAGTGAGAATCACCACGACGACTGTTCGTTTATCTCACTTTCTTTTAGCAAAGTTTTACGACTCGCTGTATAACTATGAGTAACACATTCTATCCTCTTTCATAAATGATGGATGCATTCAATTCCGTGAATTAATGCCCGAATCCGATTCCCTTTCGAGATCTCTCGCGAGGCTCATAACTCACAAGATTTATTCCACGAGCTCAAATTATTTCTGAGGTCTGATCTTTCATTTCTTCGCCATATTTGGGAAGATATCCAGTTTTTTCATTCACCAAATTTATTTATTTTAAGATCTTATTTATATTGATGTGTGGAACATTCCAAATTTCCGTACTTTTAAAATGTCACTGACGTTGCCTATTTGTATAATTGTATAAATGCACTCTCTAAATATGAATGAGTTAAATTAAAATAACGATTAGTTAAATTCAACTGATTGTTAACCAAACTTTTCGCTGGCTTCTTGCTTCACCGATTAGTTACAATCATCTAATTTTCAGTCAAATTTGACTAATTCTCAGTAGAAAAATGCACCGAAATACTAATGAAAATAATTTAATTAAGTTTTCAGCCAAATGACATAACATAAATTTATTAAATTAATTCAGTTAGTTAACATTGAATAAAAAATAGTTGAATACGCAGTTATTGAATTAGTGAATATCTTTTTGCTTCGCAATTAGTAATTTATAACTAATTTAAATTTATAGCTAAGTACATAGAATACAATCAAGATAGGATTATAGTCGAAATTTCAAAGAAATTCCTTATAATATTGTAAACAATTGTTTTGATAAATTACAGGCCTCTCAAGCTAGTCGTGCTCCCTAAAGTACTCGTACACTAATTTCAAAATGTGCAAAGCCTATTCTCTTTTTATCAGTCCTAAAAGTACAATTTTTGGAATTTTTATTAAAGATTATGGTCGAAAAATGCAAACAATTTTCATAAAATTTTTACTCTCATGTGAGTTTCATTAAAATATTATATGATTGTGTTTAGCACTCTGTCTCGGCATTAATGATTAATTATTAAAGAGTAATTACAAACAACTGCTTTTAATATTTTATTATGACAGTTTATTCAAAATCAATTTTATCTTGAAATCCATCTTGCAAAATTGAAAATCATATGAAATTTGTCCATGAATCTGAAGAAAACTTTCTTATTTTCTTGAAATCTTTTAAAATTCTTGAAACCTTAAAAAATTCTTAAACCGTTTCAAAATTTGGTTTCGAACATTCAAAAAGCTCCATTTATTTAATCTTTTTTAAATCTTTTCAAATTTCAAATTATTTTTGATAAAGACGAACTTTAACAAAATAGTTGAATTTTCAATCAAAAAAGTAGGTGGCCGCTCATGGAAGGGGGGGAGGGGGCAACAATTGTACCAATTACCCTATTTAATTCAAAATAATTCAAAGTTTTCAATTTCTTAAAACAGAATGAATATAGAATCTTTATTTTATTGAAAATAAATCTAATTAAAATTTTGCATTTGCATTTGCAAATAACTAAATTCCTCAAATATAAAAAATGTCGGTCATCCTTGGAATATAAAATATTTGAAAAACTTTGAACTATTCCTATTCATTTCGCAAAACAGAATAATAAATATGAAATTATAATTTTAGTTTTACTGAGGTCTAAATTAATCGTAATTTTTTTAGATCCATAAATGTATAAGCTACGTGAGAGGGTAGATGCTTTACTGTTTGTTGTCTTTCTAATTTGCACGGGTATTTAATCTGCGAGACAGGTAATAAAAAGTGTGAACTGCTTCCGAGAGAAATTACGTGACACTTTTGTAAATAAAAGAGAAATAATTTTTGCCAGAAGATTAATCAGACAACGACCCATTTCAATGGTTTTGTCGCCAGTCGGAGGACAAGCCCAACGAAATTGGTTGAAACTACTAGATTCTGAAAAAACGTTACCTTTCCGGTAGCGAGCAATATGGAAATAAAGGTCGCCACGGCTATAAAAGTTTTACTGTCACCTCCGTCGCGGGTTTACGGTTCCCTCGAGTAGTTCCTTTTTCCCTCTGTCTCTACACTGAATGCGATTTTCTCCTTTTCTCCACAACAGAACCATTGGCAAATCCTTCTCGATCACAGCACCCTTCGTACTGCGTCGCATCCCTTAGCACTCTGCTCTATTTTACATTTTTTCCCCTTTCTTTTATATACAAAATCATCTCAGCAGCCGTCGCTTGGTAAAGTTTCGATAATCGATTCGTTTTTCAAAGCACTCTAGGAGCATCACGACGTGCACCGCATTTTCTTGCGTATTTTCTCGCTTTTATCGATACACCTTTACCAAAATTGCTCTGACATAAGAAGGTTTGTCCAATTCGAAAGAAATATCCACGTCGAATATGATGAGCATTTTAGGTGCTCCTTACCTCACGAATAAAAAGAAATCCTTGGAAAGTTTTCGATTAAAAGTTGGACTTTTAAGATTGGAAGGCAGGCAGGAAAATCCAATACTCGCATAAAAACTCAAGTGGAAAGTGTCGGGGTGAGGTGTTCTTGGTATACCAGGACACTGTATTTTTAAATTGCTATTGTGAGAATGAAAGAATTTTTTAACATTGAAGAAATAAAATAGTGATTTAAATAAATGTAAATAAAGACAAAAAATGGAATAAATTTTTCCGTATTTAAATCAGGTTAGAAAATGCAAATATATTTGAATTTCAGAACAGATGCAGCCATAACTTTCGTAGAAGATTAGGCCAACTCTATAGCTCCATTTGTCGGTATGTCTATATTCTGACGGCACGCTAACTTTCGAAGGAATTTTCTAATCAGAATTTCCTTCAATACACTCTTTTGTTGTACATAATAACATTTCGAGGTTTTTAGCTAACATTTAACCGCCAATATTCATAGTTGCAGCTATGAAATATAAAGTATAAAGTACGATCTACAAAATCACTATTAACCATTTTTTGATAGGGATTCTAGCTTTTTTTGAACGTGGGAATGTCATAATGTTGTAGGTTTTGATAAGCTGTAACAGAAGATTCTGTTTATTATCCGCAAACTAGAAATCCATAGTATCAAAACAAGGACTAATTAAATCTGAGAAACATTTTTACGTCACTAAGACATTATTCAGATGGCTTTAGAAATTTTTTACCATAAAAAATCGTTCTATAATTTTTAAAACGAAAATGGTAAAGGACATTGTTTTACTGGCTAAACTAAATAGAGAAGGAATTTTATTTTACTGGGTGAAAGGCATTATCTCTACTGAAATGTATTATCAAATATTTTTCCATAGACGTAGTGAATCATGTTTATCGTTTTTAATGTAAATAAACCAATTGCAAGCGTTCAATTGTTTTTAGATGATATTAAAAAAATTAAAAACATAAGGTTAACTGAAGATTACTTAAAATTATATTCAATTAACTCCATTCCACCATGGGCTCGGTAACACTCTAGTGTCACCGAGCATATTTTAGTGAAAAGCTAATCTATTAAACTAGCAGTCTGAAGTTTCTTGCGCACATCATGAAACGGCTAAATAGTTCAAACAGATAGTGTAACTTTCTATTATTAGACAATCCGCTAGCAGTTCATATACTGCCTATAGTGCCTACACTTTTCATGAAATGTCTAATTACACTAAATGTCTATGACATATATAATAATGTTCGGAAAAATTGTGGAAAATCTTTACTCAATTGTACTATAACATCTTATTAAGATTTTACCTACCCTTATCATACAGATACCTGTGAAGTACAACTAAGAACATCAAAGTTTTTCAATTATTTTAGAAATTATTTATAAAATTGGAAAAAAAAGGATTTAATTTTGCAATATAAACTTGCGGAAAGGATCCACTTATTACCTCTAGTGTTTATTTCATGCAAAATGTTGACTGGTGTTGTGCCTTTTAAGTAAAAACAGAATTTTTCATCAAAACTTTTAAAAATTAAACAATTTTAAAACAGTTGCCCTCATAATGAGAATCGGTATCACATCAAAACAGCGCAATGGGACAATTTTTCGGTATACAGCAAAGAAAAAAATGCGCGAACAAACTACGTTTCTTTACAAACAAAGGCTTATTTTTTTACTTTTAGGCAGCATACGAGGCGCTTTTATGAAATTTCAGGACCTGTCACCGTGCTTTCATATGAATTCCATAAAACTTGTCTGCTTTTGACAAATAACGAATACGTCGTGTTTCGATTCAATAGCATTTTTCCCTCAGTTTAGCTCAATATTGCCAGTGAAATTTTAGCTTGAAATATATTCAATGCAAAATTTCGTTTATTTAAGATTCCAATACCTGCACAATGTGCGAGGTAAAACGCTAATATTGAAAGTCAGTAATGAGAGGATTCTCCAAGAATATGATGCAGAGAAGAAACTGTTTGACAAGATTGAAAGAAATTTGTTGAGATGATTTGGTTATGTTGAGGGAATGAAAGAAGAACGACTAACAAAATAAGTATATCTAGGTAAAGTAAATGGTAGCATACGCAGAAGCAGATCGAGGAAAGAATATTGCGAATGTGTGAATGAGACTCTGAAATAAAAAGATATATGTGAAAAGCCATAAAAACACAAGAAAATGAGCAAATCTATGGGTGTAAAAGAAGCTAAGAGGTATGTCAGAGCCTAAGTGTGGCGACAAATAGTTTATAAGAAAAGCATGATGAAGAGTGCCAGTAGAGTGAGAGACGCCTGAAACGAAAAACCTTGGATACTAATGGGTCCGAGTGGAGAGCTTCACATAATGACTTCGTGAAGTTCTTCGCCTGGGGCGCTTGCTACACAGATTGATCAGCAACCTGGTTCGGAACAGTGTTGCGGAACGAACGTGTTATTTATATACACAACATCGAAATTCTAGAATAATATGAAAATGTATATACCCACCAGCCCCCTTACACCGCCTCGTACATTTCCCTTTCTCACTTTTCCCATATGAACTCTCTGATCCTCGGTTAAAACCGAGTGAGTGACGCTTACCCCGAAAGTGTATATATATATATATATATATATACACACATACATACATATCTATACATATATATACATGGCTTAATGGCATAATGATAATAGTAATAATAAAAATTGTTATACATATCGCGAAAAAATTATACTACCGACAAAGATTGAATGACATGTTCTTTCATCTAAAGGTTGAACTTAAAAATAGAAAACAAATTTTATTATAATAAAATGTTATAAAAATTAGTTATCATTTGATCAGGCCAAGCAGATTAGAAGACTTTCATTATTATTTTAATGTTCATAATGTGACCAATTGATTAAAATCAAATCCTGTTTACTAATAATGATTGTTTCCAGCCTAACCTTTAACAGAGATCGAAGGGGATTATTACTATTATTAATTCCCGTATTACTTCGTACACTTCATGGGTAATATTGCGTAATGACGCGCCATAGCGCGTAGCATTTTCGCTTATACTTTACGTATTATTGTTGCATAACTGATTCTCTGCATTAAAATTTTGAGGACCTCAAACTCCTTGATTCTTCAATTTCATTTTTTGTGTAAATCTGAAAGTACAAGTTAAGTATTGTAAATCTGTTTTACAGTGGTTGAAGCTCCCGATACGTAATGTACCAGCGTATTTTGATGTCAAAATATTGAGTTCCACAGAAAATATTGCCGAATATGTTTTTTCAAGAGTGGTGAGTAACTTTTTATTTTGTTGGTTTTTCCGGTAAATCGTCCTCGAATATTTTTTTATTTTTAACTCGAATATGAACATGAATATTGCATATCAACAGCTGCAAGAATTCGTTGAAGAATTTTTTCTAGCCTTGAATTTTGGAATTTTTTGCAAGCTTGTGGGTTTGTGTTATTACTAAAATAAGATGCAAAACAGTAATTAATAATTCTAAAATCGTCACGAAAACAAGCAGCTGAATGGTGGTAAAATTAAATATTCTAAGGTTAAAAATTTTATGTTTTATTATAATTTATTTGGCTGTTTTTATTAAATAATAATGATAATTTAAAATTTCATGATTAAATATATAAATCTTCAATGATGAATATTTATCAAAATGAATAAATATAATTATAATTAAATAATATAATATTTTTGTATTGTTAATTCAAGGGCCATTTCAATCAAAGAAAAAATTTCGCGGTCATTTCCGGGTTTTTCCAGGTTTATGAAGAAAGATTTAAACTCTTGAAGGGACATTTTTTTTTTTTGAAACAATAAAAACTGAACTGCAAATTTAAACACTTCAAGTGAAATCTTTTTGAATTAAAAATTTTTAAAATTAGAGCTTAAATTTTTTTTCATTAAGCGCTCAGTGACTGAATAATTGTTAAACTTCTATAAATTGTACAGTTCAATGATTTGAAAAATGTGTGAATCCACGCTATTACATACTTTCAGTTCTTTAAATTAAAGAATGAATCAACGAATTTATAGATTTTCAAAATTATATCATTTTAAGCAATTTAAAGTTAGAAACATTAAAAATTGAAAGATTAACATTTTTTTAAACTGAACACTTTTTAAATTGGAAGCAAAATTATTTAAATTTTTGGTCCTTATAAATGATTAATTATTCAATTGTTATTCATACTTCAAAAATTGTTTTGAAATCTATTTCAAATATTCTCTTTTTTTCAATAAGAAATCATTTTTATTTTTTCAGGAATCTTACGAAAAAAAATTTTATTATCTTTAAACGTTTCATAATCCTTAAAAAGCTTAAAAATTTTATTTTGAAATCTTCAAAAATCTATATTTTCTTTTGATGATTTTTTGAAATCTTTTAAAGTTTTACATTATGTTTTTAGGCATTTCAAAACTTCTAAGTATCTCTTAATCTAACTCCAATTTTTCAATACAAAGAGTCATACGCTTGCTGATTGGACGTATTCAGTACTGCGTTTCTTTCAAATCAAGTAATTCAGTTCAGTGTAGAAAGACGCGAAAAATTCTGTAATCATAGTTGTCCCAACCAGCTCCGGTCTCCCCTACGCGTCCTTTATAAAATTATTTCTCATCGTGTTTTGTTCAAAAATGGTACTCGTGGTAATATTAATATTATTTAATATTTTTTACCAAGTAAAATCTTGATCAAAAATAATTATTAACTAGCTTTTAAGAAATCTTTCAAGAAGATTTGATCCAAAAATTTATTTTTCTCCACTAACTAATACTCATTTCATTCATTTAGTTTTATGAAGTTATATCTTGAGTTTAATGATAACTATTTCCAGAAATATTTATTATTTGTAAGAATAATGCTAATTAACAAAATAAAATATTTCGAAAGTTTACTTTAATTTATGACTAGTTATTTGAGTTTAGTTGTACTTTAAATTTTACATCAATTGGGGCTACAATTAAAATTGATTGTTTAATTATAATTATCAATAGTAAAATGTCGACAGTGCCTTTTCCTGATATTCACCTATTCTACTGTTTTAGTGAATTCTATTGCCGCGATACTTTTCCAGAGCGACGTAACATTCAAGGGTAGGATGAAAAGACTGAGAAATGCGCAAAAATACTTCTCCTACCCAAAAGAAAATCTAAATCAAATTTCATATGTTCTTTTTAAAGGCTAAACTGTTTTTTTCATGAACGCTGGAGGTAAGCGCAAAATTTAATTAAATACACTTTCACTGGATTAAATTTAATTTAGAGGCAGGAATCTTTCTGTGCCCGCAGTTTGATAAAATAATTGAAACGTTATCTCGTCTCGAATTCTCAGAAGTATCATAGAAGAGCAGAGGCACACGCGAGCGAGAATGCAAGAGGTGAAAAGCAGAGAGTCACGCATAAGAAATTCACGACGCATCGCGGCTGTACGCATTGACGATTATGATGATATCAACTCTACATGATCTGGACTGTTTTGCATAATAAGAAGCATCGAGAGAAGGCGAGGGCACGCATGCAAATCCCTACCGATAAGACTCTGAGATGAAACCAGATGACGGAGGTAGTAGCGGAGCGAATACTTTGTTGCGATCAGATTCAAGCGATACCCAATTGTGTACCGGGCGCACCAACGGGCCGTCGTTTCAGAAACGGGCCGTTAATCGTTGCTGCCACGGGCACGATGGATAACGCGATTGCACCTAACTTACAATTCACAGCACCGTTTTGCTCCATCTTACTCCGACCCAACACCGAGGAAATGGATTCGCTTAATGCATTCTGAAAAGGTCTACGCGATTCGAAGATATTCTATGTACATACGTACATATATGTATATGTATGTAGAGGAATGAAGCTGCGATCTATGATCCGTTACTTTATACACAGATAACTTCCAGCGGACATTCAATATGAGTACCCGACAGATTACAGATATTGCTTCTCACAATTTTTCAAACCAACTCAACAATTTACTCTGTTGATACCTAATCTGAAAAGTCGTTCGTTACTTAACTAGTTATTTGAAATAGGTGGTAACGATATTAAATAAGCAGAAGGCAGTATTACTTTTTTCTCTAATTTTACAAACAATTTGCTTCAAGCGAAATCGTAGATACCTTTGAAAATTGAAAAATATTTGTGTTATAGTGTATTTATAGTTAAAAGTTTGTCATAAGGACAACCGCAGGATTTCACCGAGAACGGGTGCTAATCTGAAGAATTGCACCCCCTCCCAGCGAAATCGCGGTAAAATTTCAGCTGTAACCACGTCTCACAAGCGTGAGATAGGTGGTTACAGTCTGCGACGAATTCAATACGATGATCCGGCAAAAGTCTCGTCCACCCTGAGGGCACGGAGCAACCCAAGGACGACCGCCTTCTGCATTTTCCCCGCAAGTGTCTCAGCATTTTGTTCACACATAGGGATGCTTTTCAGGCTATTAAACAGTGAAACTTTGGCACCTCCAAGAAAGCCGATTATTAAGACGATTAGCTTAACAGAATATTCCGGGTATAACCGTCGCAACTGCCTTATAAGATCTTTATACCTCTCTTTCTTTTCTTTCTCCTTGACTGTGACGTTTTTGTCAGCTGGAGACAAAAATTCGAAAACGAACATGGTTTGCTTCTCGGAGTCAAGGAGAACCTTTCCCTAGGAGCGTTTAGCGGAGCGGTATTTGGGCTAATTCCGTAAGTGTGACAGAGATGGTAATAAAGCACTGTTAGTGCCGCATTGGGCCTTTGGATGTAGGTCGTTCCCGCATGACTTGGACAACTAGATAGTATGATTTAAGGAAAGCATACGTTAGCTCATACGACATCGACTGATCCTACACATTTCTGTGGAAGATGCCGTGCATTCTCTTGTCGATGAGCTTTTCGCGGAAGTTTTTCTCCTGTGCTTTCTTAATCCGGGCCTTCAGGAGTGAGTATTCAAGATGGATAAGATTTGATGCATTTTGCTCACCCCTGATATTGAAGTCAAGGCCGAGTGTTTCAGCAGCCTCCTCCGCTGCTTTATACAGGAACGCCCCTTTGCCTACTTCTTCGTGTTTCCTGACCATTTTAAGAAGAGGGTCTTGTCCATTTGCAACTATATGTGCTGTACCCAGAATAATCCTGTTGTGAAGACATTCAAGATTCAGTATTCCGCGACTTAAGGTGCATGCTTTTGTTCATGTACAAAATATTTCGCGCCCCGATATCAAGGGATCTGAGCTCGTCCTTTGTCCATGGAACCACTTAAAATGAATAGAGTACTACCTGGAAGGCAAGCATATTCGTTGCAGATACTTTGCTCTTAGCCGACAGTTCGGAAGACCAAATCTGCCGGATGAGACGTTTGTATCTGCTTCGGAGAGTATGCTTCAAAGATGTCAGGTTCTAAATGCGGCTCTGTGGCACGCCCAGGTATGTATAGGTCTCTCCGGCGCTAAGGTGTCATATAGCGCTTCTGTCGACGAGCTCAGGGTCTTCGGGGATGCCATTAAGTTTTCCTTTCTTCAAGTTAATCTAGGTGCATTTCTCTAACCCGAACTCCAAACCAATCTCTTGAGTGTACCCTTTGACAATGTTTAGAGCTAGATGTAGTTTCTCTTTATTTCTAGCATAGATCTTGAGATCGTTCATGTAAAATACACGAGTGACCTTATGCTTTCGATCTCCAAGTTTATCACAGAGGTACCCTTCGGAATGGCGAAGTGCGAGAGACAGTGGCAATATTGTGAGGCAAAAGAGAAGAGGGCTAATGGTGTCGCCCTGAAACACACCTCTTTGAAAGATGACACTGTTAGTGATCACACGATGTTTTCCAGATGAGATAGTAAATTTGGTTTTCCAAAGCGGCATTAATCTCTCTATGCACCGCACGATGTGTGGCTGAATCTTTAAGCCACCACATCAATCCAGGCCACCGATAGGAATCGCTGATAGGATGCTGCGTCTTTACAAACACATCTATCGATGAGCAGGTTCTTCCGACATCCTGCTACGCCTTTCTTTGAGCCTCGTTGTTCATACATCTCTTGCCACACAGGTCCAATTGTCCGAACAATCCTATCATTTAGGGTAGCTGCAAAGATCTTATACAGTGTGTTCAGACAAGTTATTGGCCTGTAGTTCTTAGGGTCAGCTAAGTTGCCCGTCTTCGGCAGGAGCACTGTCCGCCCTTCCACCAACCACTCTGGAATAGGCTCTTCCGACTTTAAATATAAGGTGAAAATTCGGGCCAGATGTTGGTGGGTTGAAGGAAACTTCTTCCGCCAGAAGGTCTTGATACCATATGGACCCGGAGCGGAATAGTTCTTCATGCCTCTTAATACGTTTTTGACCTCCTCGTTAGTGATAGGTGGGCATTCCTCCTCAGCTGTTATGAGGGCATTGCACAGCTCCTTGAAGCTATTTATGTTCTTTGTGTCTTCTTGAAGTGGATGTTGGACCTCGTAGACTTCTCTCCAAAATGCTTCGACCTCCTCTGGTTTGGGCCGATGGTCGACAGTAACTGGAGGGTCTTGGAAGAGTCGAGATGGGTCGGAAAAAAAACTGTTGATTTTCTCTGATCACGTCTCCCTTCGCTCTAGAGTTCTCCTAGCATTGTGTGATGAAGGTACCGCAGTTCGCGCGCGAACTTTTGAACCTTGGCAGGGAAAGTCCTGCCAGATGTAATGTAGTCAATCACACACTGAATGCGGGACGCGTACTGTCTTGCTCAGCCTATCTTTGTGCTGAGTTGATGTATTCGTCTTTTGGTCTTATGATCAACCGTTTGTTTTGTTTTACGGTTTGCATCTGCCAAAATTCTCGCTGCATTGTACACACCTCAATTAATAGTCCAGAGGTCGGATTCTTCGCAAAAATCTGCACCAGGCTCATCATCCAATTCAGTCAGATCTTTGGGCTTGGGAGAAACCTGAATGTTGATGTTTCTCCGAGTCCTGAAGCATCGTTCTTCATCTGTTGGATGCCTGTTCGCGGTTGGTCTCAATCTCTCCTCTCTTTCTCTGTTGCCGGCTTGTTCTGGCTGCGGTAAAGTAGGCGCTCCGCTTACATAACCCCTTTTTCGGAGTTGTTCGGCATGGTTTCCCAGACGTTAACGCGAAAAGTGCGAGAGCTCTGGGTGTTTCTCGCACTACAGAACCTGCAGTCGTATCATGTAACCTTCTCGCTCGGGGGCCATACTGCTATTGTAGCACTCTAGCAGGTCGTCATTGAGTCGACCCGTCCACCTAGAAGTATTGAGATTCCGCCGGTCCATCGCATTGACTCCGTCTTGACTGGCTCCCCAAATTCTAGGGTAGTCGGCATTACTACAACTATGTTTGGTGTTGTCATTGTTGTTCCCACGAGCAGCTAGGGAAAGGGTTCGTCCATCCTTGTAGAGCCCCGCGTGCAATGATAAGGCTGGTACTCTGAGAGGTCGCCCGGTATCTCAGGTCACCGTTTGAGACACATCACCCAGGTGCCATTCAGCATTCGGCATGGTTGTAGCGCCTTCGCTTAGGGGTTATTCCTTCGGGACCATCCCTGGACAATTGTCTGCGACTGCTTATTAATTATTGTAACCATATTCAGCAGAAACCCTTGGTACAGGAACCTTCTATCCGCAACCCGAGGACGCGTTCGGTAGCTTTGTCATAGGCCCTTCGGTTCGATTCCCAAGGAACCAAAACCGAACCTTTTAAAATTGAAATATATATATATATATATATTTATACAACCTATCTCACAGTCGTGATACGCGGCTACAGCTGAAATTTTACAGGTTAAATTTCATAAAAGGTTTTACGATTTGAAAGGGGTTCTTTGTCATTCTAGGGTATGTGTTAATTTTTTATCACTACAGGTCGAGGGGAGGCGTAATCCTGGTGAAAGTTTCGGATAGGAATTCGTTCTCAATCCGCATACCAACACAAATTTAATCCGAAGCTTACATTTATTTGGATTGAATAGGATTAAACCCGCATTTCAATCCTAGCATTAAATATGAATGAATCGGAGCACAGATTCATTTGAAGTGCGCTCACGGATTGAAGAAGATTTAAATTTTGGTTTGGATTGAACTTTGCGTTGATGCACACTGAGAAGGATTGAAAAGATACTTCGGATTTACTAGTCATAACGGTACAAATAGAAACAATGCGTCACATTTTTTTAAATCGGAAACATTCGTTTTAATTTTAAAAAATTTGAAGTATATATCCAAACAATGAACAGAAGATATTGTCCGATCCGTAATATTTTAAATTCTCATGACTACCTATGCCCCACACAGTTGGCATTTTTTACTGCAATATATGCCATCTATTGTTTTTCTACTTTTTTTCTATTTTTTTTTCTAATGTGTCCCCTAAGGGTTTACATTGTTCTTTTATCTCTCCCCTATTCCTGCACACACCCCTCCACACACTTACTTGGTGGTGGGAGGGGGACCTACAGTTTAAGGTGGGTTCCGAACCACCAAGAGCAACAGCCTTGAGTACTTAGAGAACCTTTTTCTCTAGCGGTACCGGTCCCACGACTCTCCGGAGATGAACAACTCCCTTGCTAGGCAAGTGTTCACCGCGTGGGCCACCGAGGCTCTTCTAAGAGTGCGAGGCGGGAATCGAACCCGCAAGCCGACGGAGTGGGTCCAAAGCCTATGCATTAACCCCCACGACCATCATCCCACTTGTTTTTCTACTTATTCCTCAATTACTCGCCTTAAATTTGTTATAAAATTTAAAATTCATATAAAATGGCACAGGTGATGGCCAAAAAGTTGACCATTTTAAGCCCCAGTCAACATCTACGATTCCTTTGAGTAATAAATTTCTTCTAAAATTTGCTGAGTAAAATACTTATATGAAAAAGAATAATTGAGTAAACTTTCAAAGTTGTAGAAGAATTTTTTTTAGAAATTGTAAATAAAAAAGTACACAAGACGTCTTATCACACACCTGTTAAAACCAACAAATTTAAAATGAAAAACAGCTAAATAATGTTAATAACACTTTTTTAATATTTGAGATTTACATATATATTACTTATATTGGACTGAAAAGGGTAAGAATCAAGAGTTCAATACTTTATAGTTGAGGATTTGAAAAATCACTTCAAAGTCTGTCGTACAAGTTTTTTGGCTGGTCACGCTACATTGCTATTTGAGATTAAAACTCGGAAATAATTATACAAGTACTCATAATTTAGGCTCAATTGCTTAATTTTATACGCACGAAGATTTCATTATAGTTAAAAATCGATTTGTCAAGATTGATTCCAAATAACAGGTAATAATGATCACTATTTTTGTGCAATATTTTTTATAAAATATACAGCAATGCTTTATATTGACTTATTACACTATAAAATGAGAGGATGTTTTGAAATACTAAAGTCAGAATCGAAGATACTAGTCATTTTTTCCATATTTTAAAATATTTTGGTCTGTTCTGCATATATCTATAAAGAATTTCTTGAATTTTCTTGTTTGATCATAGTCGTATGCCCTATCGCGCAACCTTCAGCAGCGTGTAAAATTCATATACATTCCAAATATATTTCATGATCTCTTAGTTTGATATTTGCATACTCTTTTGCGTTACCCCTCATTAGAAAAATATGTTTTAGGCGTTTTCGCGAAAAATATTATAGCATAAACAGGGGAAAAAGGGGATTATTATTTTTACACAGAATAGTGGAATTCTAGGGGACGAAAATAATAGAAGAAAAATAATCATACAAAGTAAAACTAATTACAACTGTACTTTATTACTCCTTACAAATCTTTCAACAGTAATACGATTGCTCGATATTAATTCTAAATAATACGTTAATTATATATTTTGATTTATTTTCAAATTTTTTTTTTTCATAAAATTAATAGCTTTCAAACTTAAAGTCTTTTCCAAATTTCCAAATTGACTCCCTCTAACCTTCTAATGATTAAAATTTAAGGCTTTCGCAGAGTGCACTATTCATGGACTGTTCGTTTCCAAATAAGGTATATCAAAAACGATATTTTAAATTGGAAAGCTGTGAAATTCCAAGACATTTATTTTTTTTCATATTGCAAGACATTTATTTCGCTTTTAAAATGTTTTCAAATTTATTGCTTTTGAAGTCGATTTTACAACTTTATTGGTGTACAATTTTATATGATTGGGAATTTCGAAATTTTATTTGAACACTTCAGAATTGCATCGTTTCGAAAGCTGCGTAATTTGAACATTCAATATTTTTATTTCATACGCAATAAATTTCAAAAACTCTACTGTTTCATGATCCTGAAATTCTAGAAACTAAGAATTTTCAGAACTTTAGTCTAAGCTCTATCAAAGTGGAAGACCCTAAAATCTGGAAGCTTTGAGATATTACTTATAAATTATCGATCTTAAATTTTAAATGTTATCACATTCAAAAGCCATCAACTTGTAAAGCAATTAAGCAAATTTTGTTTAGACTAAGAGAAGTGCTTGCTAATTTTCTGAGCTTAAAATGTAATATAAATATATAAATTGCACTGTTGTTAACGCTGACTATGTAAAAGTTTTACAGTGAAAACGAAGTGTTATTTTGATTGGTAAATTAAATTCTAACAAAAATAACACTCATTAATGTTATTTTAACATCAGCAATGGGAGTTAAATTAATATAGCAGGTAGACGGAGATGACTCATCGCATCCTCGAAATCTACCTGCAACAAAAATAACCTCTTGTTTTTAACATAAATAACTTATTCTTAATGATGTTTATGCGAATTCTGCGTCATTAACGAAATTATATTTTTATATGGGACAAACAAAAGCAATGAACTTACGTATATTTACAAATTTCAAGAAAAAATATAACAATTGAAAAAAACTGTATAGGGTAACGATCACAACAGTGGGTCACGTGCCTATAGGTGGAATATCATATTGAAAATAACTATTTGAGTAAATAATTATTGAAAAATTAAAACATAATAATTATTCAAATAAACTATTATTATGAATATTTATTGAAAATAAAATGAAATCATTTTGCACAGGTTGGTGCACTGCAGATAGATAGCCCACTATTGGGGTCGTTACCCTAGTATTGCAACCATTTCTTTGTAATAATATAGGTAAAGTGGAGAAGAATTTTTTTTTCGAAGAGGAGAATTTTATTCTTGCAAAATTAGAACATTTTAGCCTGCATTGTTGAATATTATAGATTCCAGAATTTTCTAAACTAAAACATTCTTACATTTCTGTACTTTTTTTAGAATTTAATTTATTCTAATCTCTCTGAACTTCTAAAACACTTATAAATGTATTTAGTTGAGACTTTTCATAAAATCGAATTAAACAAAATCTAAAGACTATTTTTATTTGAATGGTGTCAAAATAGAATGCTTTTTCAGTTTTAGTTTTCTATGAATTGAACAATATTCAAATTATAAATATTTTCCGGTTTGAGTTTCGATTCTTCCTAAATTGAAAGGATTTGTAATTTTCACTATTTCTAGACATGAATTCCAAGCTGTGTTCAACCCATTTCCACGCATTTTAAATTTGATTATTTTCTGTTTTTTATTCGAAATATTGCACTTGTTTCATTTGACTACTTGCAACTTTTTTTGAATTGTATTATTTTCAAAACAAAGAGCATTTCAACTGCTGAACAATAGTTATTATAATTTTCAAACTCTTAATTTTTGATAAAATGCTGCATGAAACTAGGCGGAGATCTAAAAATTGAATGGGTCGTATTGCATAATTCATGAAGTACCTCTTAAAAGAAGTCTGCATACCTTATTTAGTTTTTAACTATAAAATTCTTTATTGTCCATAAATGGTTTAAGAATGAAAATTTGAAATATCATTTTCCAGAAGAAAAAAGGAAAAATCTGGAAGAGATGTGAAAAATAATGTATTTTATTGACCCCGGATTTTATATTTAACCTTCTCAAACCTCGCTTGTTGTTTATAAATGATGAGATAGTGATTAGATCAAGAAAATGAAAATATAGAATTTCAAGTTGAATAAAAAGAATAAGAGTAAAAAATATAATAAATCCTTTTTTGCTATTTACTGCAAAGTTAACGGTATATTTTTTTAGCAATCAGAATGACAAGCTTGTTAGATGACTCAAGTTGGATTATTAATGGAATGAAGCTTTGTAAACGAGGTGTAGTACAATGCTAATTGCAAACACGCCAGTAGAATTATGTGCTAATGAAGTGTTTGCACTGTCAGTTATCGAAGTATAGGTCTCTATATACTTGAATGTATAATATTCAGATTCAAACCCTTAGCTTACAATGCAAAGAGATTGAAACCAGTTCTCATTTCAATTTGAAATGCATATGCAATGTGCGCACACGCAATTTTACTTTTTAATACATATCAGCCTCAATTTTAAATATATTCAGAACCGCACCCTCAACTCTACCTCTTCCTTGAATCAATTTGAAAATCTAGGTTTGGCTCTTCGAGAATTTTAATGATGATATTCAACATAATTGTGATGCTTGTGAATTTCTTAGTGCCTAAAATTGATGAATGTTATTGCTTTTTAAAAAACCTGTTCAGTTTTGAATTAATGCATTGAAGTGAATTTCAACATTTTTCTACGAGTTATGACCCTCTGGCGCTTAAATCGTGTGGACGGACAAAACGAATATGTCCCTGGGGTGATTGTAAACTTTCATCGAGAAATTACGACGTCTTCGTGCTGCTAATCGTAAATGCGAACTTTTCGCATTCTTTTTATTTCCTTATTGTACCTCTCGCGCAGACACTCGTAAAACAGAATAAAGGGAAAAATGAACTTACGTCCTCGTTCTCCCTGGTATATCGTTCCTTTTGCTTCATCGCCTCCTGAACCTTCAGCTGAAACATTCCAGGAAAAAAGTACTCTTCAGTCACAATGTTTGACGAATAAAATTGTTTGAATACAATCAAAAAGGTGATGCTAATGAAGTATGCAAAGTTACTGAAAATGAACCGGGGTAATTCATGTACATTCAAAAAGCAATTTTCCTTTTGACTTTACACGTCATTTAGTTTGTTTAAATCTATCTGCCTTGAATAAAATATCTTTTAGTCTTGGATATATGTATTTCGAGTTACGCTTCATGTTACATTTCAGTAAATCTAATGCTTGTCATTTTTTAACGGATTTCGCCATTATGCACAAATTCGTCCCAGAGAAAACAAGGATTAACTCTGTAAGTCATAGACACAAGGGAGATTTAATACCCAGAAGAGAGAAAGAAGTGAGTTCAATTCATCATCCAGCTTATCAAGCTGCAGAGCTCCCCTAGTGAGGGAACAAGGAGAAAAGAAGCAGAATACAGAAACGAATATTAAGGCTATTGTGAAGTCAAGCACAGGGAATATTAATGATAATTGTGAGTAGCGATGAGAAATATTGCAAATTAACTTTGCATGAATGAGGCTGTGGGTGTTATAAGTCTACTTTTGTCCCCATTGAATCCAAGTTGAATACGAAAAATCTCTCCGAAAGAAAGTAATTATATATTGGTTTTCCATTTCAAATTATATTTTCTTGACTAAAAGTAGCGAAACAATTAGGAAATAGTTGATGAAAAATTTGTCTTTCTTGAGAAAGGCAATGAAAAAAATATAATCCCCGAAAATAAAGATTCTTAAAACAAGAATTTTATTTTTTTTATATATATGGAACATTTTTTATTACCCTAATTTTTTGTAATTTCGAGTAATTATATCCTTAATTTAATTCAAAACCTTAAAGATTTCATTTTTTTCTAATTTCAAGATTCAAAACTTTATTTTCAACTTCATTTAAATTTCCAAACATTAAAATCTTGATTGAATTGCCCAATTTTTTTATTTAAAAAAATTAAGCATCGCTAGATTTAAAAAATAGTACCATAGGGGTCAAATATGAAAAAGGCGCATCTAAAGAGGTCAAAATTTGGAAGGTGTAGGGGAAATGGGAAACAAACTGTGTGCTTGAATTTATTATATTTCATGGAAACTTTTGGTATAATTTTGTAACGTCATTGAAATATGATTCATAATTTTTTATACTTTACTGTATGGAAATTAAAAAGTTACAAATATTTACATATATTTCAGAAAAGTATAACCTCATTCCTGAAAAAAACGTTAAATTCTTATCTCTTATGATAGTACTTTTAATATTTATTAGAAATAAGGATCCGAAGAAAATGGTCTGCTAGCAATATTCTACTGTAGAAATCATGGCGAATGAAAATCTCTAGCTACTAAGAAAAAAACAATAATTTTCAATTACCGATAGACGTCAAAAACTCAAAAAAAAAATTTGTTACAATTCATTTCTTATAACTCTAATAGATGTTCTAAATGATGCTCCTAATCATTTTTGATCAATTTATTGCTACGAATTAAAAAAAATATATTTATAGCTGCAGATAATTTTTTGACTTGTTTACAGTTTTTAGCGCAAAAATTTTCTAAATAGCACAAAGAATCATCTGTTAGAGTTTTTTTAGGGGTCAAACTACATTACTTGACTTATAGTTGGAAAAAATCGGAAAGCGTTTTCACTTTTCAAACAAAGTTTTTTTTGGACCATACTATGCAGCAGTTATTGGGAAAAAATTGAATATTTGAATGGTTACCTACTACCAGAAATCTTTATTCTACAGTTATATCGGTACTCTAACTGTAAACTAAAGAGTATACCCATTCCCATGAAATTGTATCTTTTATTTTGCGATTGAAATCAACGCCAATTCCCATAACATCTCCTATAAACGTGTATATCATCGAGAACATACCCTCTGGATGGTTTCTTCAAAGCTATTGGACTGTCCTCCATTCATCTGGAAATACCTCAGTCTATCGTAATCTCGGGGATCCACCATCGAGCGCAAGATCGTATGACCCATGTCCGGTCCGAGGCCGAGTCCGCTCTGTAAAACACTGTCTGGCGTGTCCACCTACGAGAAAGACAAAGAAAAAGAAACCAGATAAGAACAGCGATGCCAGCGATTCTCAAGTACCTCGTAAAATGAACAAGAACAAACACAAAAGGTTATAATGGTTGGCACGCGACTGTGGTACGTAGCCTTTAATGGTGCGGGCGCCGAATAATTAAGACGGAATTCTGGAGGTTTTCCTCTAAACTTCTGGATTAAGGCCTGAACTATTTCCACAAAATTACCGCGAGTGAGTGTAAGAACCGCGTCGGCTTGACAATCCCTTGGAAAATCTTATAAGAAAATGAGATAACAAACGTAAATGCTTCCCGGTTCTGAAATTCTAGGTAATCCACTCTTCCATGCAATCAATTAGGATACTCTACGATACTTCGTAGAGACAAATTGAAATATGGGTGCAGGTTTTATTGCCAAAATTTAATCGAAGAGAACTAAAAATATACTTTTGTAAATTAAAATAGGAAATTAGCGCATTTTTTAATTATAATAATAGCCTCAATTATCCGAGGCAATAATTGAATAGGGAAAAACAATACGAGGTGGCTAGAAAAACTGTTGAAGTCATAATACTGATGAATGGTGAACAAGTTGAGTTAGTAAAACGTACCAAATTGAAGCTGGCATATTAATTTTGAAGATAGAAATTCCAATATATAAATTATATTAGCCGTTTATTGTATATTTGATCATTTTCTAACACACGTTGCAATTTTTTTCAGAAGGTGGTCTTCTAGTTCAAAGTGAATATTCTCATTTTTAGACTTTCCGATCACTTGTCGAAGACCATTGTAGCCATTGTATTTGTATTTATTCAAGAAAGTTCCTATTCATCATTTAAAAATCAAATGTCATTATTTTTCAATATGATATAAAAATTGTACAAGCTCCAAACTGTGTCGTATATAATATGTGACAATAACAGTCATTGCTACCACCTACCATAGACCAAAACAGCGACGAAACAATTTAATTTAATTCCTTGAAAAATAATGATCTGTCAGCGAGAAAAGTTTCTATCGCTACGTCAAAAAAGGATTTGTCAATAAAAACTAGCAAGTACGTGGTAAAAAGGCTGATTATAAAATCTGTTTTTACTATTGCTACTCAGAAAAAAATACTACAAAACTTTTGCTTGAAACCCGTTTCACTTTTTCCCATTATTCAGTTTGTACTGATACCCACCTCGTACTAGTATCCCCTATTCGATTTCCAATCATTTTTGGATTACAGGTTAGTCGTAAAATTATTTTCGGCGCAAGCCTTAATTAAGAGCGATAGATCGTTATCACAACCGCTAATTTCGAAATATGAGTTTATGTAAAAAATATTGAAATTATAACTGTTATCGCAACTTTCAGAATATTATATTGCGTGAATAAACTAGGTTAAATACCAAAATAAATTCTGTAGTCAATACTCTTATCAGGGAGTGGAAATATTGAATTCCTTTTATGCAAGCTCAATTATTGTTGTGACCACAAGAATTCATTTCATAAAATCGATATTTCGCATTTTTCTTTGAAACAACGAAAGATGTTATGAACAACCGTTTGTTAGCACAGTCTAGTGCGTACTGTAGTATCTAGTACGTTATATGTAAAAATATTTTATTTGTAACAGTATTACTTGTAATTTATCTAATAATATTAGAAATACCTCCCCCATGTAAAATACTGTTGTTAGAAAATATCATGTGTTTATCACAAAAAGTATTAAGTTTTAAAAATGTACAATTTTATAAATTTCTCAGGGTCTGAAATGTTGGGTGATCCAAAACACTTTATCAAGCCCGAATTCAAAAGTTTCTAGGCCGGAATCAAAAAAAGTGTGTAATGGAAAATTAACTTTATTTTATAAGAAAAATTGCTGGTCTTCTATTCTAATATTTGATAAGTATTAAAAATGAAAGTCACTCTGTAAACTGTAAAAATTCCTTTTATTCATCTTATTTGAAAATTAAATAATTAATCTTTGCTACAGTGCAATGCAAAAATTGATATCGTTATAAGTTTATTAGATGAAATGTTGACCATGAAAATTATGCACAGGGCATCTAAAAAAATGTATTTTTTAGCCTTTTGTTCATTCATAAAAATTAATGGAAAAAACTGCGCATCCTTCTTATGATACCAAAATAGAGTCGATGCATGATTTCTTTCAAAATCTTGTTTAAATAGTCTAGAGTTTTTAAAAAGAGATATGGGTAATTGTCAAATTGAAGGCAAACTTGAAGTCCCAATAATATAACATTAACTTAGAAGCTCGTGCCGATTTTTTTTTAAATTTTAATAAACACTTATTGTCACCCTCTACAGAATGGGCAGTTCCTTTTTTTCATTTCTGTTCCTATTTACTCTAATTTAATATAAGAACACCCGAAACGTCATTACCGTACGGCGTCCCAACCTCACTTTGCACAAGGATAAACTGATTTTCTCCGTTTTTTTAGACAGTAACCTGAAAAACGCTTAACGTATCAAGTTTGTAAATTTCACATGAACATAAATTTAATGTAGACACATTTTTTCATTCAAATAAATAATATTTTAAAAGCCTTGATGTCTGTCCCTCAATTTTTTCCATTTCAGAAGTCATTACCGTACGTCTGTTTTTCTAGTAAAATATTGTAGTTACAGTGGAGTAATAAATACAAAAATATTAGGCGTATTGTTTAATACAAGTTTTTATAAAATTGAGCTTAAAATATCAACTCTCTTTTCTGTGAATCCGATATTAAAATTGAAAAGTGCATCTTGATAACAAAAACGTCATTACCGTACGTGCGTTAAAAACCATTTTTGGAGTGAAAAAAATTTATGAAAACAATTCCGTTACTTGCTTGCTGGTGTTTTCTTTCATAAGTAGGTGACTTTTGATAATTAAAATTTTTTTTTTTTATAAACAATAAAAAAGGTTAAACTTTAACATTTTTCTCGCATCATTACCGTACGGTACAATAGAACAGCGTACGACTGATTATATGCGCGTGCCCATGGATTCATTATTATTTCTTATTTTCATAACTGCCCCTTTTGGATTTAAAATAGTTACATGTGATAAGATCAATTTCCGTTATGAAATATTTAATTACTAATAATAATATGATTGCCACTGTGGGTGCTGAAATTTGCCTACAATTTGACAATTACCCATATAAGAGAAAATGTTTCCTAACGTCATTTTTTTTAACATTTCTTAATTTACATTAAAAATGTAAGCACATTTCTAACTTCCCCTCTCGAAAATCTTGTTCATCTTTAATATTATATTCACGTTTATTTTTATAAATATTTATTATTTATCATAATTAGGAAGATTTGTGAATAGGAAGAACGCACATGAAAGAGGGAGAGTTAAGAAGCCAAAAGCCGTATCGCCGCCAGATTTAATTAAAACGACTCAGTGTTTATGTTAAACGGATTAAATCCGTTTATTTGAAACCGCAGTTTCAGCCAAAAAGGGTGTAGAAGACTGGGTTATAAGCCTGAATAATACGAGCTGGCGGAAGGATAGATTGAAAATTCATATTCCAAGTTGACTGGACGCGTTTCGTTGACTTTTTTACAAGACTTTCTTGACAAAGTAGAAGAAATAAAAATATAGAGCTTGAGAGTAGGTAGACGAACGGAGAGCAGAGGCGTTTCTTCAAGGGTGCGTTTCGAAGACAAAGGGACGAATGAATCATTAGTGGGAGTCTTTTGTGTTTTATTCGACGTGTGAAAACCCTCGGTCTCAACGCTAATTGACAGAGTACGAGTGCACTCGTAAGCGTCTTTGTATATTTTGCAAATGTCATTATTTTCCAGGACTTTTCAAATCGTCAGTAAATTATTGGTTTGAAAAGACCAAATTTCCGTTACTTGGTTACTGTCAACATTCATTTTTAATAACTTTTTTAGAAAATAGACTCCTATGAACAACTTTTTGTTAGAAACACCTTTTTATGACTAATAACTTTAACTTATCTTTAGGTATACAATTATGCTATTTTAACAAAAAGATTAATTTTGATACAGTGACACTTTTGTACGAAAGAAAATGTTTATTTAGAACACATTTTCTGTAGAGCAATCTTTGGTAAGTTAAGTAAAGAAGAGCATTCTATAAAGAATATACTAACATAGGTACTTCTGTCAACCATGTTTTATGAAAGTTATCTCATGTTGAGAGTTCTATTATATAAGAAATAGTAACTTTCGTAAAAACAGCCTTCACTAAATGTATATTCTATAAAAAATGTCATCTAGGTAATAGCTTTTGTGAAGAAATGTTCCAGAATGTGATCTTGTGTTAGGAACAGCTTCAGTAAAGAACAGCTGTTGCAGATGACAATCTTCTATTAATAATTATCTTTCTGTTAAATAACAACCCTATGTATAAAAATTAATATATTCCGCAAATAATACAAAAATTAGCCGAATTTGTTTGGTTTTTTATCTGTAAGTAACAAAAGTACTTCTATAAAGTGTGTAAAGTAGAGTATGTATGTAGTATGTAGAGTATGAAATCATGTACAAAGTAGCCTCTATACAGAAGAGCCTTTCGGAAGAAACAGTTGTATTTGTCTTTTTCTAAAATCAAGAACAACTTTTGTAAAGAACAATTTTTAGGGATCAGATATATCTGAAGAATAATTTTTTTGTCGTTATGAGTGAGAAAGATCTACTTTTGTGAAAGTTTTTTCCCCAACAGCACTTGTAAATATCAAATGTAAAAAGACAGTCTTCTGTGACCCTAAAGAAATATATTTTCTGGAAAACAACTCAATAAAAGAAATAGGTTTCTTGATAACATATACCGTTTTCTTCATTCTTCTACTCTATACGTTGTAAAATTGTCCCTACAAGTCATTCCTTCCAAAGAAAGCTTCCTATCAACCTGCCAGTCTTTTCTTTTGGCGACTGCATAAACTTATTTCAGCTCTAATACATATTCATTTCCAATTCATGGTAAGAAAGTTTTTTTCAGATATTCCTTTTCTCCGCACAAAGATATGACTAACCATACAGGTATAAACGAAAAATTGATCTTGGTAAATGCAAATAAGAATTATATTAGAAAACCCTAAGCTTCTAAAATCGAATTCAATAAATCATCTGCTCTGCATTTTACATCTGAATGTTTCTTGTAGTGGGCGCAGGTAAGGGAATCGAATTTAGTTCGGATTCCTCTGGTCAGAAATGTAATCGTAGATAGAAGCGTTTCGGCGCTAAAAGTCAAGCGATCGGCTAGCTAGCAGTTACATAAATCACAATAAACTAGCTAGGCTTTTGGAACATTTATTTTTAAGGTTAAGCAGCTAACTGGCCACCTGGGACAGGTTTTCCTTGCAGGATCGGTTTATCGCAGCTCTTAGTCTCGGTCTGAACCGCCTACCGGTCAATTTATCCTAGCATTGTTACTATATGTTCACCATAGCTCTTGGATAGATAATCCAGTAGACTAGTCGAGGTAACTGCGACAGAGGCAATTAACTATCGTGATTATGCTTAGAGTTTGTAATCAGACATCTAACTCAACCCCAGATCGAATCTCATACATGGACGCGAAGAATGCATCGACTGTTCCGCGTGATTCTTTATTCGTCCCAGAGAGCGAAACGGTAAATAGGATCCTTGCGAGAGGAACTAAGCGATCGTGTTGGTTTGCGCAGTTTTATTACAAAGAGAGCGAGTATCATCGTTCAACGAGTTCCCGCCATTGATCTGGATTATAGTACAACCGGGGGTTCTGTTTGTACTCGTCACAATTTACGAGTGAAATATTTTCTTTCACAGTTTCGATGTTTATTTGAAATGAGGGAAATACAAGTTTGCAATGTAGGGTAAATGATTATTCCATATAAAAACCGACTATTATGAAAAAATAGAGCACAAAATATTTGTGCGTAAGAGTTTTACTGGTTTCTGGTCTTGTGGCTTTGGATTCTGTAAATTATGAAGAAAAATAATATTTCCATCACACGTTTCGGTTGCATATATGGGCCCTCTTTAGTGATTTATTCTAGAAAGTTACATATTTCGTATGAGTTTTTGGTATATTTTAGTGCGCTTTCTACCATAAGACAATTTTTTGTGCATTGACTTTTTTATATATACAATTAATTATTGTTCTATAAACTATAATATAATATAATTGTTTAATGGTTCTTATTATATTTCAGTTATACAGAACAATAATTGATTTTACATATACAAAAATTTGACGCACAAAAATAGTGTTATGGTAAAAAGCGCACTGAAATGTACCAAGAACTTAAACAAATATGTAAATTTCTAGAATAAATCACTGAAGAGGCCCCATATATGGAGCCGAGATTTCTGATGAAAAATCTAAATCTTCTTAATCATTTACGGACCCCAAAGCCACGAAACCAAAAACTAGTACTTTTTCCGGAGGGTAGCAAAGAACCACGAACAATTTGAACAAGAGTTTTCTTTGAAATCCATATACTTATATTTATTTTGGAATTCTTCAAAATCCATCCTATATTTTCCTTTTTACAAACATTATCGGTAGTAGTCGAAATTTTGCAAATGAGGAATTACAGTAAATTCCAGAGATATTTTCTATCTGAAGCTAGATAAAAACCTTGCAAACAATTGACAACTAGATATAAAGTTGTGAATGTGGTAGTTGTCAATTGTTTGCAAAGTTTTAAACCGAAAAATATTTCTGGAATTTACAGTGTGATGAAAAATACAAATAAAATGAATGTCGACTTTCACAAAACAGAAAGCGAACATAGAGTTTACTTGTACTAATGTAATTTTATTGGAATGAAATTCCACTGAAATAAAGCTCAGCTTTTCCGTGTTTGTTAAAATTTATACCAGTAAAAAATCAATTCCATCGAAAGAAAATGTCATAGGAGAGATTTTTGTTCATATACTTTTTATTTAAGGGAAGACGCTCATTAAATATTTAACGCATCTTTAATGTTGAGATTATACAAATTTCCAAGTTGAATATCTTAAACTATCTTTCTGATTTTTTTCGGTTAAGAATTATTAAATAAATTCCACTTTCTCAGTCGATACATTAGTTTGCGTTCTACTACCATTGCAAAAAGGCGATTGAGGAATATCATTTTTATTTCTGGCTCATCGCATCAAACAAGAAATATGTATACGAATACATCACACAAGGCAAAAAGAGTCTGAAATGTACACCGAAGGTAGACATTTGAATTTTATGTCCGTACTTTCGCCAAATATCTACAGTATAGTGGTTACAACGTAAATATATATGTACTACCCACTAACTGGTTTTTCCAAAGTACACCCATGCACATAGAGTGCACAGCGATGAAAGGTCTCAGAAATGGCGACTTAAAAATTTACATTTCGAGAATCGAACCTAAAGCAGTACTTAAACTCCAATATAACATCCAATTTTTTTTAGCAAAAATTCATTCAAAATATTATTTCACTCAGTTTTTCATACATTTTATGTCACAATAAAATATGTCTGAGGAGTGAATATTTTACACTAGTCGTTCAAATGATGCACCGCATGTTGGATAAAATTGGAAGGGAATCGATATTTACAAAAAATCAATTTTCATGCGCGGTTTCTATTATCAGAAGAACTCTAAGATTTACGATTCTGTAGTACTCAATTAATAATTACGAGTCCTTACACCTCCCACAGCTGTAATTTTCCATCCAATTTACGAATAATTTTTTTTTATTGAAGATGATTATTATTTGAGAGATTTTTGAAAATTCATTTTAAAATAATTTTTGCTCACATTTATTTATTCAATACAAAGTGTGGCTAGAACGCATTTTTGCAGAGGCATCCATAGAACACATATATTTGCTACAATAATCAATTTAATAGTTAAAAATAAGTGAAGGGAACAAATTTGTAACTGATTCGTTTTAGGGAAGGAAAAAATGTTCTTTTACTGAAATCGCTACAAATTAACTCCAGTTCAATATTAATGAATTTTGAAAATTTAGATAAAATATATGATTATTATTGTTTTAAACAATTCTTTTTTTTTTTAATCTACAAATACAGTATTTTCTAAAAATCTATTCTTTTACTTTGAGTGTCATTGTTCTATACAGTTACCGACATTATAAATAATCATAAATATTTTTTAGAATTTGATAGTCACCATTTTTATAACCAAAATGCATCAAGGAAGTCCAAATATGGAAACTTTCACGCCGAATCAGTAATCCCTTTTTGTAAATTTGCCTTGAAATGTGTTATCAGTGATAGTGAACTAAAAATTATTATTGAATATTAAGAACTCAGATTCTTATAAGCAAAAGTACGTTCTACATCTACAACATCAAATTGGGCAACTACAAAATATGTATTGGTGTTTATGAAAGTTGTTTCTAACAAAGACCAATTTTAATTTTCAATAATTATTAATTACTATTTATTATTTCTAATTATTGTCGCTAATTATTTATTAATTTTGCTTCCTCATAGAGGAAGCTTTGTAATGGTAACATTTTTCAAATTTTTTAAATTCATTTAATTGAACCCTCCCTAATTTAAAAATGTCTAATACAATGTTCTAAGCAATTGTCCGGATGTGTGTGTGTGTGGATGTGTGGATGTGTGGATGTGTGGATGTATGGATGTGTGGATGTGTGGATGTGTGGATGTGTGGATGTCACGCTTTTTTGTGAACAAGATAACTAGAAAACCGTTGCAGATAAATTGATGAAATTTGGAGAGCTAATTTTCCTCACTAATATCTTGAAACTGACCGAAGGATTTCAAGAAATATGTATTGCATTTTTTTCTAGCACTCAATAATATTTTAAAAATCGGTTTTTTATAGCAAAACTTTTTTCATTCGCATAATTCAAAGTTGATGCAAGAATATAAAAGATGCCTTGGTTCGGGACGAATCGATTGACCTATAATATTAATACATTTTATTGAAGAGTAGGGAAGTTATGGTAATTTATATATTTTGAAAATCGGTTTTTTATAGTGAAACTTTTTTCTTTAGCATAATTCAGAGTTGATGCAAGAATATAAAAGATTTCTTGTTTCGAAACGAATCGATTGACCTACAATAATAATGCATTTATCAAAGAGTAGGGAAGTTATGGTAATTTATATATTTTGAAAATCGGTTTCTTATAGTAAAACTTTTTTCATTGACATAATTTAAAGTTGATGTAAAAACAGAAAAGATGTGTTGATTCGAGTCAAATCGATTGACCTATAATATTAATAAATTTTATTGAAGAGTAAGGAAGCTATGGTAATGCATAATATTTGAAAATACGGTTTTTTATAGTAAAACTTTTTTCATTAACATAATTCACAGTTGATGCAAAAATGTAAAAGATTCCTTGGTTCGGGACGAATCTATTGACCTATAATATTAATACATTTTATTGAAGAGTAGGGAAGTTATGGTAATTTATATATTTTGAAAATCGGTTTTTTATAGTAAAACTTTCTTCACTAGCATAATTCACAGTTGATGCAAGGATATAAAAGATTCGTTGGTTCGAAAAGAATCCATTGACCTATAATAATAATGCATTTTATCAAAGAGTAGGGAAGTTATGGTAATTTATATATTTTGAAAATCGTTTTTTTATAGTAAAACTTTTTTCATTAACATAATTCAAAGTTGATGCAAGAACAGAAAAGATGTGTTGATTCGAGACGAATCGATTGACCTATAATATTGACATTTTATTGAAGAGTATGGAAATTGTGAAATTGCATAATATTTGAAAACACGGTTTTTCATAGCAAAACTTCTTTTCAGTAACATAATTCAAAATTGATGCAAGAACGGAAAAAATCTCTTGATTCAAGGCAAATTGCTTGATCTATAATAATAATAATAATAATAATAATACACTTTATTGAAGATTAAGGAATTTCTGCTCATTTATAATATCTGAATCATCAGGTTCAAACAGAAAAACTTTTTTCATCGACATAATTTAAAGTTGATGCATGAATAGAAGACTTTTTGATCATAAATTTTCGAATAGAGTAATATTATGACAATTTTTGTGAAGAAATCATAAAGCTGGGAAAGGGATAGGGTGCGACAGAACTTTTCCTTTCCCTTTTCCAGCTAAGAAAATTATTATTTCGAACCCAAGATTTGATTTGTCTGATTTGTCTTTTTATTTAAAACATTTTTGTGTTATTCTGTAATTTTTCACTTTTGGTGAATTTCTATTTTTAAATTGAGCAAAATGAAGACTTCGGTTTGTCTATTATTGAAAAAAATATCTAATGCTTCCTCTATGAGGAAGAAAATACATTTGCTAACGGGAAGCAAAGTGCTCGTGAAATGAGCACAAAAAAAAAAATTGATTAGCATTTCGAACTCGAAAGTTCATTGCCTCACTACCCGATTCGGGTAGTGTTTCTAGGTGGATAAATACTACCAGTGTGGGTCCACCACACCCACGACGGGTCAACAACACGCAGTATTCCCCGAACGGTCACCCATCCAAGTACTAACCGCGCCCAACACTGCTTAACTTCAGTGATCTAACGGGAACTGGTGTTTTCAGCGTGGTATCGCCGTTGACGAGCACAATATAATTATAAAAACAAACAAAGTGGAAACACTCGATATCGAATTCACAGCTAGTTTAAAATCATAACAATTCAATTGATCAAGCAAATTCTTTGCTTTCTGTTAGAGCCCCTGTATTAGATTAAAACAATTTATAATATTTGTGAGTCGTTTCTGAAGGAAAAAAGTGGGGTATGGAAAACTGATCTTTCGTCACATTTTGCGTTAAATAAATGAACATAAATAAACGAATCGAACTGCTCAGATCACGTTAGACATTAATTATCTTCAAACGAAAAAAAAAAGAAATTGTAAATCGGATGTTTAAAAATGTTAAAACCTCTGAAAACGATCAATTCAAGTTTTATTATTATTTATCGATGTGAAAAAAGGTTACTCGTGAAAAAAGTGTAAAAAGTTTTGCAATAAAACCTTCATTATTTTGAGCCACTTTCGTGTAATCATCTGGTGCTGACGATTACCTAAGTCTACTCCTATTCGAACTACCCTTAGAGGAACAGGCTTATTATTTGGAACGGCGAGCAATTTTCTGAGGGGTATTTAACCTTGAAAGTTTCCTGGCTAATTACAGGGAATATTGCATTTAACGTACCGCAGGGACCACGAATCTGTGGACGAAGTTTCAGGCCCCGTAAGAAAGTGCCAAAGCATTCAAAGTTTCCTGTGCGATTCAATTTAACGATCGTTAAATCATGCGTAGCTAATGCACCAATTAGTGATGCTTTAAAGTATAAGATTGATGAAGTAACTTATTTCAATTTAGTTGAATTTAGCTCAACTTACATCAAAAGCAATCAAGACTCTTAACCAACTTTTTAAATTCGTGTCTTGAACTCTTCTTTGAAATGCAAATTTGCTTTATCTCTGATAATTACACATTAATAAAGTTGTGAATTTTATACGTCGAAATGAAGATATTTTGTACACGAGTTGGTATGAATGAACATTGAATTGTAAAAAAATTAAATGAAAAAGTGATTTTCATTTTACATTTTGAACATGGACAATGAAAAATTAAAACAAGCAATTTCACGTAAATGTTACGTTATCGAGGTGTGAGATGCGAGAGGCCGGCTGAAACATATGTTGAAATTTGAATTTGCACGTGAGTTGGAAAATGCCGTAGGGAATGAAAAATGTTTTTTTGTAAAACGCATTTAATGTGTTTGAAGTGTGTTGAATCGCTCAATTCCCTCTGGTGACATCATTTTCCTAGTTATCGACTACACTCTCACATAGCAGTCATTTACAGGTAAAATCGACAAAGAGGATCATTCAAATCACACTCCGGCAGGTAATAAATGAACGCGGACAATATATTGTGAAAATGATTCTCCACGAACGTCAATCTTCGTTCTGTTAAATTGTATAGATATGCAAACAGAGGACTGGGTCACAGTGCGTAAAACGCATTTCATGATCGCGATTATCCAATAATTGCAACGGTAGACAGACAGAAATACGTAATGTGAATGATATATTATTGTCATTTCTCAACCCATTATTCCATATTCTGGTAACAAAGAAAATAATAAGCATGAAGTAAAGAAAAAAATGCTTCCTGCAGTTTTTGATCACTCGAATAAAAAAAACTGTTAATGAAATTTAAATCTATATTTAATTTCATCTTTAGAACTCCCGAAAACCGATAATAACCAAAACTTTCCCGAGGCCTGTACCCATTGAATTTGTCCAAATTTGCTAATTTAGTTCCTTACAGAACTACTGAAAATAATCTACTTTCAGTTTTAAATTACTCAAGTCAAGTGAGTATAATTACCTTTGAATTTGTAAATTTGTTAACAGGTATTAATTTTGAACAATTAACTATTGATTTAATATCTTTAGTTAATTAACATTTAAACCTAATAATTTTTGGAATGTCACAATTAACTCAATACGTTTAAACTGTGAAAAAAATACTTTGCGTAAGCCAATTTCAGATTTGTTATATCTTTTTAATTTTACTAAATCGGCACAATTAAATTCTACACAGCAAAACTCTACAAAAGCATTGAAAAAGAATTGTCGTGTGAACATTTATTTTGTGCGAGATTTACATAAATAGATATGTATTTAAAAATTAAAATAATGTAAAGAGGCAATATACAAATATTTCATAATTTTCAATGTTATCTAAAGGCATACAATTTTCTTGTGTTAGGAGTATTTTCAATGTAGAACTTAATACTCTCGAGTTAATTTGAACACTTTGTGTAGACTTTTTTGAAGAAAGTTTAACTGTGTATCGATGTGAAAAATGGAATTTGAATTGTAGCGTGTCAAATTTCTGAAAGAAAAGAGAATAAACCAGAATCAGAAATTCCACATGTTTAAAATTCCCGAAATTTTCAAACCAGAATTTTCAAATTCTTGAAAATAGTAAATTTTCGAAATTTAATATTCACGAAATTAGAAATTTTCGAATTCCCAAAATAAGTACATTTCCGAATTTTCAAATTCCCGAACAAACAAGATTTAATAGTACACTTTGGTATGAATACCCCATATAAAATAAAATATTATTCTAACAGAAAAAACCATTTAATTTATTTTTTGTGGGAATTTGAAAATTCGGCAATTTAATATTTTTCGAAATTGGAAATTTCGATAATTTACTGTTGTTCAGAATTTGAAAATTCGGCAGCTTACTAGTTTCGGGAATATAAAAATTAAAAAATTTACTAATTGCGTGAATATGACATTTCAAGAATTCACTATTTTCAGGAAGTTAAAAATTCTAGTTTTAAAATTTCGGGAATTTTAAACTTCTTGAATTGCTTATGAAAAATACTTGACTTCTAATCCCGAATTTCGGGACGATGAGACACTTCGTTTACAATACATATGCACAGATAAAATATACAAGCAACAACTCTTTTTCACTGTCTTTTGCAGAGTTTTGTTGTGTTACTATTCAAAATAAATTCAAAATTCGGCAATTTACTGTATTCGCGAATTTGTAAGTTCTGAAATTTACTACCTTCAGGAATTTCCAAATTACCCGAAATTGAAAATTCTGGTTTTGAAATTTCAGGAACTTAGAATTTCGCGAACAATCATTTTCGGTAACTTTATTTTATTTCGGTAATTATTTTTGTTTTATTTTTTCGCATTTTGCGTAAAGTTTCGTCATGCAGAATTGTATTGTGTCACAGAAAATTGGTACACCTTAAAATTCTGTTGGCCATGAATTTCAAAGGAAACTTATTTAAACCAAAATTTGTCTATGTTCAATTAAAGTTTATCTTAAATTAAGCAAACGTAGGAATAAACTGTAAAATTCAGATATTAATCTTCTTTAACTCAGACCAATTTTTTCTGAATGTTTTTTCTATAGAGTTTTGCTATGCCTAGTATTTATTTGCGTAGAGTGGATACCGCTCCGAATGAAATGCACAATTAAGAGGCTAGTTTTTGGAAGATATGGCGAATAATCTCGTCAATGCATCATACGCATGTATTTCTTTGATTTGATACATTTGTATTAGTCAAAAGCATCATATGTATAAAAATGTTAGAAATAGCTAAGAAACAACTGAAAGAACTGCTCTGTTGAATTAAAAAAAGTTTGGTTATTAATTGTTCAAGCACAATTTTTTCTTTTCCGGACAAACGTTGGTTACTTGAACAAAAACTTTTTTCGAATAAACAAAAAAACAACAAGGACTCGATAACAGATTTTTTGAAATAATCAATATTTTCTACGAACAACAAGAACATTTCTTTGCACGAATAGTAACAACACGTTTTTGTTGCTTGAAGAAAACACATGCACATTTTGATCTAATTTCCTATTGCTTTTAATTAAGCTTACATTTTTTCCCCTTTGAATTATTCGCGTATCTGTTGCACGTTGACTAAAGCAGAAGATTCTGGATCATTATCAATATACTAATGAATACGGGAGCGCGTTATAATTTGGTGGTGCCACGGGAAGAAACGAGAATAACGTCGCTTAGTGCTATTGTCATTCGCAAATTTTGGTTGCTATCTAAGCGTACTACAACCTGTCGCCTATTAGCGTCATATATTGGACGAATAAAACCATTGGTGTATATTCCAAAGATCCCGGGCCACACGATCAATAGTTCCGTCGATTAGAGGTATAAGGTTGCCATATAGGTCTGCATAAAAGCGAACATCACGAAGTGAATCAAGATTTCGAGGACGTACTTGCCGGGACGATGTACTTAATTCTGTAAGAAGAAACAGAAGCGGATGAATTTTGATATTCAAAATAAAAACCAGAACGGCTACATATGCTTTTAGTAGGGAAACGCAATAGGTGGCTATCTCGTATCTAGATAGGTATGTTTGTCATTTACTTGATTATTCTTCAACAGCAAAGAAAAAACTTCTGTTTTTTCTGTGAGAAGTAGAAATAGGTCGATCAACGTCCTGAAGCTTCACTGGACCAAAATTAGTTTATAAATGCCTTATTCGTGGATTAATGGAAAAATCGTAAATTATACTTTTGCGTAATCGCTATTCGTAATAAACACATACGTGAATAAGTGGATATGGTAGACATTTGATGAACAGTGTGAAGTTGGCAGCACTTACCTTTAGGACATGCTGCCAGCTCCAAAGTGTTCGTCAAAATTCCGCTTTTTGGACTTGTATATCACAAACTACTATTCTAAAAGTAAGTATAATAAAAACACAGAAATGACGTTGTATACTTTTTAAATTCAAATTTCATGAACATAATTCTTTAAAATGTAATCCTTGCCTACAAGGAATGTTAGATATAAAGTATTTTGGCGAAAATTTCTATTTGAACTGTAATAATGAATTGTAACAAAGTTTTACTTTCAACGTGAAACTCTTGCTTCGAAATGTCAAAGTAACATTGCGACATCTGTGAACGAGGTGAAATTTAAAGAGAGCGGGATGAAAAGTTAAAGAGATGGGTCCTTTGAAGGCAAAAGATTTAGGTTGAAAGTAACATTTTGTTATAATTCTTATGACAGCATGAACTGATTTTTTTTCAACATATGTTGCAAAAATTTAACTTCAAATTTATTCATATTGGTCTCTGCACTTAAATTATAGATACGACATTATAATAATGTATTTACCAACAAAATTAAGGATAACTGCTAAGGTCAAGAACAGAGTGCGAATAACTGTCCACATTTTATGTAGTACTTTATGAACAGTGAGTGTAGCTATAATGAATATTCTACATAAAGTTTCATTGAACTATTAAAGCATGTAAACATTATAGTCATTATCTCATTTGTCATCCTGAATCGTTTCGCGTTGGTAAGCCGCTTTTGAGGAGTAAAGCCTAATTTGTCAGATACTTGTACTTATTAATCATTTTTTCGATCTTTGCAGGCGTCACAATATTTCTGATTTACAGTATGTCGACAATTTAAATATATTTAACTGATTCATATCATGAATTTTAACATGTTTAACATGATGTTGAACGGCAAAATACCATCTCACATCATTATTTACTTATTACAACGATAATAGTGCCATTAGCGCGATTGTATAGCTATATTAGCCAATATAAAAGTTTGATAAAAAAACCGAAAAAAGCAAAAGATAAAATGTGTTTTAGTTACGAGGTGAAATCACGACGGAGAATTCTATTAAACAAATTTAAATAAAATATAACTCTACACGCAGAAAAATGTCTGTCCTGTCTAGTGTAAAAAATTAATTTAAGACAATTATATGCATGATCTTGAAATAGCTTTATATATATTTTATGGTTCTCGAGGTACATGATAGTATATTGTATGACAAGTGTGGAAAGTAAGCAGTTTGATGAGTATACAAGTTTGCAGTGCGATGCAGAGGCGTCACGAAGTTGAACCGTCGACCGAGTGCTGCAATTCGCACGAGTTAGAAGTGCACTTTCAATACCTGTTGCACACTATATCTTTTGTAACAAATGCAAGGAATGTTTGGTTAGCGAAACAATAAAAACAAACTTAGCTTGTTGCCCGGTGTCCCTTTGCGCTTACTCAACTATGCGAAAAGTATGAAGAGAACATGTAAGTGAGGTTATGTTGACTTTATTTGCTTATATTAATATTTATTCCTAAGTTTGACAGAGGGTATCAAGAGTGCAAGTGATTAAGTTTGTGACACGTAAATCCATTGGTGAGGTTATATTGCCATATGGCATTTTGCCGCTGGATCGGAAAATGATCAGGAATTTTTGTCATCGCGAAAAATCGGGAAGTGACAGTGCATTTTTTTTTTACTGGAAATTTTACAAATTTGTAGAAAAAAAATCCATTAAATCATTTAAAATATCGTAAATTGTATATCGCACGATGTAAATGCAACTTGAGATAACTCCGATTTTTGCTTTTTCAAATGATTAGTTCAATTTTTAACTTTTTCAATTATGAAATCATTCAGTTTACAATGCGTCATTCTAAAATCTTTAAGTTTGAAATAATCCATTTTAGGTCTTCCGAATCTGTTAAAAGTTAAACAATTTAAAAATTTAAGCGTTGAAAATTGAACTCTTTCGAATCGAAAGCCTTAGTAGTTAAACAAATGTAAACGTTCGAATGAATAGATTTATAATTAAACGCTTTTCTTCTATTTCAAATCCTATGTTCAAATATTGTTTCAGCCTAAAATATTCCATTTTTAACTCATTGTAAATTGAAAATTTTTAATTAAGGAGGGGATATTTTTTTATTATTTAACAATACTTGACAATTTATTTAAAATGAGCAGTTATAAATCAAATGTTCAAAACTAAACAATTTGTGTGCAACATTTAAACTTCGATGGTTAGAATTTTAATTGTTTCATTTCGTTAAATTGAAATTATTTTAGTTCAAAACTCAGTATCGTTATACGATCGGAAACGTATTCGAAAAAAAAAATGTTTTCCCAAATCCTGTGTTTATAAATTACCAACTTATCGACAAAAAAAGAGCATAAATAAGGCAGAAAAAAAACATTACAAGAAATTTCTCTGAGTTTGACTTTATGCTGATATTAGTAGACAAATGTATTGCCCGCACCATGCTTCGGTTCTGGCATTTTACCGCATTTTTCACAAGGAAAAAAGGAAATGGCTACATTTACCATTTGATCGTGCATTACGTAAACTCTAAACGCATTTTTCTTTGAATTTAGTCAATTTTACTACTTCACCCCACAGCAAGGAAAACACTAAAAGCGGATATGTTAAGTTGCAATATTAACCAAATTATAGGGAAAATGCATTCAGAATTCATATGCTGCAGGATAAAATGGGAAATTTAGCCATTCCCTTTTTTTCCGTGCAAGGTGCACAGGATTCCCGGCAAATTACCGAATATCCTGGATTTCTTGGGACACTAGACACTTTGCGCGTGCTATGCGTAATTGTTGGAAATTAATCGAAAGTTGCGGGATAATAATAAACTGATTGATCTTGCCATAATTAATTTCCTTATTATAGATTTAAATTGTTGTCCCACTTGTGTGTTCGGAGATTATGTGTGTTTACACCCCCCGATAAGGAGGTTTGCTGACAAACTAACCAGGCACTAAAGCGTCGTAGATTACATCGTAATTGCAGCAGGGAATAACCTGTTTAATTACATTATCACAGCCCGCGGGTATTAACTTTGTAAGCAGGTAGAACGTGATGAATACCGGAAGAAAGATTTCAAGTCTGCCATAAAATTTCAAAATGACGCTCCTTAAAATCGCACGATTAAAATCGTCATCAGTAGACTGAAAAATTTGAGGATATCACTACAATTTGAATTCTCAAGTAGAAAACTAGGAGCACTAATATTTACTTAATATATAATTGAAATTATATACTCTGCAACAGAAAGATTTGTCTTGATCACAACTTAAAACTTGATCCCTATTTAAAGACCATTTTTGCAAATGAATTTAATATAAATTCAGAATATTAACCTAATTGGAAAAATTTCAAGAGACATCCTTTTCTTCTATTTCGTCAAGTGTTTCAGAGTCCTTGAAAATAATGAATGTTTCGCACGAAAGAAGAATTCGCTCACGAAATTCATTCCGAGTATTCGTATATAGACATTTGAGGACATTCTTCTCCCAAGTTAAGACGTCCAACCTGGGAAAGAAATTTCAGGAAAAGAGATGATGTTTAAAATCGGAAATCCGTGTCGGATCTAGCGGCTCCTGGTTTTGCCCAAGCCTGTGCTATGAAAGAATGAAAAGAAAAAGGAAAAAAATTAAGAAAAAAGGCGAAGAGATAAAGAGAGTTTGAAAAAGGAACGAAGACGTTGTTAAGAAGACGCTTCGTGAAAAGTCTGTATCTAAGAGACCAAGATAGTTGAAGAGTCCAGCGCTGGAAGAAAGATCTGAAAGGACGGTGGTCCTAAGAAACCTACCTACTGATGTCTTCTTTAATTGTGAGCCTTACAATATTTAGCTTCAAATATTTTTAGAAACTAACTAACAATCTTGTTAAAATTTATTAAAGCAGGGATTTGAAAGCAGAGCCCATATTACGTGAATGAATTTTTGAAATAATGATATTGTGTATGTAAATTAAGAATGTTGGAAATCTGAATATGACGCTAATAAAATAGGATTAATTTGAGAGAGATTTGAAATTTAGAATTGATTTAACAGTTTATCTTATAATTAAACAGATTATAAGGGCTTATTTGAAATTAGAATAAGTGGAATTAATAGCAGAACTAGATGTTTAACTTTTTAAACTTTTTAAAAGTTGGATTCCAACTTATTTTATTTCCCCATATTTCTTACAAACCAAAAATTGTTAGGTGAAGTTTCGATTTTGCATGTCATCGGAAACTTATAGCGTTACATAGCTGATTCAAATATATAAAAATCCGTGCATCAAGGTTACATTTTGACCGTTTCAAGAATAAAAATTACGATAATCAAATATATTTTGGTGCTACTGACTTCAATTTACAGTATTTTTCTGTTTGAGCTACCAATTTCTTTCCATGCACAGCTGTTGCTCATCAGTAAAAACTAGCGGCGATACACTCGTAGTTAACGAAAAAACTAGAGAACGTACAACGTCGAGTATGAAAATACGAAACCGAAGAAAAAAAATTGAGTTGAAGACGGGCAGACAGCCTGGCGATGATAAATTTCGTCGTACACTGTAAACACCATAGGAATCGATTTGGGACTAAATTCAGTACTAAAAAAGTTCATGCAACAAAACAACCTCGCTACAGTTTGATCAGACAATCTGATAAAAGAATTTCGATTTTTGTATCGAAATATATAGACTTGACTTGATGATCATCTTTTAACAACAAAATGTGATAAAAAAAAGCTCAGCTGAAGGGTGGCAGTACAGAACTACTCTCTTAAACTGAACCAGTGAAATCGTTACTGTTTGAATAAAAAAAACACTTCTAATTAGCCGAATCTGGTCAAATCTTATCAGATCTGGATATCACTTGGAACTACCATTCGTCCAAATTTCATTATCATAGATCTTTTACTTTTCAAGATATGGTAAACAAAAAAAAGTTACACACACACATATTTTTTTACATTGCATTTTCGAGCTCCTGTGGCCGAACTATATCAAAATATGTCAAAACAGTATATTAAAATATGATGAAGCATTCTTCTGTCCAATAAGTATCGAATCCCAATATCCTGCATGAAAATTTTCTGTATGCTTCAATCGTGATAGAGCCATTTCACTCTCGACTCTAATACTCATACAACAGCAATCAATGATGACGTAAATTGAATTAATACACTCAAAGCTCGGCAGCCTATTTCCGATGACAGTTCAAGGCAGCAACAATATTGCCATTTTATTGACCCAATAGCACTCAATAGCAATGATCCTCTGGGATATAATCCCTCAAGTAAATTTAATTAAATCGGAATCCATATGTTCAGCATAAAGAATGCCATTAGAGCGTACTTAAGGCACTCAATTCGGTGGACAGCAAAGCGTGAAGTTTGGGCCTATTTAGAGCTGCTGCAATGAATATGAAACAGTCATTAGCACGCCAATCCAGAATCACTTAGGCAGAGTGTACAGAGTGGGCGGAAAGGGTTGAAAGGGGTGAAAGGGGGTGTATATGGATGGGAAAGATGTATTGAAATGCATAGCCTGCAGTAAGGCATGCCGATGCTACTCCTGTCTGGCCGGGCGTACCGCAGGACCAAACCGGATGAATGCACGTAGCTAGGCCGTTTGTGTCTATCTAATACCTAGGCCACCTATCGCGAAATCGGTTGAAATGGAAACAGAGGACCGCAGATAAGATCTGCAGTGAATTTGCGCGTTTGTCGGCTTTATTGGCCAGTTGTGGCCACCTGATAACGCAAGATTGTATTTACATCCATAAACTCCCATTGCTGTATTGGTCGTTTGTGTAGAAATATACCGGAAAGGCGGAAACGAAAAGGAAACGAAGGACGGGAAGGAGGGATAGGACTGGCAAATTGTATCTCTCGGTACGTTAACCAATTTCGTTTTACGACCGAAGCTTTTGCATACTAGAGAAAAGTGTCATTTCAACTTTTGCGCGCGAATTTTACTTTAATTTTTTGTTTGCGGAGCAAGTATAGATTATTGCTTCCATCTGAACTCAGCTAATGCAAGAAATTTATAGGTTTTTTTGTTTTTTGTTTGTTTTGCAATTGTAATATTATTATTGATATTGATGGTGTCATCTCATTGTCTATATTTGTAAGTTCAGAAAATATGTGGGCGTCCGCATGAATAGGGCCCGTATGGCCGGTATGGAGTTACGAATATAAAGTTAATAGCAGGATAATTACCCAGAATTTGAAGCACAATATGAACCTTTTATGTCAAAAAACGAGTTGCTGGGGCATTTTTGAAGTTGGAATTCCGAAAAATCACTTGTCGAGAAAAACCATCTATAAAGCTGGCGACTAGCATAAGCGCACATGTTATACTTTTCATGCGGATGCCCATATGTACGCAATATAGGTACTTAAATTATACGTTTACTGGAGATTTTGAATTTCCGGAATAATGAAATTATATAGGTATGGCATATTATCACGGCTAACTGTAATTCCTTATTTCATTTACTGAGGAAAATGAATATAATTATTTCAACATCGAAGAGAATGTGTTGCTCTTGTAATGAAATTTCTCCTTAACTTTGAAATAAAAACATGGCAACATGTACATTGTACAACCTTACAGTATTAGATATTGAAATTAATTTATTTTTTGCCAAAATGAACTAAAACGCAGTTTAAAATTCTACCTTTTTAAAAAGGTAAATGTCAAACAAATAGACGCATAAGATAATACTTGTAAATTAGATATATGTGGATTGAGGGTGTTAAAAAGAAGGAATTTAAAAACTAAGCTTGCATTTTCGATTTTTCGTTTGTCTGTTTTTACAGGATAATTAATTTTTCTTGAAAGCGACAGATCATAGCGCAAAATGATGCAAAACATAAAAGATGTAGCTCAATAAAATTATTACTTTTTCATGATAAGTTTTTTTTGTGATTATGCATACTTTACGAGATACTCAAAGAGAATTATGACAAGGAAGTGTTAATTGTCTATCATTACACTTACTGGAGATTCATATACATGTAAAATTACAATGATTAAAAATGGTTTTATATTAATTTTTTCAAAGAATATAAAAATAATTTAAATGTATAACAATTTTCTGGGCATATATTCTTAAGTATGGATAATTTTTTTAAATATGATGAAAAAATACTTTAATGAACCGCATCTTCCCAGGTGGAAAAGTCGGTTTTATGCCAGTATCTACAAACGGCACAGTACCGCGCCAGTCCTGAGACCAAGTGTCGGCTAACAACCGACTTC
>CAKNXH010002444.1:709979-721740 GCA_932178445.1 Andricus quercusramuli
ATATATATATATATATATATATATATATATATATATATATATATAATAATAATAATTTTTGCAAACGTATATATAAACCTATACAAAATTTTAATAGACGAGCTCGGAAGTAGAACTGGAAACAAATTTCAATTTTTTAAACACGCAATAAGCAGGAAAGTTGTTATCATAAGAATACAAAAACGAAAGTAAAGGAGGCTAAATTTATGTATTTGTGCAAGTGGCAGTGATGTGTAATGAAAAGAAATATAAACTTATGCATTTTCTAAATCTAAATCACGTGCGATTAAGATTGAGTTACAATTTAATGCCTGAAGATTATAAGAATTTAACATCTAGAGATTATATGTGGTAACACCTTCATATGTATCACAGTGTACCTTTGTTTAAGGCGATCTATTGCTCAACCATATTTTGGCGTTCACATACACTTATTCAAAAATTAGCCAAAGAATTGGCACACTTTAAGAGTTCACAATATGAACTAACACTTGGTCATAATTGGACGAGTGTTTCAGAGAGAAGGAACCTCTCGATGGATTTTCGTACATTTCACATTCATTAAGTTCATTAGCCTACGATTATTGGTAGGTTTATTAATTTTGAATCTAATATGTGTCTACGAGAATTTATTACATTCATAGTTTCTATTTAATATTATTTTTATAGTCATAAATTGCTGCACAGTCCACAATGCTTTGTGACCAGTCAAAAAACTTAAGGAACAGGTTTTGAAATGATATTTGAAATCCATAAATCTGAACGATTGAATCCTCTTCTTGATTAATGTCTTCTTTAACTCAATATAAGTGATATCTAAATATAATCTAACGATACAAAAATTGTTCATATTATTTACAAATTTTTTCATTTTAAATTTGTAACGTGGGACAGGTGAATTACAAAAAATTTTAGGTACTAATTTATTTATAATTTCTTAACAAAATTGAGAAAAATGTATGGGGCTTAAAATGGATAACTTTTTGGCAATCACCCAAAAAAATGTATTTATATGTTGTAGAAAGTTAAAAAATTGCAATCTATCATTCTTGGAAAAAGTATAATATCGAAATACGTATTAAACATTAATATTCATAAACAACAATGAAGTATTTATGTCTATTCAACTTTCAGTGCTGGCATATCTGCGATAAATTGGTTATTGGTTTTCAGAATTCGTCTCTACCTAGATTATTCGTTTAATATTGGGAATAGTCGAGCATATTTAACCGGTCAATTATTCGATACAATAAAACGTCGAGACCAGTATTGAATTCGAGTATTACTCCGCTTTGGCTGTTGCTTCTTTAATGGACAGATTCAAGCAGAATAAATCACGGAGAGGAATTTGAATTTAGAAATACAAGATCCACCGAGTACTAAAAATCGAGTTGTTTCTCTTAGCACGAGTTGAATCGGAAGTATTTTCATTCAAATGGTGCTGCTATTGCAGAACAAAGTGTCATGTAAAGTGGGAGAGGGTCATGAGGTTAACAAGTGAATGTATTTCACGCTTCTGCCTTTCTTAGAATTAGCATATAAAGCGAGGAGTCTGTCTTGTTTACGCTTAGGCATGTTTCTCTGCCAGTTGTTTCATTCTTGCTTCGCGGAAGTCATTTCTGTAGTTCCTTGCTTGACCTTACATAATAAGCGACCTTGAAAATCATTAGATATGGTTGGCTCTAATAGTGGAGGACAGGCTTTAAATAAAAAACAAATAAAAAATCTGACTTTGTACAGGTCACATCTGTCATCATTTGAAGTTCAAATCGGAAAATTGTTAATTTCATACAGATTTTGACAAAATTTCGTAGAATAGGGATAATAATTACAATTTTTATATCTTGAAGAAGTTAAAACATGTTTGTTGAAAATAGTTCTACATAGAACGTTAGTTTCTTTTCAAATCTCCTGAATACGTTTCATTTCTATATTTTCAAATCATATTACACAATTTCAATTCCTTTATCAAATTTTAATATCTAAATCCTTTTGAAATTGAGTTTTTGGACCTCTCAAGAATTTTCCAATTCAAATATTTTTCCAATATGGGTAATTCTTCACAAAGAGGTCGTTTTCGCTTCTCCGCGTAATAACTTTGAGGAGACATTTTCAATCATTTTAAAACTTTTTAGATTGATTTTTTTTTCATATTTACTTACATCACGAACGAAATATAATGTATTGATTTGTAAATATTCATTAATTTAGTCTAAATACCCCAAAAAAAAGCACTTTTCTCTGTACGCACATTACGTAGAAGTGCTTAACTTTAGAAAAGTTCGTTATAAATAAGATGTATATAATCGATATTTTGATCATTACACAGTAAATCACAGAGATATTTTTATGTGAAGTTGTATGAGAATGTTGCAAACAATTGACAACTACGTATAAAGTTGTGAATGTGATTGTGAATCCACCTCCCGATAAAAATTGTCTTTGTTCAACTTCAGATATAAAATATTTCTGGGATTTACTGTGTACCTTTCGAAAGTTTATCTCAAAAATTATATTTCTACAATACAAAACGATGATTATGTATACATACATAATTAAAAACTAGTTGAAACAGTTGATCCACATATTAAATCTATGTATTATATTGTAAAGTAAAAAGACAAAATTCTTTTTAAAAGCAGTGTTAACTAAATAAAATGTAACATATTTTTATTATGATTAAACTCTGGCCGTATTTAAGTCAATCACTTTTTCAGCAAATACGTTAGTATTAATGAATTTTCTGTTTGAAGAAGTAAATATGAATACATTCACGCAATAAGCATAAATAGCTTTTCCGCTCATTGCAATGGATGCTTAGATGTCTGCCTGCAAACATCCCAAGTGAAAAATTTATGTATACATGATAATATTTTTTTAAATACTTGAGAATAATCTTCTAAAAATAATATTTAAGCTTGAATATTTTCAGAACTATTTCAATTATTTTCAGAAATATTTCAGAAGAAAATCATAACGCAAAACTGTACGAAATATATAATATTTCTCAGTAAAAAATGAAACTTGCATGCAAAAAATGACAGACGCTATAAATTCACACATTTCACGGAGCGAGTGCGTGCAAAAACAAATTAAAAGACCTTAACACATTCTTTTCAGACGTGTGAAGCGTGACAATGGCCTAGATCCTAGAGCTCTTTGACATTAGCAGTGCAACCATAAAGCATCGAATTAGTCACGCTGCGTGGTAATAGCAAAGTTCAAACTATCATTCCAACGAGTAGAGTCACGTGCTCAGCATATGCGTACCTCTCTGGCAATAAACGAACGAAATTGCGAGATACGTGTGAAACACTGGTGTAGGAAATGTTCCAGCTTTAGCATTGAGTTGCTATGTTGCACAGCAGAGTCGAGAGGTGTCGATAGGAATTAGCGTTACTGTGTTCGAACGTCTCCACTAAGTCCCTAAAGCTCAGCGCTCACATTTATCGTGACAAAACTGCATCACGCACGACACAAAAACCATAACGATAAATAAAATACATTAATCAGTAAGAGAATAATGCAAAATATATACATTTTTATTCATATGTGGTAAAATACAAATTTATTTTTGTACAAGGGTTGCATAAGACATCTTTTTCACCGTGCTTCAGTGATTTTTTTTAAATCTCTCTCGTAAGTTCTTCCCTGGAAAAAATTTGAAGCCTATAAATTAAACGCTTGGATCGAATAGAAGGCCTAAAAAAGTCGCATAAAATTACAGAGACAGTCGCATGGAATTTCGTAAAAACCCAACTCAAATTTTTAAATATAATGAGAAAAGTAGTAACAAATACTGAAGGACTGAATTAGAACATTGGTTTTCAAATAATATTCTTTGCACAATGAAAATAAAAATTAAAGACAGAACAATTTTTTAACATTAGCCATCCAGCTTGAAGGCTTCTGATTTTGGGTTTAAAATATTTCTTTCTGAACTATTAAAGTTGTCAACTTATATTATTGTCAAATGAGAGAAGTTTATAATGTGTATTAATTTTGAACTTCAGGAACATTCATTTTGAACATTTTAATCTTGAGATTATTCAAAAATTAGGACTTTAAATTTATGACTTGTATGATTGTATATAGATACAATATTGAATCCAACATGAAAAGATTTAAATACCTAATATTTAAAGTCAAAATATATTGAATTTCCAAAACAAATGATCAATTTTTTCAATCAAATAATTGAATAAAAGAAATAAAAGTAATTTAAGTTCTAGCCAAATAATTGAAGTTTCAACGTACAGACATGAACTTTGAACGAAATTGTCGAATTGTCGAAGAAGAAAAAGGTTTAACTTCAACCAAATAGTTGACTAATTAACCTGAAAAGTCGAAATTTTAACAAAAAAAGATCATTTTCAACGAAGAAAAATAAATTTTCAATCACATATATTTGAATTTGAAAACAAAAAAATTTTTAACTAAATAGTTGCAAATATTTGCAACCAAATAGTTAAACCTTCAATCAAAAGAGGCCAATTTGGAACAAGATAGCTGAATTTTTAACCAAATAGTTGAATTTGTAAGCAAAAAGGAGAATTTTTCAGAACACAGTTGAGTTTTCAAAAAAAAAGGATCATTTTTAGCCAAGAAATGTGAATATTCAACAAAAAAAGATAACTTTTCCAACATGATAGATAAACATTCAATCCACAAGAAAGAATTTTCTGTCCAAATTTTCGAATAAAACAATTGAATTTTCAACCAAATGGTCGAATTTTCAAATGAAAAAGATTAAACCTTAACCAAAAATAGTTGCAGTTTCAACCAAATAGATAGAAAACCAAATAGAATAATCTTTAAGCCAAAAAGACGAATTTTTTACAAGACAGTTGAATCTGCCTGAAAAGTTGAATTTTCAATAAATAGATGATTTCACCTGAGAAAGACGAATTTTTAACCAAATGGTTAAATTGAACGAAAAAAATGATTTTCAATCAGGCGGTTACATTTACAACCAAATAAATGGACTTTCAAACAAAAGAGACAAGTTGTCAATAAAATAGATGAATTTTAGGTAAATAGATGAATTTGAAACCAAAAAAGATGATTTTTTCCCATAAAATAGGAATTTTGAATCTAACAGGATGAAATTTCTAACTAAAATAGCGAGTGTTCAACAAAACACTTATATTTTCGACCAAAAAAAAGTGACTTTTCATCAAAATAATTACATTATCAAACAAACAGTCGAATTTTCTGATCGAAAAAAATTAACTTAAGTGAAAAATAGTTGAATTGTTTTATTGGGTTCTATTGATTTAGTTCACATTTACAAAAAAAAAAAAAAAACAAGAAGGAGGCGAAGTGGCTTGGAATCAGGGAAAAAAGAGAAATTCTTTAAAAAGGGTGATTTCGAGAAAGAGTGGGAAGACTGTAATTGAATTTCAAATTAATCGATTTTAAACGTTTTCGGCTTGGAAATGTCCAACTGGCTTGGAGTTTGAAGAGATTGAAACTTTGTGAACAGATTGACGAAATGAGAAATTGTTCAATTTCAAACAATCTTAATTAAAAATTTCGAGTGACATTGTTGTAATTTTTGTATTTTTATACATTAATTAAGAATTTAATTTTGCCCCCTATGGCCCTTTTTTCATGGGAGGCATGTAAATGCTTCTTTGATATGAGAGCAGATTTTTCGCAAGTTTTTTCCACAAAATAAAACTCGTAAGGCTCCCCAATTGGAAATTTCGTTTTCTACCTACATATCTCGCGTGAGTTACAATTTCCTCGCTATTTTGCTCGAAGCACGTACGCCTTCCAGCGTACATGTAAAATACGTACGTGTGGGCATTCATAAAGTATACGAAATTGTTATCTAGTATGGTTACAATATGCAAGATACTGTCAATGCGTTTGGTAGGGAAATCCTAAACGTTTTATATTAATCTTCAAAAGAATAACAATAATGTTAACCCAAAAACATGCTGTTGAAAAATAACTGAAGTATAGTTCTACGTCAAAGTATCTACTTTTTTGTGTGCTTTGAACAATTCGACTGCTCCTATTTGAAAAGCAGTAAATCATTATAACTGCGAATGAAATCGCAAACTACCATCTTCATTTATCAAAACGCAGCACATGATTAGGTTTATGTATTTACTGTTAGCCATGACGATTGATTGCTTTTTAAACAGGAGCAGTGGAATTTCTATAATTACTATTCTATATTAATCGTTTAATATTGGGAACAGTCGAGCATATTTAACCGGTCAATTATTCGATACAATAAATTGTTAACATATAGAAATTAAAAGGGCTTACGTTTCAAAGTAAAAATTTCAAATTCGGTTAAATTTGTAGAAAAGTGTTTTTAAGAACATGCTAAACCCGATTCCAAACTTGAAACGTTGCACACACTTAAAACGAAGTATATTTTTTCTTTTTGTCAGTTCTCATCGATTAAAATTGTACGTATGTTATGAGTGAAGAGTTGAAAGTCAAGCCCTTAAATTTGAACAGCGGTTTTGAACTTCTACTGTTAAAGCTGTCTACCTTGTCTGAACGGACTCGATAAACACTCTCTAAATTGTGGACGATGAAAATTACTGTTCACTGCTTCCAACGTCCAAGTGTCTGTTCCACTAGTTTGCATGTTATATTTGCTTCCACTATTCGGCTGCGAGCAACGTTATGCAATTACACCAGATAGATTTGCGGAAAATTTTACGGGTCCAGATTTATAAATTGCGAATTATGCGAAATTTTTATAATTTGTGTCACCAAATTACTTGCCAAATCTGGGTATCAAAAAATTGAGATATGAAAAGAAACTTACCCTTTGGGGTACGCCCATCCTTGCTCGATTATGTTTTGGAGAACCCTGAGCGTGACCCTGTTTTTCTTTTTTATGCGTCTTGAGCCCTCGTAGTAGCCTCGAGAACGTTGTTTTCTTTTTACTCGTATTTTGCCCTTGTTCTGCAAAGAAAATTATGTATTATTTATATATTATCTATGTATACTTCTGTCAGAGGTCTCAGTATTATCTCCGAAGAGTATTGCTGTAGTATAATAATAACTTTTTGTAAAATGTTGGGATCCTAACTTACAAAGATTTTTTTTTTATAGATATGTTAAGTAAAGACAGACGGATGCCTGAAACTTAGTAAAAACCGTTTCTCCTACGCGACACCCTAAACAATATTTTCTTATCTGAGAAAAATTGATTATAGCGTTTAAAATTTTAAAAATTTAGGACAGCAATCTATAAATATTAACCCAAAAAATCTGGATGATATTCCTTGATATCCTGTATTATAACGCTCATATTCTAGATTTTACGGCTTAATATCTAGAAATTACTGTCCCAAATTTTTTAATTCAAGATTATAAACGGTATAATCAATTTTTCTCAGTGAATTTCGTTATACTATTATTAGTATTATTATTATGTATGAAACAACATTTTAAATTTTCATTAAATTCAACCTTTTCTGAAGCCTCATAATTCGAACGCAAATTATCAAATTAACTGAATGTTCGGAGTTAGTACAGACTAAGAATTACATATTTGCAGGGCTTGGATAGACTGGAAGGATTTAAAAAAGTCGGATTAGTTGCATAAAATTACAAACGAAGTTGCACATAATTTCGAAAAAAAGTCCACAAAAGTTCGCATCCAATTTTTGAAGGTAATGAAAGAACCAGTATCAGACACTAAATGACTGAAATAATGACTTTATTTGTTTAGGAATACAGATTACACAATTCTCATTTATTAAATACTCTTTTCACAATCAAAAAATTTTAAACTTTAAATATTTGTTTAACAATAACAATTTAGCTTGAACGATTATGATTGCGGGTTTTAAATATTTCTTTCTAAACTGATAAACTTGTCAACTTGGATTATTTTCAAATGGGAGAAGTTCATAATTTACATTAAATTTGAACCTCAGGAACATTCATTTTGAACATTTAAAATTTGAAATGATGCAGCAATTACGGTTTTATATTTAGGACTTTATAAATTAAATAACAAATTATTAATTTTTTAATAATGCAGACTTATAGCCCAAAATGCTCTCGCAACCGCGGAAATGAGGTAATTTTTCACAAGAATAGTGGAATCATAGGGGAATACATTTTTTTAAATGAAATTAATACATACACACACACACATATATATATATATATATATAAACAAAATATTTATGCAATATGAAACGCTTTACACTCCTAAAATTACGTGTCGAAATGTACTTCATTTTCAAAGATAGGATAGATCCCTAACTATCGATCTCTCACACAAGAATAGATCAGTAGTGACCAGTGGAGGTGAATTCAGTAACTTAAATAATGATTTTTACCAGTATTTTGCTTAAGATGGTTTGTGCAAAATATTTTCTAACTAAATGAATAAGACAATTTTTTCACGCGTAACATGTTACTTATTACCGGACGCAGGGCGGACTATTCCAAACTTGAGCTACCAAAATTTTCGGAACTAAATGATCGAAGACTTTTTTATGCAAAATAATTTATAAAAATAAATTAATTTTGAACTTCAGGGACATTCATTTTGAATATTTTAAACTTGGAATTACTCAGTCATTAAGGTTTCGAATTTGAGATTGTATAATTTGGATACGATATTATACATTTTTTAATAATTCAATGTTCACAGCCAAAAATGCTCTCGAAACAAGGGAAATACGGTAATTTTTCACGAAGACAGGGAAATAATTTCTTTTAAATAAAATCAATATTGATATAGAATTGAATTCTACATGAAACGCTTTAAATTCCTAAGACTTCAGGTCGAAATAAATTACATTTTGAACAAAGTAATTGAATTTTCAAATAAAAGGTCGAATTTTTAACAAATAAGTTGAGTTTTCAAGTTGAAGTCTAATTTTTTAGAAAACAGTTGACTTTTAAACCCAAAAGAATAATTTGCAATCGAACAGTTCAATTGAAAAAAAATAGTCTACAACCAAACAGTTCATCTGCAACCAAAAAGTTGAGAACTTTTAAGCAAAAAGACGAATTTTCAACAAAGTACTTAAAATTTTAGCTAAATCTTAGCTTCAAATTTTTTAACAAATGGATCATTCTGAACAAAATTTAACTAAACAGGTACATTTACAACCAAATAGTCTGAATTTCAATCAAAATATATGAGTTCTCAACAAAATAGATACATTTTATGCCAAATAGTTTCAAAGTTTCTTTGTGATTAAAATTCAAATTAAATATAACGAACTTCTCTTAGCAAATTGAAAAAAAGTTTATTAGTCACAATTTTCTTCAAAACGTCCGATCTGAGCCCTGCATTTGTCTATTTTACTGTTGCAATAGGAATAGAATAATGAAACACGTGTTACGATATTTTCACTTATAAATTGTATGGGGAGAATGTAATATACAGTTTCAATCATTCTCATTAGTGAAACCACACATGTCGCATAAAAACTTTAAACAAAAATCAATGTCTTAATGAATGAACGATAGTTTACTATGCCGCGAGTATATAATGCACTGAAGCATATACACAGTATCTATTCATTCTAGTACACGAATACAACCAATCTCACGAATAATCGAATGAATCGAGGTTAACCTCAACATCGCTATCCATTAATGGATAATACTGGTATGCCGTTAGTTACTCCCCCGCCCCTGTTCCCGTCGCTATATTGTATTAGTGTCAATGCATCCGTTCATTAGCGACAATGGTGTCACTATACACGATCCTAATTAGCTTATATTCAGGGAAAGAATTTACTTACTGAAAAATCACAAAAATTGATAAACAAAAAATGATTAAAAGAATCCAGCTTTGAAGGTCATTGAATAAAATAATGTATCGAATTCAATTTGAATCTCTATCAGTGCATGATGATTTACTGGCTGCGTTAGTAACCTGTAGTTCTATGCTTTAATTAAGAGCGTTCATAAAGCAATGATTGACAATAACAGTAGGTAACGATTGTGGTAGACGAAATTTCTCGTTAGGACAATTTGAGGGTCTAATTAGCGCACGCATTATACATAAAGGGGAATAAAACCATTCATCCCCTAAATGGATAATGCCATCGTATAATCATTACGTGTTGTGAGTGAATAGCGAGTGTAAGGTATTATTTCTCTCTTTTTGTTAAATAATTAAACTTTTATGCTGCATTGAGGACATAGCAATGGGTTGTAATTCAATTAAAAGCGGGCAATTTATTATAAAAATACTTTAGGAAACTTTAGTTGTATATGTCTCCAATTTTTTAAAGGCATATATTTTAATAGAAAATTAACCTTTTGAAGTTAGAAATATACCTGTATTTTTATTGTATTAGAGAATTGAAAAAAGATTTAAACAACGTTCGACTGTTGGGAATACGGTAAAAAATAAGTGAATGTCAGGATCCTCAAAATTCGAAATATGGGAAAATTGCAAAATTTTCTCTTGAGGTCCGATATAGGACTCGAGTCAAGTCTACAGATTGGCGTCTTGTGAGCGCACTTACCAATAAGCTATAGACTGGAACGAAATCTGGATGTTAAACCCAGCGCAGCCAGAGAGGATTTTTTCCCCAGCTAGAGAATACAAATATTTTTTTTTCATGATAAGATGAAAAATTGTCATTCCATCGACAAAGACCCATATCACTAACCCAGTCAAGGGCAGAAAATCAAAATTCATTTGTGTTATTACATTAAAACTTAATTAAAAATATTATTTCAATAAAACTAAATAACTATGCAATAAAATAATGTTCTAAGAACAGAATAAATGCACTGAAAAAGTTCTACAGCTTAAAACTGCATTAACAGGGTGGCTGAAAACTCAATTTTCAAAATTCCATGGCTTTTCACTGATTTTTCCAGGGCCAATTTTTCATTCTCCCTGACCATTGATATTTAAAGACCAGCATTTTAATCTTGTAACATTTTAACATAGAATCTTTTATAAACAGAATGAAACAGTAACTTTTTATATTAAAATTTGAAAATTAAAAATGTATTCATTTCAAACAAAAAAGAAGATTTTTCTTCCGTAAAATTTAAATTTTAAATACCAAAAGAGTAGACTTTTGACAGTTAAATTGTTGACCAAAAAAGATGGCATTTAATTAAAATATTTGAATTTTGAAGGAATTCAACGAATTCGTTGAATTTTTACCAAACACTTGAACTTTCTATCTACAATGGTAAATTTTCAATCAAATAGTAGAATTTTCCAACAAAAAAGATAATTCTTTAACCAAAAACAGTTGCGTTTTCAACGAAATATTGAAATCTTTTATACAAAAAATTAGTATAGATTAATATTTCAACCGAAAAATATGAAATTTCTATCAAAATAGATGAATTTAAAAACCAAAAAGACGAATTATCAACCAAAATATTAATCTTGTAATAAAAAAGGCAAGTTTTCATTTAAAATTATGAATTTTCCAACTAAGAAGATTAATTTTCAATTAATATTTTTCAGTTAAGAAAACGAAATTCATCGAAGTAGTTGTATCTTCAAGTCAACAGACGCATTTCCTGAAAAAAGTTGAATTTTCAACCCGAAAATATGAATTTTCAACGAAAAAGTTCGTTTACATCGAAACACATCCATTTTTAGCTGCATTTTTAGCTCTTCCATATTTTGTGCCTAACTGTACAAATTTGAATTTTATATAGTAAATTTGGTGCCAATTAGTGAAAAACTGTGGCAGTGCCGGGCGCCCCCCCCCCCCCCACCCCCCCCCCACCAAAAAGAGCAAAGAGGGGCGAAAGCGAGAAAGTCGAGAAAGAG
>CAKNXH010002444.1:721840-758206 GCA_932178445.1 Andricus quercusramuli
CCCCCCCCCCCCCCCCTCCCTATATGCCCACCATTACTCTTATGACCTGTCCGGGAAAGATGACATTTCTAGTGAAGCAGATACATTTTAAACCAAAAAGGTGATTTAAAAAAAAATAGTTGAATATTCGACGAAGAAAGATTTCAGTTGAATTTCCCAGAAAAAGTTATTTTTCTACCAAAATAGTCAAACTTTCAACTAAAAAGGATGACTCCTTAACAAAATTATTGAATTTTTAACCAAATCATAAAATTTGTAATGAATAATATAATCATCAGGATAAAGCAATTAAAAAAAAAACAAGAAATAGAAATAGAAATGCAAGGCCAATAAATTACTAACAAGAATAACGCAGGCACACAAAAATAAATATAAAATCTGGCCTGGAGGTCAGGCAATTTTTACTGTATATGTTTTTGGGCTCGCTGAAACCAAATCTGAAATTCGTTCCACCCCATCATGTCAGGTTTTTGACATAACCTTAAAAAATCTTACAATCCAAGCCCAATTAGCCCGTTAGAGATGAGTCTTGTACGTCTTGTAGAAATACTGGGCCATGATAGATTGCACTATGAGAGTTATGTGGTTAATGGAATTTACGGTTATAAGATTGAGGGTCATGAGCTCAAGGTATTATGGGTTTAAGGGGTTGAAAGACTATGGGTTCAAGGGATTATGGGATTCAATATATTAGGTATAACGGGCTAATTGGGCTCGGATTATAATATTTTGTTAAGGTTATGCCAAAAATCTGACATTATGGGGTGAAAGGGACTTCGGATTCGGTTTCAGCGACCCCAAAAACATTCTTGTAAAATGTTTAACACAGAATCTTTTATAAACGGAATAAAACAATTTCAAATTTAAAGTTAAAAATGTATAATTTATTATCGTTGCAGTTATTTGAAGTACCTCATATAGAAATTCTGTTACTGTTGCAAGATTTTTTTTATAAATCTCTGACTTTTCCCTGACCAATAAAAGTTATAGAATTTTTTCTGATCTCCCTGACTAACGACCACCCTGATTAACTAAACAAACACGACATTAGAAGTAAGATTCCGATGGTAGTTTATTTGAATAGTGTAATAAATAGATCATGAGCTAAAAGTTCAAGAGTGCACACATTTTACGCTAGAAATTCGAAGATGATTGAATGCCCATAATCTGGGAATAAAAGTATGGCCATTTCTCCACCCCAGTATCTTATCGCATTGAACCGAGACAAGAGAGTACCTACAGTCCTACACGTACATACTCAGCTTTTTCTTCTTCTCTTCTTTTTTCTTTTCGCTAGGCAAAACCGAATCCGTGAGCAGCAGCTATTATTCCAGAAGGTTCGTACGTATTTTTACCGAGACAGACAGGGAGGCAAGCAGACGAGCGGCAAGCTGTATGGCGATATGGAGGAAGAATACAGGAGACTCTCGGGACTCGGTGCCGGAATGTCGTGCCGTAATATCGAAAATATATTGCCGGGCTGTAACCACAAGTCATGTTCAATCGAATGAATCGCACGGAACAAAAATAAACCTGCCTACCAACGCCGGTCCAATACCAGCGAAATGGATAGGAATCGCACGGTCGAAAGAGAGGGTGGATTCAGTGGCGTAAGTAGAATGGCACATCGAATCGTGGGCTTCATTAAACTTTCAGAGGATTGGAAGAGTTGCGAAAACATCCTGTCGCTATTGCTATTTTGCTTTAGGAAAAACTTTTTAAATATCGGCATTTTCCGATTTCACTAGGTATACGAGACCGATGATGTTTTATTCAAATCAATATTCAATCGTTTTTTCCAAATTATATTAGTTATTTGTCGTGCCAAAAATCAGATCTCTGAAGAAAAAAAATTTTTATGATTTTAGGAATAAAAATGATATTACGCATATAATTTCAAATGAAAAAACATTATTTCAAACGAAAAATTTTGAAGCGTACAAAAAAACAATGTTCTTTGCAATTGAATTTTGTCTTACTATTGCTTCTTACCAATTTTTGAAAAAAAATTGAATTTTAATAAGTGATGGCTTATTTTTTCAGCGAAAATATTCTTTATATATATTCTATCGTTGAAATCATTAAAACGATTTTTTTCACTTATTGCACTTTGGAAATAGCAGATTTGTAGGGGATGTTTTCCTAAAAAAAGCCACGATTTATCTAAATTAAAACATCTTTTTAATTGATAAGGAGTGACAGTAAGATAACATCCAATTACAACAAATATTGGTAAATTAATTATTTTTCCTACGTTTCAATTTTTTTAAATAACTAATGACGTTTTTTCCTTCATAGGAAATTACTGATCAAATTTGGTCACTTCTTAAAATCAGAGAAAGCTTTATTTTTACGGGGACTTGATTTTTGTCATAAAAACAACCTTGAGAAAAAAAAATTACCTAATTGTAATAATTGTTAATTGGTAATCTGTTGATCAATAAGAGCGAGCAAATATTACAGATTATGTGCAAGATTGATGGAAACATACATGATGTTACAACTATTGTTGAACAAACATCGATGACACAAACTAGCTTTTCTTTAAGTACGTTTCGGTTTCTCCTTTGAAATTACTTACAATAATTAATGATGAGTCAATTTTTTCGAACTTATAAATAATGACTGACCGGAATTGATTAATTTTAGAGTTGAGTATCCTTTCCAAACATCATTAAGGGGCTTTGTATATACACCAAATTCTCGGGTCCAGTCCCCCCCGTTTCTGCCTTCCATGAACTGCTGTCTCAGGCGAGAGAACGGTTGCTTACGTTTGGATCCCCCCGATTTGAGACCGAAGAGAACCCCCGACGCTGGACTGAAACCGAGTTTGGTGCAATGAGTTTTATCAATTACTTTAGACAAACTTCTGAATTATTAAAACTCCCTAAATCTATAATTCTAAAAATGTATTAATTTGAAAGCTAAGTTTCCATGCAAAAACCTGCAATTTAAAATGAATCTATTTTAATCAATTTTCAAAATAATTACAAGTATTGAATAATTAATAAATAATAATGAATAACTTGAGTTTATAGATGGAATGCCCTTGAATATCTATATTGCTCTATTAATGTAATTTAAAATGTTTTCGTAGTTAAGATTTTTCCAATGACCAATACTCCTTGTTTTTAAATCTCCTAGTTTGCGTAGTGCTGTATTTCATTTCTGCGATCTATGAGTTGAGATTTTTAAGGACTGTAGAAATTTTGAAGCTTTTAAAATACAGTGTGTGAAGAGCCGAATCTAGAATGCATCGAACTAGATATAAAATTTAAATTCTATCTAAAGTTTTTAAAAAGGATTGCCAACGTTTTAGTGAAGAGTCCCTTTTGGATTACGCCATTATGAGAGTGGGGTTGAATCAAGGAAGCAAATAGAGGGTGGAAAAAGGACAGAGAAAAGGAATAGAAATAGAGGAGGAAACGCCGAAGGTAAAAGGTGGGATGGAAAAATAGTGGAAAGAAAGAAACGTACGAGAGGACACAAACAAATGTTTTGGTAGCACATGCCTCAAATTCGGAACTGGGAAGCCGCTAGTAGGTGTCACGCACCTGTGAAGTCATTTCCAAAGGTCAAAGACATTGGGAATAAAAAACTCATCCCACACATTTTTTCGAGTTGCGCTACTCGAAAAAAAATGTTGGAGCTTACTCTAAAATACAATCAACCTTGTCAAAAATAATAAACCTCTATAATAGTGATTTGTAAAATTGCAGAAAAAAGACTTAAATAACTTTTGACGGATAAACTTATTTTAGTTGAGAAAATTGTTTTTTGAGCAATAATTATTTGAATAGTTGTTGTGTTATTTCTGATCTAGGAAATATTCGTAATTTTGATTAAATATTCATGCTCGAGAGCTCGAATACTAGTTCCTCAATAAATTGTCTTTCACTCTATTCATTACGTTTGTAATTAAACTATTTGTCCTTGATTTTATGTTTGTTCTACAAGTAAAATTTGAAAACATATTTTTGGGATAATTAATTGTCATAGAAACTTCTTTGTTTATTTTGTTAGACTTTCCAAAATTTGAATATTCAAATTTACACACAGAATAGAAGATATTATCTGATCAAGGTGAGATTACGAGGATTTACTGTTGTTGGCCAAATACAACTTTTACGCACTATTAGAAGCCGCTACTCGAAAACAAATTTCTCGGCTTACTCTAAAATAAAAACAACCTTGTCAAAAATAATAAGCCTTTATAACAGTGATTTGTAAAATTGCAGAAAATAGACTTGAATAACTTTTGACGAAGAAACTTATTCTAGCTGAGAAAATGGGTTTTTAAGCAATAATCATTTCAGTTTTGTCGTGTTATTTCTCATTTGGGGAAAATTTGTAATTTTGATTGGATATTTATGCTCGAGAGCTCGAATACTAGTTCCTGAATATATTGTCTGTCACTCCGTTTATTACGTTTGTAATTAAACTATTTGTCCTTGATGTGATGTTTGTTCCTCAAATAAAATTGGAAAACATATTTTTGGGATAATCAATTGTCATACAAAATTCTTGGTTAATTCACTAATGATGAATTTTGTAAACTTCAACATTTCAACATATTGGTTTATGAAAAAAATATCCAAAATAAAATCGTGTTTGCTGAATTTCATGCGTTCTGCGAAAATTAATTTTATTGGCAGACAAAGTAAATTGAATTTTCAATATTGTTTTCGCACTGAAAACATTGAATCGGAAAAATAGAATTCCATGCTTTCATTTTATGCGAATAATATTGAATATACAATTTGTTTATGCTGTCAATCCGTGTTATTTTCGTACTAGCAGAAGGGAAGCGCAAAAAAATGTTAAATATAAATAAATTACGATATTTTCATATCTCTTCTTTAAATCCGGTTTTTGAATAGTTTTCAAAATGTTTACTTACACATTCAAAGTGAAATGCCAGCTAGGTGGTAAAATTAAAGCTTCGTTCAAGTGGAAATATAATAGTAATATAATTACAAAAAGAAATACCGACATTTACCGAAATCAAAAATCTTGGCGGGTTCTCGTCCATGCTAAACGGGTTCGTGTTCATGATAAATATCAAAAGTTTCGCAAAGTATTCGAAGTTTATTACTTGATATTTACTTGCATGAGACTATAGATATTTGTCCATAAAAAAAACTCTGAACCGATACCTCTTCTCGGCTCGAGAAAAATCCAGCAAGTGATTTTCGGATCACGTGGAAATACTTGCGCGAATACGCATTGGGTAAGTAGTCCTACAGAGGGTATATCTGTTGCAGTGGGAAGGAAGGAAAACCGGGAAGGAAGGAAGGAAAGCAAAAGGAATGAGGGTGAAGTGCAGGAAAATAGTTGCACCGAGACAAATACGGCGCCAGACTTGGTTACGTTACACCCCGCTGGGTTCACGACACTCTCACCCTCCCACATCCTCTCTACCGGGCCTCTTGCCTCTCCCTTCTATTAAGCTCTGCAGCTTGAAACCCATTGCTACCACAGAAGCGACAAATTATCCAATTTTACATATATTTTGCGCTAAGTTAGGGATAAAAACGATGTGCCATGAACGTTTTCATTTCTTTTGATTATAATGAAAGAGAAAAGGTGTACCAGAAGTGAACTACATGGATTAGACCGCAAACAATAGTTTGATTCGGAATGAGTAAAAAAATGTTATAACATAAAATCATAATGGTTACACTTTGCTAATAAACTTCCAATTATCAAATAGATTTTTGGTTTTATTTATGGACGAAAATAAAAAAGGTGACAATATCATGCCCCTGGAACATTATAAGCTTATGTTTGGAGGAATACGTTTCCTAATCACAGGTTTCATTAACCGTCTTTTCTCAAATAATATCCTATCAAAGAATTATTCCCTCGAAATCTTTTAAAACACCTTAAAATATTTTAAATCCTCTGGAATCCATTCAATTTGCTGAAATCTATTAAAGAATCCTTGGAAAAGTATATACATTCTAAAAGAAAGTTCTGCTAGTAATTCCACTTCTTTTATTGAGCCTTTTTAATCTTCATAAATTTAACGTAAACTGTTTATTATTTTGATTTAAATATATGTGATTCATGATTAATAACGGTCAAAATAAATCTTGCTGAAAATCCGAATTTGAAAGATTTTGTCAATATCATTGGTTCGTTTACAACGATATTTGTGGCCAGATCAAGGATGAATACCGTTGGCTCAGTTATATATTTTCAATTCGAAATCGAATAATTCCAAATTTTGTTTTCTTTTATTATTAATATTGATATCAGTGAATCAGTTTTAATTCCTCTTGTATAGTGTGCACCATGAGAAAATTGAGTTTACTCTGATAAACTATGTAGCATTAGTTTTCACGACTTGAAGTAGCATTCAAGTAAGATACTTTCATCAGTTTTTTACGACCTCGAAATCCGCTTCATGCATAGCACTTTTTCGTGAATCCAATTTTCTAATGGGTATTTGTCATTTATATTTGTACATGTAGACAGATAGAGTGGGAAAGCATGAGAGTAAGAAGCAGACAATTTGACGAATAATTGATCATTTTTTTTACTCATTGTAATTTGAAGTTATCTAAGCTTAAATCTGATGAAAAAATCTGAATTTTAAAATTGCTGCTTGTTCTACATAGCATATTCCGTGCATATGGAATACAAAAAGTCAAGAAAAAGACAATAGAGATCCAAGGAAGCTTACATGTAGAAATCTCGATTTGCCAAGTTGAATTTTAACCCAAAAAGAATTCCGTGGAGAAGGCGAAGCTGAATCGCGTTATTAAAGTCTGCGAGCGCTTTCTCTTCTGGGTCGGTGTTATCGCACGCGTCGCGTCGGTAACTCCTCCCTGCTTTGTGAATTGTTTTGAAAGAACGGCAGTCGCGTGCGAAGTTTGTCTCGCCAAAGTTGTATATTATTATACCTGATGTCAAAGAAAAACAAAGACGCTTTTAAAAAGACAAAAGAAAACTGGCAAGTATAAATAAAAGTGAAGAGACTAATGAAGACTGAAGTAACTTGTGGCCTATATCTTGGTTTACAACCTTATGAATTTTACAAATAATAGTACAAAGAAGAATAGTGAAACTCGAATTGCTTAGCATCAAATTAAAAGAAAATTAAAAGCTGTGCATAAGTTTTACGACACTACTTGTAATACAAAATGCAGAACTCTTTTAGAAGAGACTTGTTAAATTTCTACAGAAGAGCTTTTGGCCATTCACACCTTTTTCTTATTTTTCTTGGAAAATATATTTCTACTCGTTTCATAATATTGCAGGTAATAATTTTACAGGATATCTGATGACTTTACATACTTTTTGGTGCATCAACTTTTTAGAATGCGTGTTAGGAAAAATTGTGTATTTGCATTTAATATTATAGTGAAGTGGAGCATACTAAGCATAAATAATGTACACGTATACTCGAGGACAAAATGAGGTTTCTTATTATGAAAATCTTGAGCCACGAAAGTCTTCGAAGAGCGAGAATAAATAAGCTATATTAAAATCCACTGGCTCTAGTGCTCCTTATTTTCTTTTCTTACAAGAAGTTGGATTTTTCCCTTCAATTTGTTCACTTTTAGACTTTTTCTACTCAAAGATGTTACTTTTAAACCGCTTCAAATTTAATTTCACTGGAATTTTTAAATAGGCTCTGTATCAGCATCTAGTTTTGGTATATTTTAAATTTTACATCAACTACGTTTTTGCATTGTTTTGTAATCTAGCTTCTAAACTATGCACATTACATTTCTGAAACACACTTTTCGATTTCTTTTAGCTAGTTCTATTCCCATTTTCATGATCATCCATCATGCTTGTAATAACCTAATCGATACAAAAATATACACGTATGATATATAGTTCACTACCTTATGCTATTATTTCACTCAATTAATTTTAAACTTGCTAGGTTTGCATCGTATCGATTGAGGTAGAATTCAAATTAGAGTACACGTATTTACACTTGCGTCTGAGTGGATATCCAAACATTACCAAAATTAAATGCCTACTCGCATAGAAACTCATCATTCCAATAAAGTGTACTTCGCACTAAGTATGTAGTTGGAGAACTACATCTAATTAGGTATTAATTAAACAAAAAGAATTAAAAGGGGCTCGCACTGAAAAATAAGTTTTTCAAAACTGCGCGCACAAACTTACACAAAAAAAAGAGTCTCTTAGACGAACGGGCCTACAAATTTGTTAATCCTTCTTCCACGATACTTTATCCTCCTCCCGCCCACTCACAACATACTCATCATCCCTCTCTGCTTTATCCATTACCAATCAGCCCCTCTGCATCACTTGGCTATATTATAGCAGATCACTCCCCCCCTCCCCGCCATTACCTCTTTCTATGCCAATATTTCTCATCATCTGAACCCTCACCCTTCTTCCCTCTGTCATACCTTCACTCTAGCCACTCATCAATGGTCACATTATATATCTCTCAACTCCCTCTTGAACCTCCTTCAACACTCTGCCCTCAAACCATACTCTTTTCTCCCGCCCGAAATAGATCCCCTCCACCCTCACCATATGTTCCTCTATTCCCTCATGATCATCAACTTATCCGCTCCTCTGTCTCCTTCGCCCCCTCATGCATCACGGCACTAGGAGAATTGTTATTGGCCGTAAGTAGGGAGTTGTTAATGATCGCTAGTACGGAACTTTCATTTAGCGGCATTTAAATTTTGAATTGAAAGCAGTTCTTTGCCTGAATTCTTCCTACGTTTTTTTAATTCCTATGTACATTTATTTATGAATTTTTCCTACAAATGTATGGATGGAGAAACTTTCGGTTGTAAAATTTGATATTATAATATTTATTTTTACAATAATACAATAGCAAGCTAGGATGTAGCGTCAATATTTCAAGAAATACTACTCTGAATATTAAACTGCGAAGTTATGAAGTTTTTTGGACAATAATGATAAATGATTAAATAATTTTACTTAAATACCAAAAGAAAGTTTCTATAATTCCTAGGAAAGACTGTGAAGTTTACAAAGCACAATAGTAAAGACATTCTTCATATTTATTCTACGTATTTCTAATATTATCTGTGATAAAACAAATTTTGAGATTTAGGAAATTTATCATCCTGGTGAATTTCCTATTTTAAATGGGAATTTTCGCAAAGCATTATATTCAAATGATTTTCCTCTCATTGCACCATCCTACTGAAAATGGTAATTTTTCTCACCTATTTTGTAACTTATGTCATTTAAACTGCTAGTTATTGCAACTACGGTTTTATTAATTAATTTGTGAATATCACTTTTTCCTAACTTTAATCTGCTATCAAAAATATTAATCTTTCTAGCTCTAAACGGAAATGATTAAGTTTGCATTATATTTATATTTGATACGGAAAAAATATTTCTTCGTATCGCTGTGGCAATAATGCTATTTTCTCGGCTTAATCATGGACTGCAATCGGGCTCTTGTGAAAATAAATATTATAATTCCAAATTTTACAACCAATTTTTCCTCCGTGTACGTGACATTATACAGATGGGGAATAGACAGTCGGGTGCACTGTATCGCGTACAAGTGCATCCCTGCTTTTCAAGTTGAAAGGGGTGACGAGGTACGCGCGTCACACCTTGCCGTGTCGCTATAGTAACTAGTGTGTGCCCGCAAACTAAAGGCGTGACAAATAGGGAAGAATAGACAATGACGAGGCTCTTGTCGAGACTCTCTAAACCAAAAGTAAGACTGCCCGTGCATGCGATAACATCCACGTGCATGCCTTGGAGTCGCTCCAACTTTCACACCCCCAACCAGCGTTTCCCCCCTAACCACGCTTAACGTGCATTTCGTATAACCCATTCGTACACAGCTTCGAGCCAACCCGCTAAGATTAACCTACACACCTTACTAATTTTGTGTTGATTGCTTCTCTCTCGAGTTGAGATTCATAATGAACTTCCGAGATTTAAAGATTTACCCCCAAAGTGTACAGTCCCACTTTTTGCATGGGTGTGCCACACTAATGAATGAAGGAAGACATTTTTATCAAGAATGTTGCAAAAAATTAGACTGTGTTATGAAAAAATCAGTTCATGAAGCAGGTGAAGTGTCTGTATCAAGATATTTTCAAGGCGATCGCTCTAATTTATTTTTGATCCTGTTTTTCATCCCTCTTTCCGTCAAACCCTCCTCTCATCCTTATTTTTCTACACCCCTATGACTGACATCTAACCTCCACAGACCCTTCCACTTTACCCTTCCCTGTCATCTCTACCACCTGCCCTCCAATCTTCTTCCTCTTTTTTTTTAATCCCTCAACCATAAAGCCCCTCTATATTCACTAATCCCTTCTACAGTACTTCCCCTATTCCTCATTTGTCCCTCTTATTATTTCTTCCTCTATCATCCCCTTCCCTTTCCAATAAACCTCTCCCCTGTAATACCCACTTTCATGCACATTTATTTCCGTTATTTTTTACTTTTACGACATTACCTTCCTCTCTACTCTTCCTTTCCTTTATCACCTACTTACTATTCCTTCTAAAAATGTCACCCTAGTCTTCTCGTATCTCCCTCTCCACAAAATACCCCTCTTCATTCCAACATCTCTAACATAAAAAATTAAGTACCTCCCATACTCTTGCCCTTGATCCCTTATGACTGCGTTCCCCAAAATGAACACTCGTGCAGAATAGCACGCTAAAATTGTGAAAAATTTAAGAAAACTCTAGACGCAACCAAAAATATAGAAAAAATTGAAATAAAAAAAATATAAAACTTTGCAAACAGTAATTTTTTTAAACATATTTTGCCCACACGCCTCACCTAGATTTAAATCGATCGATGCCACATTTACTACATTTCATGGATGGCCAAATGCACATCGATGCCACATTTACTACATTTCATGGATGGCCAAATGCACTTTTTTAGACATGATATTTTTTGACTTTCAAAGCCATTTTTTTCTATACACCCTACTCCCGAACCTCTTTTGGGTTATTTCCCTTCATCCTCATTCTTTAATCCTCTTCCACTCTTTTCCTCTCTCACCGTCACCCCTGATCAAATATACCCTTCCCTCATCATTCCCTTGCGGTCCTCAAAAAACATTTTCTGCCCCTAACCAATCACACACACACCATCATCTACTCCTCTAGTCTACATGCAGCTTCCACTTCTTCACACACCTCCCATGATCATTCTCCTGACCTAATTATCAATACAGCACTACTTTAATCCTTCCCTTATTTCTATCTCCACACTCTTCAAATTTCTATCTCATCCCTTTCATCGATGCTTCATAATTTTCAGTTCATTTTCATTTTCAATTTTCATTTTCATTTCATCATTTTTGTTCTATTTATGTACTAGCCAATTAATTAGGTTTAGATTAAGTTATTCAAAATACCGAGATTGTAACAAATTTTTCTAATCCCTCGTAATGTCCTGAAATGTATTCTTTATGAATCACTGTGCATCATATGTAAATATTGAAAAATAGACGTGTTAAGTATTATGTGCCATCAATTATGTTTTTAGTTTTGTTCGAATCTGTCAAAACGTAACCAAGACAAAAAAAATATTCGGTACTTTTGGGGTAAAGCGACGTAACGAAACGAAAGTTTCGTCCGAGTCACTGATTTAGACTTTAAAAGATACGAATTGAATAGATTTTGTGGCATTGACTCTCGAGTCTAAAGGCTAATCTGGCGCACAGCATTTCCGAGCAGAGCTTTGGTAATTCCAAAAGTAAAGTAACTATGGGGAATAAGCGAACGACTATGAAACTACATCGAGTTAGATAACCGTCGGTCGTTGCCCATTGGACCAGAGCCATTGGAATGCAATCGAATTATCGCGAACTCATCACTGGTGCTTCTCTCCCGCCCCCTAGCATTCTCTTCCCTAACACCCATCTGCTCATCTGCCATTAAACAATACACTCATGCAAATCACCCCGGCTTAATTGCGACTGTTTTGCATGCACGGAATACTCTTGCGACTATCAGAGTTTCGCGATCGCGTAAGGATATGCCCACTCTCATTGGTTCAGCACTTCTATTGTGAGAGAGATCACTTTTCGTTTATCGGTGTCCCTCCAATCATTGTCTAGTCGGACAGTCTAGTTTTTTTCGATTCTCGTATAGTGTTATCAAGCCAAACATCTTTCGGCTTTCATAATGGCTTTAGCGGATATCACTGTAACATAAATTGTGTCATTACAGAAAGAAAAGAATCACTTTATCGATCGTAGTTTAGGAGATATTCGCATTTTTGTGAACGAAGATCTAAGGCATAGAGTTTGGTGTTCCGATAACAAATTATATTTCAATCAATGCTCCGTCTGGTAACATCATCCTTATGTCATCATCGCTTTTCAACCTAGCGGATTCGTCCTTGGGTCAAAATGTCGGGAATTTATATGATCATATGTACTTATGTGCAACTCCATACGGACGGAGTGGCACCTTTCCTTTTCGGTCAGCAAAGATATAAATTTTTTCAAAGATACTCACGGTCGTAAAGATTGGTAAGGCTGTAAATAATCGTTATACGTATTTCGAAAAAATACCCCTTTTGATACATTTTTAGTACCAATGAGTAGTTTGGAGCCAATGACAGGTTAATTCTTTTTTTTTTACAGCAACGAAACAAAAACCCGTGAAGGGCGAGCATACCAATCTCTTGTCAGACTTTTAACACAATTATCCGAAATAGATTTTTCGCAGAGTTTCAAAGCGTAATTGAGTCCAAATGCAATCAAGAGCAACTTCATTGAGTGAAGAAAAAGTCTCGATTGTTCAGTCCTTTTTAGAAGATAACAGAGTTTTGTTAATTATTTTTATTTATCGATCGCTTACGTCTGTAGCCGAAATTTTTTTTGTCGTAGAACACTTTGAAACCTCGCGAAAGCGGCTGCCAAATTAAATTTTCAACCACTTTTGTCAGTCAATGCCAACAATCCCTATTCATTATTGACTACATAAAAAGTATAGACACTAGACATATTCTATGCCCTATTTTATTCATTAGATGGGTCAACAAATTTTATTTAAAGAATTTACATTTTCATATTGTTTGACATTCTTTATACTTTGAATGAACATCTGGTTTTACGTTTGATACCCCAGTTTTCAGCACAAATGAATGAGGTTGCTTCCTATTTTTCAATGCGCGAAGAATCGAACTGACACTAGAATGTGAAACTCGGAATTTGCAATGGAAAAGTGTTCTCGTATTTCACGTAAAAGTTGGAGGCCGATCTTTGGTAAATTAGAGTCGCGGTCGTATGCGAATCGTGAACGTCCATTTCTCTTATAAGAGAGAATCGTGCTGAGATTTATGACGGTCATTAAAACTCTTCGCGGTTCTGCTATTGAGACGCTTTACCAAGGTATCCAATTGTTCAACTTTCCGACTAAGCTCCTATAGAAAAAAAATTAAAATTTTACTCATTCAGATTGTACTTAAATTTCAAAACTAATTGAAAATCTAGATATTCAAAAAGTTCACCAAACTCTTGCAACTTCCATGCTGAGTAAACTTTTCAAAAGCCCATCTCATAGAAAAACTTTAATATATGCCCTTAATTTTAGTGTATCTTAATCTATATTATATGAATAGCAATTTTTAACAAGAAAATTTGGAATTTAAGTCGATGTCAAATTCAAAATTTAACAGAGTTTTTTGAAGTCAAAATGTTTTCTTAAACAGGGTGATTTTTCATGGAAATAGGGGAAAAAATCCTTTCAAATAAAATTATAATAGGTTATAATTTTTAAACCCGAACAGATGAATTTTCAACCAAGAAAGATGATTTTTCGACTGAGAAAGATGATTTTTCAACCAAATAGTTGAATTTGGAACACAAAAAAATTAATTTTAGACTATACAGTTGCATTTATAATCAAATAGTTGAAATTTCTAACAAAAAAGTCGAATTTTCAACCAAATAGTTGAATTTTTAACCAATTAGTTGAATTTTCAATATACGACCATGAATTTTCAACCAAATAATCGAATTCTTAAATGAGACAGATTGAACTTTAACTGAAAATAGTTAGATTTTCAATTAAATAGTTGAATTTTCAAGCGAAGAAAACGAATTTTTTTTGTAAAGAATTTTTTGAATTTTTTCCATCCAAAAAGACGAGTGTTCAACAAATCAATTTATTTTTTGACCAAAAAGGATGACCTTCTAACAATATAGTTGAATTTAAAAAATTAAGACAATTTGATTTTTAATCAAAGACAGTCGAATTTAACAAAAAAAATGAATTCTTAGGGAGTCATCGTGGCTCAGATAGTATCGTGCTTGTCCGATGTTTTAACACTGCAGCCTTAGCAGCCACGATGGCGCGGGTTCGATTCCCGAAGTAGGAAGCAGTACAGTACAGTCGCTGATAACCCTGGCATTTAATGCGACCGTAAGCATTCAAATAATAAAAGAAATTAATTCTCCACGGAAAATGTTATAGTTGATATTTCAAACGAAAGGATTTCAGTTTTAAATAAAAAAAGTTGAATTCAACTAAAAAATACGAATTTTTAACAAAACAGTTGATCTCTCAACCAGAACAGATTAATTTTTAAACAAAATGTTGCACTATTACCCAAAAAAGATCAAATTTCTACCAAAAAATATGAATTTTCATCCACGAAATATTCTTCATTCAAGATAGAACAAAAATGCCAACCAAATTGTTGAATTTTCTAGGAAAATAATAGAATTTTCTATACAAAAAAAAACGAATTTTCAATAAGACAGTTGAATTTTTATGCCAAAAAGATGGACCTTTAACTAATAAAATTAATTTTTGACAAAGTAATTTTACTTTTAGCCAAGTATTTGAATTTTCAATCGAGAAGATAATTTTCTATCAAAAAGATGAAATGACAACAAAATACATCAGTTCTTAATGAAAAATGGATTAGCTGAATGTTTGGTTAAGAAAATTAATTTTCAACAAAAAAAAATTGCAACAGAATAATTAAATGTTCAAGCAAGTAGTAGAAGTCACGTAAAAATAGTAAGATTTCCTTATTAACTTCAATTAGTTCATTGAAGAAACCAAAAATTCGCCTTCCATAGTTTAATTCAATAAGCAATTTCGATTGATGAAGGCAAAAAGAGTCAAAAACTCATTTTTTGGTAAAATGTGCGACGTTTCGTTGGCATTGGTTCGCCAACCTCATCAGGCTAATTTATTAAAATAAAGAAACACCACATAAATATCACATATTTTATAGGTACATAGTATAAGTTAAAAACAAATTTAAAAATTACCGTTGACATTCACTAGTTAAAACATAAATTCTAACGCGTCTAATTTTAATAAATGTAAAAGACCCATTTTTGGTCGACTGAAATAACAGTCTAAAGTCAACTGAAGAAACAAAACCTTGTGTCGTTATTATATATACGTACTCATACACATATTCATGGAAAATACACATTGAATTCTATCTGGTCGTAAGTTAAACACCCAAATTTAATTTCTGTAATAATGGAAAATATATTTTACTAAGAGCATAAATATCTTCTTTTTTATTAATATTATTTGAACTGCTGTTAATATGGATCATTTCTGAAATCATTCTTTTTTTATAGTTAGGTTCTCGATCTACAATTTTTACATTGTCCCAATCAAATGTATGACCAAAATTATGTTGATGTTTATAAACGACCAACTCTGCTTTTTTCCTATTGATATGTTCATTGATCCGAGTTCTTAAAGATCTTTTTGTTTCACCCACATAGGATGCAGGACATTGTTGGCAAGAAAATTTATAAACTAAATTTGTTTCATCCCATTTTTTAGAAATATCTTTTCCTAATTTTATTACAGAATTTAAACTTTTTTTAATTGTAGGGATCGTAGCAATATTATAACTATTTAAAATCTTAGACAATTGTGTAAAATTATTAGAAAAAGGAAGGCAAACTTTAAGATGATATACATTGGAACTAATCTGCAAGTGCGAATGTTCGCACTTGCGCGAAAAAGTGAGAAAAAGAGTTATCGTTAAAACAGGGGGAAAAAGGAATTATTTAAGAAAGGGAGAAAGCGGGAAAGAGTGTGATGTCTGTAATTAGATGTTTTGCTTGTAAAATAATAACAGTAATTTTCATTTTTTTCAAGCATTTCAAAAAACTTTTATTTAGATGCAGCATGTAATTTTCACTTTTTTCAATCATTTAAAAAATTGGTTATTCAGGACAAAATGACGTCGTTTTTTAACGACCACTTATTGATTTGAGCCTATGACCAACATAACCTTAAGTTTTTCCTTTGTTGATAGAAGTATATCATCAAATTCCAGAAGCTCTCTAACACCATATTCTTAAACGAGATAATTAGAATTCTATTGTTCAAAATTGCAATTGTTCGAAATGAAATAGTTTTCTAATATATATAGAACCCAAACTCCCGCGAAAGTGAAGCAGTATCAAGAGGATGTAGAGTTTTAGTGCAGCTAAGGTATTCATAAAGGAACTTTAGGCTCAGTTAGTGGTGTGCATTGTGCATATATCAAGTTGTATAAGTGTAAGCAGGGTTCCATAGGATGAACGCATCCCTTGTTCCAGCACAGAACTACAAGGGTTGTACTTTCACAGATGCGAGATCGGCAAGCAAGCAAGCAAGCAAGCAGGCATGCAGGCAGGCAAGCAAGCAAGTAAGCAAGCAACCTCGACATGCTGAGCTAGATTCCCCACCATGGAACTGCTAAGTGCTACAATGGCATCAACGCCTCTTACACAGAATTACTGTTAACGCGCACTCCCCTTAAACTGATTAACGTTTCGATCATACTTAGCTTTTAGCAATTATAGAAAGGTAGAAAGTGCTGAGTTCAACTCAAGGTTGCAACAATGTGTAAGTGCATTATAATCATTAAGGGGTCGTACAAAAAAATACATAATGCCTCTATGTAACACTGTCAAAATATATTTTTTTTATATAAATTTGCCTAAAATATAAATATGTTTGATAAAAGTAAGTTTTGTTCAGCAAAATAACATGAAAGATGACAACATTCAGTGCTCAATTACCCAAAAATGAAGTGTTTTTTTTAATCATCAAGAAGATATTGGAGAAACAGTCAAAATGTTTCATTTTTATATACAACGTCCGCAATGTCTCAAGAAAATGTTATTGATTTTTTGCAGGTTATAGCCAAAGCCTGAGCTTAGAGTAAAAAAGTCATACAAATTTTAAAAAATGGTATACTCGAAAAAAACGATTCAAAATTCTAAATGTGAGAATCATGTATAAATCATTGAATCATTCTGTATATTTCTTTTACACATGATTTTATTTTAGTCAGAGAGCAATTAACAGAAAAAAGAAGAGGATATATTTAAAAAATGGTAGTCTGTTTTGGCATTCGGTCTAATTGTTGTCGACAGTCGGGTTAAAAATGTACGTGTGTACTAGTTTCCACACCACCTGAAAGGTATAGTACGCGGCGCGTTTTTTTAGTTACTATTTGCTTGTATTTTCTACAAATAATACAATATGAGTATTATTCAAATAGATACCAATATTCTAAGACATTAACCAACATACAAAACATTGCAATCTTATTTTAATGAGTGTGGTACCAAAGACTAATCATATCGTTGAGAGAAAGACAATCAAGCCTTCTCCCCTATTTAAATAAAACTCGGATACAATTAACGCTTTCAGCGTGTTATTTCCATCAGATTGTGTCAACTACAGTGAATACATGCCAGTAGTTCAGTCATGTCATTGTTATCAACACAGTAATAAATCGTCGGGATATCAAAATGTTGGAAACAAATGACATCTGCATTGTGAAAAAAGTTAAAACAGCTCATAGTGCAAACAAATGCGACCAATGAGCCCACTACCCCGACGCAATCGTAAAAGAAAGTTCGCCAACAATGGTATCACTGTTGCACTATGAGCGGCTTTCACTTGTTTCGCATGTATTTGCCACAAGCAATTAATACACTGGCACTTGGAAATACGCACGGTTTAAGTCGTTGCTTTCAGTGGCCTTCACCGTATTTGACGCAATCTGATGCAACTAACGCGCTGCAAGCATTAGTTGCGACTGAGTTATTTAAATAGGGGAGAAGGCTGAATCCTCTTCCTCTCAGTGACTTGATTGGTCTTTGGTACCACACTCTTGAAGCTTGAATCGTTTATGTTTGAACGATCGAAATTGGATATTTTCAAATTAAATTTGTTTTATAATGTACTATTTTGAATTAACAGCTCTCAAAATTACTTTATTTCGCATTGAAAGCGATTGAGACATACAAGTCTTAAATTGTAAACTTTAAAAATATAATAACTTCAAATTGAAAGAGTTCAAAATTAAATAATTTTAAATTCAAGTTTTACAAATTTACAATAAAATACCTACATCAAAAATTATTGTCGTTGTATATAATAATAAAATATAAAAGGCTTGAATCACATGCTGTGCAATTTTGAAAATTTTCAACCTAAATTGTTTAAATTTTCAGTTCCAAATGCTTATAATTAGTACTGAAATTATCTCAATTATATGGCCTTCAAATCGCAGTACTTTAATTTTTATGGCTTCGATTTTTAAATTATTTAATTTTAGAGGCTTCTGATGAACTGGAATGCTTTTGAAAAAGAATGTGAACTACAATTATCGACTTGTCATTTGATTGAAATAAACAAAATCAACTGGACAGTACATCGAATCTCTTATAACCAAATACTGAAAGAAATAGCAAAAATTGTCCTTGAACAAAAATAGCAGCTTCAAATATCTGAATAGGTTGCCCCTAAAAGGTAAAAAAGTGGGCCAGTTCGAGGCTTCAATTCTGGAAATTTGAACCGGAGTATTCTAAATATAGAAACTTCTTTAACAAAATAATTCATTCAAGAATGCTATATTTAGTAAAATCTTTAAAGTATAATTACAGAGCTTTTATTTTGAATTTTAAGCTTCTGTATATTTTAAGACTTTTCTTCTGTCTCCATTCCAACTACTTTGCGATATAAAGTTAGCACCACTTTTATTGATTTACATTATCACAAGAACGGCAACATTAATATGACGTGACACGATAAGTTTTATCAATATATAAAACGTATTTTGATGATAAATCTAGCTACTAGGGAAAATCTGTTGTCGCGAGGCCCAGTACGAAAAAGGAGAGATTGTAGAAAGAGGGATTTAAGGGCTGTTCGCGATACATGCAGGGGATTTCTTGGTGGGGCTAGATCTCAATTATGTATTCATAGCCGAGTGGTAGTGGAACCGTGGAATGGGGCCAAGAGTAGCTGGAACCGCTGGAGGAGTCAATAGAAATGAAATATCAACGGTGACCTCCCCTCGCGACTCCAGTCATCTCCACAATATGGGATCTAAAGTGTTTTTCGATATCTTGAAAAATTCCTCTGTAGAGTGGGTCTTTCCCTTCTCTCATTTTAATTCTACTCTTGCCTCCACATTCCTCTACGTGCTTCCTAATATCGATGCAATCTTTCGAAAATCCCATAAACTTCATTCTCTATTTTTCTAAAATCAATATTGCATAATATGATTAAATTCATGATAAAAGTTCTTATTTTAGAAAAAATACTTAAGGTCAATATTAATTGAAGAGCAACACCGCATAAGGGCGTACGTGGAAAATTTCGGAAATGCGTTTTATTGGCCTAAAATAAGGTTTTTAACCTAACTCATATTTCTGTAAAAGATTATGGTCCGGTTCGATATAGGAGTGGGTCAAAAGCCATGTTTGTTATTTTTGTTTATAAAGTAATTTAATATTTTTGCCTGTTTTTTTCACAATTCAATAGAGCTAAGTAATAGCTCGAAAGAACTTTTTTTTTTTTAATTTTTTCAAAAAATAAAAAAGTTATGCAACTCTTTGTGTGTCCACATTTTCGTTTTTGGGACGCACCGCACCATTGATAAGGGGTTTTCTCGGATGTGACTGCGTCTTTTAGGATGTTGATTTCGCGGTTTGATAGAGTTAAGTAATAGCTCGATAGCACTTTCTTCTTTTTTTTTAATTCAAAAATAAAAAAAGTTATGCAACTCTTTATGTATCAAAATCAGATTTTTTGGGGACGCGCCGTTCCTTTGATAAAGGTTTTCTCGGATATGGATGCTTCTTTCTGGATGTTAGTTCCATGGATCGATAAAGCCTACCAGTACCTCGAACAGTTTTCGCACTTCTTTTTTTAAAATTAATTGCGTAAAAGTTCTCCAGTTTTTTGTTTCTCCTGTAAAATTCGGGGTTTGGCACTTACGCTCTTATGCGGTGTTGTTCTTCAATTATTTCACAAAACTTATTTGGCTTCCGTTGTAGGTAAAAGCTGCAATTCTTATTTAATCCTGATGCTCAATAGCTCATTTTCTTCTTCACCACATTTTGCAGAATTATTTGGTCGGTTACGAGTCGTGCATAAATTACGTAAAGTTATTTTTCTGAAATTTTAAACTGCGCCCCCCCCCCCCCCTTTTAGCGTCCATAAGTGTTAAGTCCCCCTCCATTATCGAAACTCATTTTGGCCAAATACATTCATAAGCCAGTTTCGGCATTTAGGGATACGGAAGGGTTTGATAAAAACTTACTGTTTCTTATGAATGAACAAAGCAGTTAAACTTTCGACCAAATAGTTTAAGTTTCTACTAAGAACGATGAATTCTTAACGAAAAATGTAATAGATGATATTTGGACTGATGAAAAAATTTTCATTTTAAATCAAAAACAATTATATTGAACCAAAAAAGACGAATTTTCACAAAAATAGTTAAATCCTCAACCGAAACAGATTCTATTTTAACCAGTTTCATTTTCAAGAAAAAAATATTAAATGTCTACCAAAACAGATGAATTTTCGAAATTAAAAAGACGAATTTTCATCAGTAGTTGAATTCACAAACGAGACAGATTTTTCAGTCTATAAAGAAAAGAAAATGTCATCCAAAATGTGTAGGTTTCAAGCCGAAAATACGAGCTTTCTACGAAAAAGTTGAATTTTCAAATAAATAATTGAGTATTCAATCAAGAAGTTAAAGTTTATGATAAAAAAGATGAATTCTCAACAAAACAGTTATATTATTTAAACAACTAGTTGAATTTTCATTTAAAAAAATGTATTTTCTACCAAAAAAGATAACGTTTCAACAAATTACAGAAATTTCAAACCAAATAGTTGAATTTTTAAACTAAAGAGATAAATTTTCAACCAAAAATATAATGGTCAACTTTTCACACAAAAAAATTAATTTCCAATTAAAAAAATATTTTTCTACAAAACAGTTGGATTTTTAACCACAAAATGTATTTATCGACCGAAGAAGACAAGTAAACTTTTGCACTACCTGATGACCAAGTTCATTATGGTATCTAAATATGACATTTTTTTCATAGAGGTTGGTATATAAAACAAAAGCATGTTCTCTTTATCCGCTTTTCGATAAACTACACCATTTCTTAGCTCATAAAATTGATCCCGCATGATCTCAGTTTTCTTTCGGATATCAACAATGCGGCTATCTTTATGTTGTACAATAAAGAGATTTGTTTCAAATGAATTGTCGTTAAGCATACAAATCATACAAATCATACAATGATAAACATCATTTAGGCTTGAACACTCACAATTATTTTTATCAATTTCCTGGATTACATCAGGAGTTACAAATCTTTTTTTATGAATCTTGGACTCCCACTATCCAATCTTGTAGGTAACACTAAACTAAACACTTCACTATCAATTTGGAAATCATAGACGACTGACTATCTCCGACTGTTTCGCTAAAGATTGCGGACAATCCCTCATAGAGTGCTCGGTTGAGCCACGCCTGAAACAAGAACCTTACTTGCGTTCTGGCTGGTCACATTGGGAAGATACGTGACCCCACTTGCTGCAATTTTAGCAACGCACCTTGCGTTGGGCTAAAATTTCATCCTTGGCATCTGGCTTCATACGATCGGGTATTCCTTCAATATAATAATCCATTCGCTCCGCTTCATCAATTGGAACACGATTGGCCAATAACCTTTTGTCATGAATATATTCGCCGAACAATTCACCTCGCTTCAACAGATTTTCTTCAAATTGCTTCCTTAACAAGACCTTGTTTGGCCGTTAATGGAAAATCTGACCTAATTCTGCCAAACAGTTGCCGGTTATCATTTTGATATGTTCAGGTCTCGAATGAAACCACGTCAAAGCTTTACCCTTGAGTCTCGATCCAATAAGTACACTTGTGACATCTTCATCCAGATTGAAAGTTGTTTTTAGTAGTGTAATTTGGTGCTTCCAACTGTCGAAGACACCACCAGCTTCAACGAAATAACTCAGTAACTCTTCAGTCGAAGAAATATTGATTCTCTGTGCTCTATGAGAAGCTATTGGTGGCGTACGCGCTCGCACTTCATCTCTGGGTGCTGCCAATTCGCGTTGTAAAGCAGCCAATCGTAGAGCATCATCTTCGCGAGCTCGTCTTTCTGTTACCAACATGGCGGATTGTGAGGTTGCTTCATCGTTTCTAGCTCCTTCCAGATTTTCTAAACCTCGCAATTCTTCCAGCTCATATTGCATTGCCTCCATTTGCTTAGAAATTTCTACACTTTTAGCTCGAACTGCACGCAATTTTTCTTCCTGGTCCTGGATACTTTTTTGAGCTAGCGAACCGGATTTCAACTTTTCAATTTAGCTTCTGGCATTCTCCAATCCCGTAATTAGCGTCTTGTTTTCCTTCATAGCAGTTTGAAGATCGTTCTTAACAGGGCTGCCGTCATTAAAAGGATATTTTTCTGCAACATATCTCACCCAAAAGTCCTCTGTATCATGTTCGTAGATGCAAGTAGTCAGTTTTGATTTGTTAAAAAAATAATCTTCAAAGAAACATTTGAATTTAAAAAAAAGAGAAGAATTTTTCAACCAAAAAAGAATATAAAATTTAATCATATTGTTGAATTTTCAAGCCAAGAAGACGAATTTTCAATAAAACAGTTGAATTTTCAACCAAAAAAGATGACCTTTGATCAAAATTGTTCAATTTTCAAGCAAATAATTACATTGTAAATCTATTAATGAAAATTGTAACCAACAAAAAATTTAATCTGCATTCAGAAACATAATACTATAAGTTTTAACCGATAAGACTGAAATTTCGACCAAAAAGAGCTGGATTAGCTTACTGCGTTCTATTAATTCAGTTCGCATGTAAGAGAAAAAAGAGAAAAAAAGATAAAAAAAAGGGAAAAGGGGAAATAATCTGTTTAACTTTTGTTTCTTAGCGATTCGCAGATTTGAAAATATCTTGCGTAAGAAACGGTTTTGACCACGTATCCCTCACGTAAGATAGTATGGAAAAATCGTTGACCTCCCCACCTTCCCAAGATACTACGTAATTTATGCACGTCCACTTATTATTTAAAAAATTTATTCATCTACCATAATATTATCACATTAGTATAAAAATATTTTCATGGATAATTTAAATTTTAATCAAAACTAGCCATTAGGATTAAATAACAATTGCAAATTTTTTCTAAAAAGTAAAAACATAAAAATCTAAGTACCTATTGTTGAAAACTTATAACTCGAAGCATTTTTTTCTAAAAGTAAGCTAAGTATCCTTTTCAAGATTACATACAACTAGTAATCAGTGTATCGTTTTCAATTGTATAAATCATTTTTAAAATTGCTAAATTTTTAAGAGGAGTGTACATAGTGAGCATGCTGAATGCAGAATTTGGGACGGGTGGCTTTTTCTCACTTCGAAGAAAGACTTCGCATAAGCATAGATTCTGTTAATGAGAACAAAAACGCGAACCCGATAGACTGGAAATGAAAGAAGAATTTAGAAACCTTAGTGGAATATTGTTGAAACTTTTATAAGCAGCCGAAACTCGCCTTGTATGCATAGCAAGTCTATCCTTACGTGTATTCTTGACATGTCACATGAAAGCACTCCGGACAGTAATAAATTCTCCGCAGATGGAAGAACCGGCCTGTTGCAGTCCATGTTGGCTTGTGGGCCTTTTATTGCTGTATCGTTTATACTTCATTGTGAGTGTCACTCGAGGACAACGAAAGTCTCTCCTTATCTCTTGAGAATCGTTTCTTCGTCTCTATCTGCTGCGAAAGTGCATCAATTCATAAGGACTTTACTACGGAATAATGACGAAATAATGAAATAATAGACAAGCCAACGATTTTTCTATGTAAGATATTTTTATATCTCTTAATCAATACAAAACAAAAGTTAAAAGGATTTGATTGTAAACAGCTGTTTGTCAGCGTAATCTCGTGCACTGTATTATCTGGTGCATCAAATTTAACAAAATGTATGTTACTTTATTGATAATTTTAACCGTATAACTTGTAATTCACCTAATATAACATAAGTGGTACAAAGTAATATCCGTATTAATATCAACTGTAATAATCATAAGAACACGAAATAATAATAAATGAATATGCAAATCAGCTGTCCCGAAGAATAATTCACTAACAAAATTTTTGCAACATCTACCTCAAAAGTTGACGTTTTCATTATTCTAAATTGTGCCTAAAGGAACCTATTTTAGTAGACTGTGTGCGAAACAATTTTCACGCATGCGCAGTTTAAAGATGGCTTACTTTAGGCACTGGTGAAAAAACTGCGCACGCGCACTTTCGAAATGAAGTACATAGGCGTCATTAAAATTAATTTTTTAACTGAAAATGTAACTAATCATATATTTTGTCGAAAATAAATATAATATTTCGTTACAAATTCGTATTTTTTTGGTAGAAAATTAATTTTTTTAGGGTCAAAATGCAACTGCTTGGTTGAAAGTTGAACTACTTTCTTCAAAATTCATTTTTTGGTTAAAGATTCATAATTGTATGTTAAAAATTAATCTCTTTGGTTGAAAATTGAACTGTTTTGTTCAAATTTCTTTTTTTGGTTCAAAAATAATTTTTTTAAACTGAAGATTTAAATATTTGTATACAAATTCAACTAATTGGTAGAAAAATAATCTGTTCAGAAGAAAACTCGTGTTTCAAAATTACAAATTCATTTTTCAAAATTAAAATTTAACTATTCCATTTTGGGTTAAAAATTGATCTTTTTGAGTTTTACAATTTAACTACTTGGTAGAAAATGTATGACATTTGAAGAAAACTCAACTATTTAATTAAAATGTTATGTATTTTGTTTAAAATTCGTCCTTTTTAGTAAAAAATGAATCTTCTTCGTTAACAATTCAAACATTTGAGTAAAAATTCTGATTGATAATTCAATTATTTTATTCAAAGTTCAACTGTTTTTGCAGGAAGCTCTTCTTTTTGGGTTGAAAATTTGGGGTGATTTTTTCCCTCATTGACTACAAAATCTTTCTTAATTGAAAATTTAACTTTTGTTTAGAAATTCGTCTTCTTAATTTGTAAATTTATTATTGTTGGTAGAAACTTAATATTTTTTGGTTAAAAATGCAACTGCTTGCCTGAAAATGAATCTACTTTGGTTAAGAATTCACCTATTTTGATGAACTACTTTGGTAATTCATGACAAACCAGTAAGATTTTACCAATCGACCCCTCCATCTAAATCGTCTTTCGTTGTTTTTGGATGACCTCTAAATAAATTGTCGAAAAATAATGTCGGTAAAAATTCAGTAAGATAGAGGGAGTCAAAACTTACGGTCCCCTCACAAAGGGGGTACACGTGGTTTAAAATTTCAGGAAAGAAATTTACGTAATTTATGCACGGGCTCCATAGCTCTATAAACACATCCTTCATTAAGATGAATTTAGATTCCTCATTTCTCTTACTCCCATATTTTTCACATCATCCTTTTTTCTCATCTTGGGAGTCTGTCAACAGAGTGATTATGCGCATAAGGGTATACGCACACCGCACAATAATGATGATGAAGATGCATGTTCTTTCTTAAGAGTTTGTTTCCCGTGTAAGAAGCTCTTGAAAGACGGCATCAGCTACTTCAAAATTTTTCTGTTCTCATTATATTACTCTATATACTGGGACAAGGTCTTTCGATGGAAGGAAAAGCTCGTTTCTGCGCTATCTTTTAAACTGTGACAAATGAGCCCGGCGTTGCCAGCCAACTTACCGTTAGGCGGGAACTCGTAGAAGAACGCGGATCTCGGGCTCAGACAACTGGAACAGAGAAAATTACGGTTAAAATATGCTAACAATTAAAGCACCGCTACTGCTAGCCTGGTTGGCTCCCTAGTCACTGGGAGCCAACGATGTCTATTTCTCTCCTTTTCCCATTTTACCCCTTTCACTCTATCCTCTCTCTCTCTCTCTCTCATTTGAGTCTCTCGTTCACTCCCTTCTCAAGTATTTATTCCTTTTATTCTTTCCCTTTTTCACTCTTCTCTTTCCTTGCTCACTCTATCTCTCTTTCATTTTACCACTGCAAGCCAAAAGATCCAGACTTGGCACTGAGCTCAGAAATACGATTTCAGGCAAAATACACAGAGAAAAACACCAGTCTATTAAACTTATTAACCGGGTTGTAGCGCTTTAACTTGAGATAAATGGATGCACTCGTCTGTATCAGATGACATCTGTTTTCCTCGTGTTTCTCCCAGAGAGAAATTTGAATGCATCTCTGAAATTCAGAGTGTTCATATACAAACGAAAGTTCTAGTCCCATGAAACTCATATATATATATATATATATATATTTATTTATTTATATATTTATATATATTTTTCATTAAAAGAAAACCAATTAAATTATTGTAAGGTAAATGACCCAGTAATCGTGACGGTCCCAGTAATCGTGAAACTTGGTTATAGCTTGAATATATTGTTACAAAAATGTGCTAAAAGTAACATTTAATGATTAAACTCACTTATTTTTAGCATTTTATAATGGCAAATAGAAATTACATTCATTCAGATGAAATAAAAAGTAAGAAAATGGGCATCATGGTTACTGGGACTAAGGTCACGATTACTGGGACGTTTACCTTACCTACGGGTTATCCATACATACATTTTAAAATTAATTACGCGTAATAATGGCCAGCCTCAATTATTTTCAACCTGAAAGTTCTTGGACTCGACTTTTCTGTACAGGATGCTTTTTTCTACTGATATTGAAATATTTCATACTCGAAACGAAAAAAAAGTATCGAGCACTTTTTAAAATTGGCCAAATTTAAGACATTTTTTTTTGCACGTATTTGTTCATTAAAAACGTAGTAGAGAAGTATCATGAAAGAATTAGTTAATTTAAAAACTGTACGTTTTATGAAGGTTTTTGTATGGTAGAAAATTGTTTTTTGTCGGTAATCTTATTTAGGCATTTTTGCAGTCAACTTCTCTTTATTGTTTATCACTTTTGGATATTTTTCAAATGTTTTAAATATTTAAGGAAAAAAAGAAACCAGCCTTTTTTGAAAGGAGTGAAATTAAATTACTTGTTTTACATATTACAAATTATTGTTTAAGAACTATTAATTCAAATTGAAACCCAGTAGAAAACAATTACAAAAAAATTGAAAACTGTGTGTTTTATGGAGATTTTTTTTATATCAGAACATATGTCATTGAAGCATTTTAGCATCAGATATTTTTTATTGTTTATTCCTTTTCGATAGATTTCAAAGTTTTAAATATTTAATGAAAAAAATTATCGAGCATAATTTCGCATAATTTTTATTGAATTTACTGTATCTTTCAGATTTTAAATTTGCCGTTGAACTACTCATAAATCATCGGGAAGATGCTTTCTGCAAAGAAACCTTGAATTCAACTATTTTTAATTGAAGATGGTTAAGGCTCGCTGTGACAAGCAATTAAAATGTTTCTTTTTTTACTTTTTCCATTATTTTTGGTAGGATTTATCATTTATGCATAATTAAAATATTTAAAATTCAATAAAAACTAAAATTCATTTGAGAATCTGTACTTAGATCAACATTAAAGTTTTTTCAAATTTCACGCGTGACGAGAACTTTAGGTATTAAAAAAATTTTAATTAATTATGAAAAAAACAGTGTAGGGAAAAAGAGTAGGATGATAAGCAGAGTAGGGAAAAAATTGTCAAACTTTTTGTGATTTTAATTTTCAAGATTAAAAATCTTTAAAATAGGAAACATATACTTTTTATTCTGACTTTATAAATTGGTTGTACAAACTGCACATCATAGAATATTTCAAACGATGGCTGAACTTTGAAAATTATGAGGTGAAATTAAAAAATAAAAATTTTGAATCATCATTTGGTAATTAACGATTTTGAGTATTCAGGTCAATTTCTATTAAATTAATTCCGAATTGAGGAATTTCTTACATTTTTCTCCACCAATAGGGGTAAGATGAATATCCGTTTATGAGTACAATATAAATATGAATATTGTGAAATAAAAAATATACAAAATGCTGATCACCTATGTGGAACTTATCTAGTTTACAAAATTTACCTGAAATATGCCAATCTGTATATAAATACTGTTTTATTAATATAGTTATAATAATGAATAAATAAAATAATGCATACTAATAAATAATACTGTTGTGAAGTACCATGGATGTAGTCACTCTGGGTGTATTTATTTCTGCTTATTTTATGAGCATTTTTCTTCCTCATAGTTACCAAATGAATTTGCTTCTTCATAGAGAAAGGTTTTTCTCTAGCAAAAAAAGTGGATTCTTTCAATATTTTACAAGCTTACGCTTCTGTCTTACCCAAAATCTTATTTTCAGAAAATCAGAGGGCCCACCACAACAACGAAGCCAAGCAAACTAACCGATCATTTGTCTTTTTTATCTTTAGTTTGGAAGCGCATTCTTCGAATAGTCCACGATGTCATTTTTCGCCAATGCGTCGCCATCTGGCGCGAATCGAAAATTTTTTTGCAAATAAAACTTACGTCTTTTTTAATGAAGATTCTGAATCTGCAATAAAAAATATCCCATTTGAAATTTTAAAGTCCCCCCGTCCCTCCCCAGGGGAGGGTGCGGGGTAAATTTTTGCGAAGTTGGTTTTCACCCTCGAAAATAAAAACTTTTTATTACCGGACATTTTTTTCGTTTGATCGTATTTCTGTAGATATTTCGATGTGTCAAGATGAAAAAGCACCCTGCATGAACAAGGTAAATTTTTGTGAATCTCTGAATTACCAACAAAACTTTTTCTGAATGGTCGATCGATCTCAAAATCCGGTTAGACCTGGATATGAATCGCATCTCAAATTCGTCCAAATTTCATGATCTGCGGTCGAATCATATCGAAATATGTCAACAAAATAGATTTGCAAGTTTAGGTCATTACAAACCTCCCTCTATGAGAAAGCAATAAAATAATATTATAAAGTCTATGACATAACTGAGAATAACGGTGCATGAACTTTGCTTACAATATTTCCAGACTTTCGGATGATGTTGTTTCATTTCCCCTCGCATTTCCCCCAATTATATAAATCCTTTCAATTACAAAAAAAAATAAATCTGCACTATTCAATGAAATAAATAGCTAACTAACCAATTATTCCTGTTAATAAATCTAAACTATCTGTCGGTATAGTATTCCTACATTCACATGTGAACATAACAACTATGAAATACCTTCACGTACATACCTTTTCGTGAATAAAACAGGAGATCAAAGTGGTTTATCAACGGCGAGTGTACTTAATTGAACAACGATTACAGGCCTGATTCGTTCATTTGTATGCAGGTGTCCAGCTCGCGGGCTTGAGTCGTGTGAGTGTTTAATGTGCACGTTTTGCATACACCATGAACGAGCACGTAGCAGTAAAAAGAGATAAAAAACGAAAGGCTCAGAAAGAGGAAAGGAAGATATTATTCATACACATCATGTAGGTAAACACCTCGGGCTTTAAAAGACTATAATTACCGAGATGTGGTTAGTCACAGAAAGTCAGGAATTACTGAATTAATTTACCATATTAGTTGACATGAAAAATTCAACTCTTGCAGTAGACGTGAAGATAGATAGACATGGAAATGGAACAAGCTCTATTAATAAACTGATTTTATGTCATATTTAGGAGCTTCATATGCAATAATAGATTTAGGAAGAATCTTAACAATTTAATTTAATTAAATTTGTTATTTCTTGAAGAATTTCTTCTGATATTTGAATTACACACATGCGATTAAATATTTTTCATTGTTCGAGCACTTAATGAAGCATACAACATTTTTAATTTAAGATACGATTCTCCCAATGTTTTCAGTTTTCAACTTCCATTTTTTAAAACGAGTATACTATCACAATGTTGAACAATGAAGATCGAAGGGAAATGTTGCAGTAATCGTAACCTTAATCCAAGTAATCGTGGAATCTATTTTTTTTACTTTTTATCTAGTTTAATGTAATAAAAATTCCATGAGATACTATACAATGTTAAGACTTAATTGTTTTTCGGAAAAAAAAAAATTTCCGAAATGTAACGCTACAATACATGATGTTGTATTTTCCAAATACTGGTATTGACGTGCCACCTCACATGTATTGGAATTTTACGATATCTCATAAGGTTCGCGCTACAGTAAATGTATTGTAATGTTCCCTCACACATATTGGAATGCTCGACGTTGGCTCCACGAATTACAACACTTACAATACATGTATTGCCATTTCGTAATTCCAATACCTTGTTTGAAAATTTACCTTACGCTTTCATTGCATCAGTTTGGTAGAAACCCAAACATTTTCAACAGTGCATCGAACAGTTTATTGAAAGAATTTCTGACATTTCTAGAGTCCACCACTCTCGACGACAGGAACTTTCATTATACATATCAAATTACATAGTGTCTTAGAGTTTATAATTATAAAATTGATAATCATAAATTATCCGATATAGAGTTGAAATGATATTTTTATTATTGACTTGCTAATACTGGTTTCTCGGACATAAGAGGACTCTACGCTAATAGGGGTTTCATTAAATAATACGTGCACATGTACCTGAAACGTTTTATCGTGAATTTTTTTTTAATTCTGAAAGATAGTATGAAGCGAAATTCTGATGTGTACAATTTCGAGCGTTAAGATTTTGTTATCATATTAAAAGTCTTCTTTAAGAAACAAAATATAAGGCAATTTGGAAATTTGGGGATTTAGAATCTACACTAATCAATGAGTTTATCATAATGGCCACTCAAAATTAAAATAAGAATTCCAGGTTATCATTGGAAATAGGATGAGTTTTCAAAAAAATATGGGAATAATAGGGAAACACATTCCTTTAAATAAAATTAATTGAGGTATCATAGTCCTGAAACTTTAAGTCAAAATATGTTATATTTTGGAGAAAATAGTGAAATTTTCACCTCAAGAAGATGAATTTCCAAAAAAAGAGCCAAGCAAGAATTTTCAACAAAAAACGTCATTTTCAACAAGAAAGAAAATTGTTAACCAATTAGTTAAATACTTAAGTGAAGAACTAGTTTTCAACCAACCAGTTGCATTTAAACTAAATAGTTGAACTTTAAAGAAAACGTCGTAGATTTTTTAGAACTTAGTTTAATTTTCAACCGACAAAGATGATTTTTGTACCAAAAGATGAATTTTTAATCCAAAAGGAAGAATTTTCCATTAAAAGATGAATTTTCAATACGAAAGGGTGGATTTTCTATCCAAAAAGTTGTTAACCCAATAAAAAAATATTCAACAATATACTTGAATATTCGACTGAAAAAGATGACTATTTCACAAAATAAAATTTCGATACTTAAAATATAAGCATGGACTTTCCAAATAAAAATAATTAACTTTCAACAACAAAAAATGACTTTGTAACAAAATGGTTAAATTTTCAACAAAATAATTAAACTTTCAACCGAATCGTTAAATTTTTAACCATAACAGATTAATTCTGAATCAAAAATAGAATACTTCTCAATTAAAAAGAATTCACTTTCAGCCAAAAAGACAACTTTTCTACTAAAAGATGGATTTTCAATCTAACAGAACCAATTTTATATCCAAAAAGACCAATGTTCAACAAAACAGTTAAATTTTCGACCAAAATAAATGAATTCTGAATCAAAAATATAATTGTGGACTCTTCAATTAAAAAGAATTTACTTTTAACAAAAAATCGTTGGATTTTCTTATTAGGTTTTATTCAGTTCACATTTAAGCGAAACAGCGAGAAAAAGGGGAATTTTCTTTAAAACAGGCAAAAATAGAGGAATTCTTTAAAAACGAGGAAAAGAGTGGAATAGGGAAAAAACCGTGAAGTCTTTGATTTAATAAACCGCAGTGAATATTTTTCGCAAGGAAGCAACTCATTTTATTTCAGAATATAAATGGTGACGCTCTGCAAGAAAAGGGCCCCATTTTGTCGATCATAGGATAGGAGATATTCGCGTTTTTGTGATCCAGGATCTAAAATATAGATCTTGGATTTTCGATAGAAACCCATACTTCAATCTGTGACCTATTTCGTGAAATTATACTCTTATGTCACCGAAATGACCGGAAAAGGGTAAATTTTATATTTGAAGATAAAATATATATCACGTGAGCTCATGGCACTCTCCATCTTCAAATCAGTTTTTCTTCAAAAGCGTTTTTTCAATGTATTTTCGATACATTCAGAGTATCCAAAAAATTATAACTTTATCATGCCAATTGATAGTAATTAAGTATATAAATTTATATACCTATGTATTTACTATGTTAAATATCCAAAAAGAAAGTTTTCGATTTCAAATATAAAAGGAACTTTAGCATTTTAACGATCCACCAACAAAAGCATTAAATTTTCAAATATGCAGCATAAAAAGAACATTCTCGATTTTCAAACAAATTTCCAGCTATTCCCTGACTTTTTCCTGGTGCTCAAAATTCCAAGCAAATCCCAGCTATCCAGGTCAGTAGGCCAGTCTCTTAATCAAGTCCAATAGAAATTTGCAGATAATTCATGAAATGAGAAGTATTTATAATCTGTGAATATTGGAAACTTATTGAATGTCCTGACACTAAGTATACCCACCAATTGGGCTACAAAGTGATGCTTGCAAGACCACGGAATGATTGACCTAGTCAGGCAGAAGCTACGGAATCGGTAATAGTTAGCAATGGGTTGATATAGTAGCGGACACAGTGAAGCGAATTGCTAACCGCATACTAATAGGATCCTTTGACGAAAAGCTAACATCTCAATAGGGAAACCGAGTTGCGAATCCAACCGCCTGCATTGCTAGCAAGAGGCGATTGCCTCGAGTGGTCCTTGTTCAAGGAGCATCGAATTCTATTCCGCTGACATTAATACTCCTTCCGGTTCCTAAATATACCCCTTTATTTATTTCTTGAACAGGAGCAGTGGCGATGCTATCTTAGTGTTCGCTTTCAATGTGTTGAAGTTGTAAATATGAAAATATCCAATAAGGGGCTGTTTCAAAACTACTTCCAGCTACTTTCCAAACTTTTTCCAACCCTCCCCTTCTTCATCACAGATCACCACACAAAGCTTGTAAGCCCTAGGTTGACGTCGCAAATACAATTACAAATATCCCACCCCAACCCTTTTCAGTAAAAAATTGCAATACTTGAAAATAAATGTAATAGCTGAAAAAATGTAATAATTGAAAAAAATATAATAGTTACATTTTGAACTATAAGTAGAGCAGTTAAATTTTCAGTTAAAACGGGTAACTCTTAACCAAAAAAGAAAATAAATTTATTAACAAAATAGTTCAATCTTAAACCAACACAATAAATTTTGAATAAAGTAGTGCAAATTTCAACTAAGTAGTTGAATTTTCTACTAAAAAGATGAATTTTCAACGGAAAATTTAATAGTACTTTGACGCTATACTTAAAATAAAATAATTAATCTTCATTTTTGAAGCGTTTCAAAAAATTTTTATTCACATTTATATTTTCCATGTGTGATGTCACATTCTGCGTTAACACCTCATTTCCTACATCACAAATCGTCAAGAAAAAAATTGATGTTAATGTGATAATTCTGCATTGCAAGCAATCTATCTGCGAACATCAGTTCCATTCCTGATCGGACTCTAATCACATTAATGCAACAAACCAAATACCTGATATACCTAAGCCTTCATCGTAATAGTTTCATCTCCAATCGTGCCCATGGCAGCGTGACATAGTTTTTGAAAGGCAACTAAAATAAGACTACAGGCTAACGAGCTGATATAGCATAATGTTTCTGAAAGTTCCTTCATCAAACTCTTCTTCTTTATTGAGAAGGCGTAGGCTTTGTACCCACTCCATCGGCTTGCGGAGTCGATTCCTGCCTCGCACTCTGAAAGAGTCTCGGCGGTCCATGCGGTGAACACTAAGCTTCGCAAGGAGTTGTTCATCTCCGGAGAGTCGTGGGACAGGTACCTCTAGAGAAAAAGTTCTCTGAGTACTTAAAGCTATTGCTCTTGGTGGTTCGGAACCCTCCTTAAACTGTAGGTCCCCCTCACACCACCAAGTAAGTGTATGGGGGGTGTGTAAAGGAATGGGGAAGAGATACAAGAAAAATGTAAACCTTTAGGGGACACGTTAGAAGCTTCCATTCCAAATATTATATGCTAAAAAATAAATGATTCTATCACATATCGCAAAGTTTTATAATATTATTATGTGCAACCTTTTTTTTTATAAACGTAAGTTGACGTTGCTTCAAAGCAAGTGACGGCAGATCGGAGGTTCAGAATGTATTGTCATTACTTCCCGATAAGAAGGATTGCAAGTAAATACATGTGTTACAATGCAAAGTAATTTACGAACAAAATAATATATATCACATTATCTTTTTAATAAGGGACTAGTTATAAAACAACATAAAACAAAGTGCTTTTGGCCTTTAAAAATTCACAATGCATGAACTAGATCTGTCGTCTTCAGAAAAGTCGCATATCAAAGCTTGTATCTTTGATTTAATCTATAGTATATACTATATATAGCAGACGTAAATAGATTATTGCGACTTACAATCTTTTTTGCATACTCATGTTAATCAAACATACTTTATGTATAATTTTAGCAATTCCTTGGCTCGGTTACTAATGTAACCTAATCTAATCCCAATGATTTTAACGTTTGAAGACACACACAACGGTAGCAACCCCGAAAGCGTTTACATTATACTCAAATTTGAAGCAATACATATACATACAATATATATGCTGCGGTGGAGTAATAATCGTGTATGTTTGAATGAACATTGTCAGGCACGATTGGAGATGAAACTATTACGATGAAGGCTTAGGTATATCAGGTATTTGGTTTGTTCCATTAATGTGATTAGAGTCCGATCACGAATGGAACTGATGTTCGCAGATAGATTGCTTGCAATGCAGGATTATCACATTAACATCAAATCAATCTTGATTTTAAATCGTCTATTTTCAACCAGATAATCAATTCGAGCTTATACATTTTCATTTCAAATTTGAAAAGTAGACCCCTGCAAAAAATGTTGAAAGTTTCTTAAATTTAAAAAATTTCTAATGTCCATAGTTATAATCTTTTTGACATCATATTACTTTGTTCTCGCCAGATCATTATCTCAACTTGACTTCTAGGCAGCTTTCAACTTGCCCTATATTTAAAGGTAAAATTAAATATTCTTAGAAAGAGCTATGTAACTCACAATCTTTTCACTATGCCTGACCAAAGCTTGATGTGACTACTGAATCCGTAGGCTAGAAGTGATTTTGCCGGTACAAATTAAAAGATCAAATATAGTCCAGGTGGTCTGGAATTTCACATGTAATTTCCCGTACATCATACTGTTTAATTAGATACTGAATATACCCTTAATTAATTTTTCAACTAGGTGATCAATTTATTAGAACGGAAAATATTGTGACGTAGGTAATGGCGAGAGAGTCGTTAAATCGGATGAGCTCGCGCCGCAAATGAATCGCATCGTGAAATATTACTGTTCTCGAGCTGAAAAGTCGATCGATGAGCATTAATCGATGCATATATACATCACAGGGTACGCCACTGTGAACGACATAAATATTACGAGTTGAAATCTCCTTTGAGTAATCTATCGCTTAATTTATATCATTCCCTGCCTAGAAAAATAATGCTTTATCACTTCGAAGTGCCAATAAGTTAATTTTAGTGAAAATTGAGCAATTGATGAAATATATAATCTGCAGCATGTATTATTGTAAACAATATTTTAGAATAGCATATGCATGCATATCAACTCCTTCACATTTATGTACCACATTAATTATTTAAATAATGTTACTATCTTCAAAGTGTGAAATTAGCTTTTCGATATTTATACGTATTCAATATTATATAGCTGCATTAGATTTAGTTGAATCTTTTTCTAATATTAACTTATTTAATCATCGACTTGTCACGTATGACTCAGAAACTTATTATTATTATTATTATACCATTAAGCCATTTCCCTTTCGGGGTA
>CAKNXH010002444.1:773206-861943 GCA_932178445.1 Andricus quercusramuli
AAGAATTGACGTTTTCCAGTTATCCCTTCTCATAAAAGGGATACGAATAAATATGTAAAAGCGGTTGAGTAAGCCTTCAATTTGGGTAGGAGGGGCGATCATCGTATTCAATCGAAAAATGGGAATTTTAATTAATGGCCAAGAATTATCGATCAAGATGAATGAACTCTTCGTTCCGCTCTTCTGCATTCCTATTTTTCCTTCCGTGTCGTTTTATTCAAGGAATACTCTTGGAATGTCATCGAGATAGATTATATTTTAATGAAAGACTTGACGTTTTCCAGTTATCCCTTCTCATAAAAGGGAGACGAATCAACCCTTCATCTTCATCTACTTAATATCTTTGTTCAGAAAATATGTCCCGCGGGAAAATTTGATTGTCATGTCGGAAACAGAAATTCATTAGACGAACTGGTATAAATATTATATGGTTAGTCGACATCTTACTTAACCCTTAATGATCACATTTGTCTAGAATTCAATAATAATCACAACGGGTCAATTTGCGCTCAACGACTTTAGATGCCCAATGCATTAAAACTATGCATCATACAGACTGAAAAAAAATTCGATCCATAATTTGAATATAAAAAAATGTAATATCGTAGTTATGCTGATCATTTTTTAAGTTACAAGTACTGACAAAACTGCACGTAAAATTTTTTTTTAGAATGACTTTTTCACTTAAAAATTCACAAGTGCATATATAACAAAGGTGGTTTGAATAGATTACCACAGAAAAATGTTATTCAGTTGCTCCACAATCAACGCACAAAAACACGCCCTGTCAGTCCCACATTGGGCGTGGTGTGGTCAGGCAGAACCATAGTGATTATTAAGGGTTCAATTAAATTTGCTTACATATTAATCGAAAGATTTTTGTACCCAGATTAACCAAGATATTAGTCAATAACGAATTGATTCAAGTAAAATAAAGTATCATAAGATGTTCGATAGTTCAGTAACGGGAGGGGGGAGGGGGGTAAATAAGTGCAATGTTTAACAGGATGCCCACTAAAATCTACAAAAAATCCCGGTTACTGAACAGGGTGACCACTTGAACACTAAAAAAAAATCATGCTATTTTCCGGTTTCCCCAGTCGAAAATTCTATTTTTCCCGGTTGACTTTCAAGCGTTTATAATAATAATTATTCAATTGAAAATTTTTTTATTATATAAATTATAAAAGGAATTGAATATCTTACAACTGTAAGGTGTGATGTATAATGCACATTATTGAAAAAGTGATTTTAGACTTCACAAGCCAAAATGCTCTCAAAATAGGGCAAGAGTGTGATTTTTTAAGAAAATATGGAAATAATAGGAGAGTAAATTCTATTAAATAACATTAAGGTAGCTACCACGCCATAAAAAGATCACTTTTTAACAAAAGAGTTGAGTTTCCCGGCTAAAGAGTCGAATTTTGTAGAAAACAATTGACTTTTAAACGCAAAAAGATGAATTTTCAACCAAATATTTAAAAAATCAAGCAAAAGAGATGAATTTTCAAGAAAAAAGACCAAATAGTTCAATTTTCAAACTACGAAGATTAATCTTGAATCAAATAATCGAATTTTGGAACAAAAATATTATATACTTTAACCAAAAACAGTTGCATTTTCAACCAAATAGTTACATTTTCAAGCAAAAAAAAATCGTTCAGAAGAGAGTTAATTTTCCAACAAAGAACTAGTAGTTCAATTTTCTTATTGGTTTCTATTAATTCAGTTTTCATTTGAGGGGTCCCTGCCTTTTTGCATTATGAAAATTCGATTTTTGTATTACATTTTCTAAAAGTATAACATTTCAAAAGTATTCTCTAAAAATTTCATAAAGGTCAGAGCATTATTATTTACTAGTTGCTCTTGTAGTGTTAATTTTCGTATGAAATGTCTCGAAAAATCACAAGGAAAAGAAGAAGTTCTGAATTCAATGAGTCGTCTAGGTCAAGGAAAAGGAAAAGGTATTTTAATCCAAAGTCTTTTAAGGAGGATAGAAGCGGAGTTAGTGCATTTTTCTCGAAACAAGGTTTTCAAAGTCGGTGAGTAAAATATCTCAATGACGGCTTCGCCGATTGCTTTCCAACTTTTATCAGTTATTTTAGATATAAAACTCGTAGGATTTAACGATCGTTTTTTTATGATATTTTTATGATCAAAAAAGGAGCGTTTTTTAGCGAAAAATTGGCGCTTGACTTCAAAAGTCCGCCATTTCGTAAAAAAATTAATATGTTTACATCTAGTTTCGTTCACTTCCAGGCAGAAACTGTTTACTAACGGATGCCGTTGGATTTTTTGATTTCAGAAGATCCAGACTTGAGCCACTTTACTCACCGCAAAACGCCTTTTTTGGATCCCTCGTAGATTGGCTGTAACGCGCTTGTTTATCCCTCTTTCATCATGAAAACATTATTGTAACTTCTTGAAATATGTGGTAATTGTATGTTAGAACGTAGATAAAAAATAATTAAACCTGTCTTCATGAAAAATCGCAAAAAAATCGCTTTTTTTCACCGGAAAGGTTCACTCCATTCAGCAGAAAAAAAAAGAAAAAGGGAAATTTTTGAAGAAATGTCTTTTGTCTGTGATTTAATAAACCGCCGTGAAAATTGTGTGCAAGGAAGCAACTGATTTTATTTCAGAATATAAATTGTGATGCTCTGCCGTTCCTGTTTTTGTGATCCAGGATCTGAAATATAGAATTTGAATTTTAGAGAGGAAATCGTACTTCAATCTGTGCTTCATTTATATTTGAGGACAAAATATATAACACGTGAGCTTATGACACTCTGAATGTTTAAATTAGTTTTTCTCGAAAAGTGGTATCTCAATTTATTTGCTGTACATTAACTTAAAAATTTTAAATATAAAATGAACCTCGATATTTCAGCGGAGATGGTTAGTAACACCGAGCACAATTCCAAACATTTTTTTTTTCAAGGAGCGAATCAACATTTATTGCAAATGTGAAAACAAATCTAAAAATTCTGGGTTTTCAAGAAAAAAAACGCGGTATTTCCCGGCTTTTTCCCGGTGCTCGAAATTCCAGGTTAATTCCCGGTTATCTCGGTCAGTGGCCACCCTCACTGAAACTCAAAATTCAAAATAAAGCCGCAAAATGTTTTATTTTGATGTATTAAAACGTAAACTGAAAAATTAGGCATGTAAAGTGAAACTATACTGAATTTGACGAATTAAAAATTAAAATATTTAAAATTATAAAATTTTAAAGCGCAAGCCTTGAAAATTGAATAAATTAGATTTTGACATTAATAAAGTTAGAGAATACTCAAATGCGAGAGACATTAACAATGTTTTTTTCAAACTAAAAGTCATTACAATCGAAATATGTTGCTTTTGCAGTTTACAAACATGCCAAATTCCAGTACTAAGCATTCAACTGAGTTACCTTAAATTGAAAAATATTACAAATTGAATACTTCAAACTCAGAGTCTCAGAGATGGAAAATTGAAAGCCTAAAATTGAGCAATTTCAAATTCTTCAATCAAATCAAACTCATTCAAAATCGGTTTCTCTACTGAAAATTAGAAAAATTCCCTGGCAGTGAATAAATTAACTGTCCTCTCCCAGTTATCTGGTCTGCTGACCACCCTCTTAAAGCAAAAAGTTATCTGAGGCACCCAATTTTGTATGATTCTGAAAGTAGAACAATGAAATTTGCAAATCCAATAAATTATTGGAAAGACCTTAACGTCAGGCTAAGCCGAACTTGGCAATTTAAGAGCCACTGCATAAAGCGAATGCAGCTCTCAGTGGTATAATTTACACGTAATTCACTGGTGCCCAGAATGTATATATTTACAATTGGGATTTAGATTCGCTTAAATACGATGAAACGGAGGAAGTGTTAGAACGAGGCGTTTAAAGTGTTAATAGGAGGAGTTGAATAGCACCAGACAAAGCCCAACACCAGAAAGGGAAAGATGCAGCTCTTCGTCGACGAGATTCGAGTTCAATCGAAACTCTGAGGAAAAAGTGGGACCTTGAAATATTAATGCTACTCCTACCCTAAAGAACACCCCTATCTTGCGCGACCTGCTCTCTACCTTCTCTTTTCTCGATGTTCCTCCAACCCACACTCAATCCTTCTTTCACTCCTTTCTTTATCGACTACATCCTGCCGCTTCTCCCACGCAACACATGGGTATGCTTTCGGTATCGAGAACAGGTAGAAATGTCTCTTCCGATGCATTCCACGACTTCGCATAACGATTCGCTCTTTTCCCAAGATACTGCGACATTGCGCAAAAGAATCTTTTCATTTTCAATTCGTCGAAGAGAAGTCCCTAAAGACCCAAGACTCTGATTATTTTAGACTCTGAGTATTTTATAGCTTGAATGATTGAAGCGTATGGAAAGGGGTTTGGTTAAATATTATATTTAAATTTAAGATAGCATCGGAACGGCATCTTATGTAACAGTAATCGATTTATTCTATAAACGTGCAAGTTTCGGGACTCGGACTCTCTTTATCAATTCATTAAAACTAGTGTCAACAGTCGCATACATTTGGAAAAATAGTAGCAAAGTAGTGTCCTGCCATTTGTTCAATATCAAATCGAGGCGTCAACCATTCTTGAAATCTGGTATACAAAATACATCTCCCTTTATATCGCGTGAAATCCTTTTAAATCTTTCAAAGTACACTAAAAACTTGAAAAACCGCTGAAATTCTTTGAGAATCCGTGAAATCTGTCGTGTCCCTTTATTTTAAATTACTCGAAATCCCTGAAATCCCTGAAATCCGTCGAAATTCCTCAAGTCCGTAGAAATCCGTGGAAATAAAAAATGATGAAATCTTTGGACTCCTCTGATATCCCGTAAAATCCCATAAAATTCCCTCGAAATCCACTGAAATTTATTTGAAAGCCTTTAATTCTGTTGAAATTCTCCCAAAATGTCTGGAAAACTCAAATTTTCTTAAATTTTTAAAAATCTACCGAAACTTTTATAATTCTCTGAAATCTTTTATTTTCTTTCAAAATCCTACAAATTCACATAACTCAAATCACTGAAAATTTCACTTAGAAACATTCGGATCAGTGAAAATTCACTGGGAACCAGTGTTTCTGAATAGTTAGCGAAAATCCTTACTGATTTTTTTCCGTGAAATACTTCTCACTAATTTAAATTAAGAGAGAATACCTCGAATACTGAAAAATTCCTTAAAATCTACTGAAATACCGTGAAAATTCCTTGAAATCTTTCAAATCTTTTGAAATCAGTTGAAATTCCTTAGAAATTTTCAAATGTCCTAAAATTTTCTATAATGTAACCATATTCTTTGAAATTTTTACAATTCCTTAACTCTTGCAAATTCGCGTATATTTCTTTATAGTGATGCATTTGATCGCCACGATCCGAGGAACGAGCGACATTTTCATTTTTCTCGCTTTGACAACTTGAATCTGTCGATCGTTTTTTGGTCGACACACGATCATCTCGGAATTCCGAGCGACTTCGATTATAAGATCCGAGCAATCTCGGTTTTAACGTTTAAAACACTCAAATAACGTCAAGTGCCCGTAATTATATTAATTTACCCATAATATACGTAGGTTTAATGAAGTTATTTCTAAACTTAAAAGGTTAAAATTTCTTTAATAATTTCAAGAGTGATTTCTTTCATTTTAAATATTGAAGTAAATATTAGCCAAATTATAAGGTTAGTTTTAAAAGATTATTGGTCTCTACGAAGGAGGTAAATTAATTTTTAAATTGGTTTCCCGGATACGAAGAGAGATACAGATCTCAAAGTTAAACAATTGAAATCTTATTTACTTGTTGTTACGCAAAAAAATCACAAATGACGAATTTCTTGGAATTACGGACAGAATTTTTCTTCACATTTTTTCCAGAAGTAAGTTACTTTCACACGAAACGCGATATCAAGTTGAAAATTTGGGAAACTAAACATGAAACATGAAGGAACGTGGATCTGTTCCGAAATTTGTATTATTATAAGAAATTTTTTGTGTATTTTGCATAATTAGACAAATTTGAGACTAGACCCGCGTTTCTTAGTGCTTCATATTTAGTTTCCCAAATTTTCAACTCGATATCGCGTTTCGTGTGAACGTAAGTTGGTTTTGAAAAAAATTTGGAAACAAAATTTCTGAGGTTACGCATCACCTTCTCGAAATAGTGATGCCCTTGAATTTATTATTTATTAATTATACGCATCTAACAGGTAAAGTGATTTTTTTTTTATTATAACGCGCACGTGCTATTTAAATAATTTAAACTTTAAAACCGAAACATCTCGGTGCTCGATCGAATTTGTTCGCCTTTTGTAGACGATCGATGCTGATAAAAACAGTTGCCTAGACGATCATTTTTACGGCGAGAAGTTGTCGAGAAACACTATTCCTTTAAAAATGTTTAAATCTTTGAAATCCTAAAAGTCTCTTAAAATTTCATTCCATTTACTCCATAATGTTCTCTCGAAATTCTCTGAAGGTTCCTTAAATCCCTTAAACTCCTTTGATACCCATTAGAACCCCCTAAAATTTGGTGAATCTCTTACAAATTCATGGAATCTTGTCAAATACTCTAAAATATTCTAAATCCATTAAAATTTTTCAAATTTTTTACAGTTTTTACTGATTTCATGAAGCGTCATCTGATTTCCAAGTTTTCAAAATTTTTGAAGAAACTTCAAGAAACAAGTTTCAGAATTATAATTCTGGAATCTGTAATATCCCTTAAATTACCTTTAAAAATTAAAGAAACTTAAAATCCTCTGGAATCAGATGAAATTTCGTGAAATTTTAAAAATGTTTTACACATGTTTAAAGCAAGCATTTGTACTGTGAGAATAGCAAATTTGTTGGTTTTTTCCTGGAGAAAAAAAGCATGTGATAGGAAACTGGAAGATCTTATTTCCAGTTACATATTGTAAACAACATTTTTGCCAGAACTCGATAATTGAGGCACCGGATTGCAGAACTGCCTGTGCGCTCGGCCCGTCTCGACCCAGTAGGCAGTAGAGTGGGGAGACTCACTGAACGCGTTGATCGAGGGAAAGAATCAATTGAAAACGCAATAATCAACTTGTCATTTTTCTGTTAATAATTGACGAATCGAGTTGATTTTTGCGTAGAAACATTCCATAGACTTGTGCGCTTCTCACAGATCCAATAGCTTGGCGCAATTATTCATTTAACTTATTATTAACAATGAATAAACTAAATACCAGAAAATTCAAAAATTAATTTAAAAATTGGTCAATATGAGCAATGCCGGTTTATTCTTTATACATTTGGGAGTATCACATTAAACATTCAGTTCAATAGGTTGTTATTTGCGCTATCATTTTGTAGTTAAACGCTTTCGCTTATTTCACAGAACTTTCAATTCGCAATGTAAAAACGAAGAGTTTAAAGGAACATGCAATGATAAAATGTATGTATAAAAAAATTTCCTCACAAAAACATTTATTTGATTTTAATATATTATTAATGATTTCTTTCCCATCACAGATCATCATTATCAGTCATCCTACTACATACATTTGCACAGCTTTGAAAATACTTTTAGGTTACAGTCGCATATAGCTTTAAAAAATGTAGATAAAATGAGATACTTTTTTTATTCACCTACTTCTCCTGTTTTGTATCCATTACACTTAAATAATCAGTGAAAAAACACTTTCCTTCCGTACTAAGAAAATGCACTGGATTTTGCGAATTTTTTTTTCTTTTCCTGGGTTTTTTAGATAAAAGACTCCATTTTATTTGATTTTATGCGAATACCATAACACTTAATTAACGAAATCGATTTTTAGAACAAGAATAACTTTTCGAAAGCAATGAATACTTTAGAATGATTCAGAACTGCAATTATTATATGCCACGGTCCAAAAACGACTGAATTATTAAGAATTTTTGAGTATAGTTTTAATTTGTTTACATTAGTCTTTTCACGCGTTTGTTTACACTTCGTTCTAGGAAACACAAGATTCGCAAACTCGAGTGTATTAGGATGATTGATAATAATGATCTGTGATGGGAAAGAAATCATTAACAATGTATTTAAATCAAATAAATGTTTTTGTATAGAAATTTTTTTTTATACATACATTTTATCATTACATGTTCCTTTAAACTCTTCGTTTTTACATTGCGAATTTAAAGTTCTGTGAAATAAGAAAGCGTTTAACTACGAATTGATAGCGCAAATAACAACCTATTGAACTTTTAAATTAATTTTTGAATTTTCTGGTATTTAGTTTATTCATTGTTAATAATAAGTTAAATGAATAATTTCGCCAAGCTATTGGATCTGTGAGAAGCGCACAAGTCTATGGAATGTTTCTACGCAAAATTCAACTCGATTCGTCATTTATTAACAGAAAAACGACAAGTTGATTATTGCGTTTTCAATTGATTCTTTCCCTCGATCAACGCGGCCGAGACGGGCCGAGCGCACAGGCAGTTCTGCAATCCGGTGCCTCAATTTTTAATTTATCATATTTTCTAAAATATACGTTGGAAGGTTGTGAAGGGTCTGTACAAATTGGATCATGGTAAAAACTACATATTAATGAATGCATTCCTCAAAATACGAAAATTATTATTATACACTAACCTCGGAAATTATACACACGGCTAGCGCGAGCGTTAGTAAATCACTGCTGATTTTGAAACGTGATTTACATGTTCAAAAAGGCAGCAAGAAACATTTTTTAAAACCGTACAAAAGATTATGAAATTCCACGTCGAACAGAGCTGGAACTAGCTCGGGCACCCTTTTGAGTTTATTCTTTGAATCTGATACTTTGACTGATTAATTTTTCTTTTAAATTGTTGTATAATATTTCATAATTTATAATAATATGAAATGTGAAATCTAATATTATTCTCATAGTGCTCAATTAAAGAATCATTGTTCAGATTTTTTAAAAATAATTATACATAATAAAATCATGAAAAATATGTGCGGCAGTGAGCAATGATCGCCCACTAAAAATCAGCACAGATACACATGGACATTTTTTATGATATCTCGCGAACCCGTACAGATTTTTTAAGTTTCTTTAGCTTAAATTAAGTAAAGATGATTATTGGAACCCCCATGAATCTTACTAAATTCGCTAAAATCCTTTAAAAATCCCTTGGAATCTTCAAAAATATCTTAAAACCTTATAGGTCCTATAAAATCCTTTCAAATTTTCCAAATTCTAGGGAATTCTTCAAAACCGCATACAATTATTTTGAATTCATTAAAACCATTAAAATCCTTCAAATTTCTTCAAATTTCTTAAATCTATTGAAAATTCCCTAAAAGTTGTAGAAAAATACCCTGAAATATTACAAATCTTTTGCAATCTTTTCAAATACATTGACTTTTTTTTAAGTTCTTTATGATTCCTGTGAATTTTGTGTATTACCTGAAATCTTTAAAATCCTTTGAAATCGCTTCCAATTTCTTGAATCTCATTGATCTCATTACATTTTTTTAAATCTTTAGAAATACCCTAAAATATTTCAAATCCTTCGAAATCTTTTAAAATACCTTGCAATTTTTTGAAGTACTTGAAAAGTCCTCTGTACCTTTCACAATACTCTAAAATCATTGAAATCCTCCGAAATCCCTTAAAATTCTTGAATTCTGTTAAACATCTTTTTAAATATTTAAAATCATTCAAAATCTCTCAATGTTTGCGAATAAATGTCTTGAAATGCATTAAAATATTATAAAATCTAATGAGGTACTATGATATCGTTTGAGACCCTGCGAATCTCATTTAAACTCCTCATTGAGAGCCTTCAACATTACTTAGAATTACTGAAATCCTCGAAAGTCTTAAGAAATCCCTTCAAATTCTTTGAAGTATTTGTTGGAAATCATCTGAAATCCATTGGAATATTTTTCCATATAATAAAATGAATTCTATTATTTTCAGGGACCCGAACGAAACTTTCGTTCCATTTCGTTACTGCCAATTAAAACAAATCGTTTCAATCTAATCATCAATGTAATTTCAGATATGATATAATTTTGTCCGAATCTAGAGATAGCAGATCAAAGTTTAGTAAAAAATCATTTTTTTCTATTAATAACGAAATGGAACGAAAGTTTCGGTCGGGTCCCTGATTATTTTACTTAAATTGTAAATACTTTAAATTTAAATGATTTGTGAAACTTTGAAGGCATTGATTTTATATTCTAGTATTTAATATTTGAATTGAATATTTTTCAGGTATGAGAATTTCTATTTCTTAACTGTCATGACTTTGAAAATTTTTTGGTAACTCGGAAATGACAAGAAACTTGTTTTTTTTTAAGAGGCCACTCTGAAACATTTACATTGAGAATTTTGCTGCTAAAAAGAAATACGTCAGATGTAAAAATTATTTTACTGCCATCATTACAAATCACATCTCTAGCTCTAGGTTTAGGGCAATTTTCAAAGTTGTATAAAAAGTGTTTATCAAGTTGGACAAAGATCCACACTTAAAAGTGGCCCATTACTGAAGAGTGGTCCACTATTAGTGTCATTACCATACAATTCCAATAAGTTTAAGATTTGTAGCAGAATTATAATTAATGCTAGTTGTTTTTCTCTACATGGTCTTAAATAAACATTTTTAAAATATAGATTTTTTTTAAGTTGTGAGAAAATCTTCTCTGGCTCTACTGGGATTGATAGTAGTTTGTCACTTTGCTATGTGTTACTGTAAACAGATTATTGCAGTTTGATTGCACATGAACTTAAGTGAAGTTGTGGATGGAATATTCGAAGAAAATTGTTTAAGTTGGAGTTAAACTATCTTTCGTCCGCGTTCGACGAGATCGCTTGGCAAAAGTTGGTTTGCATAGAGGAAAATTGAAAACTCAAGATGTTCTCAGTCATGTAGTTTAACCATATCCACAAGTCAGGGCTCTGCCTTCGGCAGATCTGCGTGCTGTGCTCGTCTCGAGCACATTACATGCTTCCTCTTCGTCTGCCAAGTTTAGCCAAGTTCGAGCTCACCGCCAATATTTTTGCAACGACCGATCTTAGTAAGTCACGTCGACATATCGAATCTTCGCAGGACAAATCATCTGTCGGTCGTAATAAAGAAATGCTCTCTAACTTTTTACGAGTATATGCAAAGTAAAGTAAAAACTTTCCTAGACACGATTACGGATTTCCATTGCAGACAGCTTTCTTTAATGTCTAAGAACTCTATTTTCACGTATTCAAATTTTCTTTTTAAATCAAATTCTCAGTTAATATTATCTTAAAAAATTGGTTGGCTTGCTCTAAAAAAATAGAGATGAAAACAAATATGAAGGCTTTCATGTAGGAAAAAGAAGAAAAGAAACATTGTTCCCTCACACTCCTTTCAAATCGTCTGGTTCGGCTTCTAACGATAATGAAAAATTGCATAGGAATCCAAGAATTTCGGGTACGAGGGAGTAGAGCATTTCACGATAATTGGGCAGCTGAAGCTCGCTGGAAGGATGGGATGATTTTTGGGCACCTCTTCAGCGGGCGTTGCACTCGCCATTAGCAGCGACACGATCCCCTTGATATTCATTCCCGCCCTCATTATTTACATATACTTCATTTACTCGCAGCAACCCCTTCCGTACCTTCTTCCGGCTCGCGAATGTATTTCGCGAAACACCCGAACATTCGCACTCCACGTTCAAGTGTACTTTGTGATAGAACTGAATTGGTCTGAAAATAAAAAACAAATATTCCTGCCGGTGCACTCGCAGTTCATTGTTTTCCACGATCCACTTTCAGAAAGGTTTATTAAAAATGATTTTCAAAATGAGGAGCACTGTTCGCGAACAAATTGATTTATAATGGGAAAATAAAAATAGTACTTGAAACTTGAAACTGGATATCATAAGGGAACCATTTACATAAAGAGACAACGTCATCAAGTTTGCAAACTGTTTTATTTTTATAATCTACTGTAATATTATGGTACATATAGCGCGGATCTCCTCTATTTTTCCTTTCAATGGGCTTACTACTGTTCATTTATTCTTGAAATCGTTCATTTCCATCGATGTTTAGGAGTTAAAAATGGCAATTTTGTATTTTTATACTCTGTACTTGTTTACTGTTCCAGGATTGGTATATTTTTTTTTAATTTTAAGTGCATCAGATTATGAAATATTCAATATAAAACGTTCAAAAATTTAAATTGTTCAAATAATAATCAATTGTTTAACGCTGCTATTTATAAATGATCATTTTGGAACATGTCAATGCGAATACAAATTTTCTTAATGAAATAATTTTTATTTTGTATTTAATCCCAAAGTTTTTAAACACTTTTGACTTGAAATTATTAAATTTTTATATGCAGGCCATCTGAAATGTGTCCAATGCGAAATGTAAGACGTATTTCATTCATTATAGGCTTCTCGTATCACTGCGACCGTCACAGAAAAAACTAAGAATAAAATTTGTTGCAGGAAATTTTTTAGAGCGATAAAGTTTTGTCCAGCCAACTTCGCGTCTTTCAAAATACATGTGTTTGTCATGGAAAAACAAAGGAAGTTTAACCGATATTTGTGTAAAGTTTATCCTATGAAGTTAATTTTTGTTGCAGAGAATCTTTCGTCGGAAATCGATGTAAAGTTTATCTTCCGTTTTTTCTGTGGTGTCATCGCCCTAAAAGAGGTGTGTCTATCAATTTTGAAGCTGGAATCACTATCGAAATATCACCAATACTTACGACAAATCTTATTCGAATATGATAAATCATTTGAGATCTCATTAGTACCAATAATGCTGTTTGAAATAAACAAATGTTCAATAACGAGGGCTATCAAATCTGTGAATTGAATTTTTAAATCTTTAATTTTGAAAGTCTTTTTGTAAAGGCTTTAATTACACTTTTTCTAGTTCAGGATATTTTGAAACAAAAATGTTGAACAATTTTTATCTTCTTTTTTCATATTTTTTTGAATAATTATTTTTTACTTGCACGATATTTCTGTAACAATAATTTTAATCAAAAAAAATATATATATATATAAAATAGTCAAAAACGTCAGAGATAAGAGTAACTTGAAAATATAAAACCAAAATGATTAGTATATCATTAAATTAATTGATCATATTGAATAGAAAGTTCTAATGATAAAATAAATTATTATCCTGAATTTATGAATAACATTTTTAAAATAACATTACGCAGTGTATTCGACAGTGCTGTGTCCATACGTCATACTGTTTATGTATCGCTGTATGTATGTATCTGTATGTAACGATGTGTCGTTGATTAATTTTATTTAAAAATGTTTTTCTTAAATTTATAATAATGATTTATTTTCGCAATATGCGTAGTAAAATGTATCGATTTATAAGGTTTCAAAAGTATCGGAGGTCTATGTTTTTCAAAACCACATCACAGCTCTTTTCAGAAGCAATATACAATGTATGGCTTCAATTTCACGAACACAAGTTATCTTTTACTGGTTTTTAATTGATTCTGAAACGTTGCATGCATATACATCCATCACTGTGGCTATTATTACGATGCCAAAGGTCCAGTAAACAAAAACATAGATTCAAGTTGAAATTCTCTACTTTTGGATTGGCTGCGTTTTATTTTTTATTTGTAATGTTGTTTTTTACGAATAGAACAAAAACAATGTATCCTATCAAAAAGTGATTCATAACAAATTTGTAGATCTCTCTTGGGTTCACAATTTCTGTCAAATCATCTTTGCGCGTATCTTGCAATTTTTTATTTTTCAAACAAATTAAAAAAAGTTTGGCTTAAAATTCTCATTTTAGTTTTTTTAAAATTTTTTAAATGCTGTAACTCTGGTATTTTTTTATCCAATTACCTGACATAAATTGGAATGACAATTGAAGGACCTGTGGATGAAGTTACATCGGAGCTTATTGGATCATCCCTCATCCCAACCAATCCCAACATTGTAATTCATGATCGAAATATTTAATTGAAGAATGGATAAAATTATAATTTGTATATTAACATTGTTAATAGTAGCCATTAATTTCAAGGTGGAAAGGAAGCAATTCAAAATGATATGAAGAAAAATTTGGTAAAATGAGGTTAAGTTACAAAAACGCATAAATGAGTTTATGATTACAAAATGAACAAAAACTTACCAAAATTAATATATGCACACATTGTTACGATTTCGGATAAACAACAATATGTTTGAATATGTTTGATAAAATTGATTTTTTTCAATTATGCATCAAAGAAGAGACGAAACTGAAGAAGAATAATTTATAAATCTTTTTTTTTGCTGCAAGTATACGAATAAAATAGCAGACAGGGTGATATCGCGTTTTTGAATTTGAAGGACCAACATTTAAAACATTGTTGTGTATGAACTTAGGTGTTTGAATATTAGAATTTCACCAATTGGAATCAAGGAGGATCAAGTTCATTTAACAGTTTTACAAGACTATATCAGCTTTGAATTACAAATTAATGATTTTAAGTCACAAAATTTACAAGCAGTACTTAGGAAATCAAAGATTAATTTTAAAATCTAAGATAGTGAGTTCGAAAATGGTTTAATGAACGAAATGGGTCAACATTGACTAAAATCTGATCATTTTGGAAGAGTAAACACTAAACATGGTACTAACAGGCTTTTAAAGTCTTCATATAGGCAAACTGAAATTTTTTTTTTTTTATTTCATTTACAATATAATTTACTAAACAAGTAACTTTACGGTTTTTTTAAATTATTGCTAAATTAAAAAATAATGGGAATGTCGATCATTTTCCTTCCTACAGCTAACTTCATTCAATGAAAAAAAACTTTGTGTTAGCGGATAGTAAGGTTATCCGAAGAATGTTTATTATTCTGAAGCATATTTTGCCGTGGGATAAACCTAACAATCAACTGTTTTACAGATAAAAAGTACATATTTTTTTATAATATTTTCTTCATAAGCTGACCTGTAAAATATGGTTCTTCTAATAATAAACGTGTATTATCGGATAACACCAAATTGTTGTACATAAGATCTTTTTCAGTCTTCTAAATTGTTTACCCATTACCGGCAATGCAAAGTGAAAAAAAAATAATAGTCGTCCCTGAGACTGAAAAATATAATTATTAGATTAAAAACAGGATCGAATAATGCTCTTTTTCAGAATGATTTCATATTTGATCTATCTTCCTCTTTTAGACACTATCGACTCCTTAATTTTTCAACGATAACTTGTTCCGTGGAAGGTTTAATTTTCTGGAAAATTGCGGAACAAATTGGGAGGTGGTTGGTAATAAGAATTTTATACGAAAATAAGGGATCAGTGAAAGAGGAAGAAGCGGAAATAGGGACGCCTACAAAATGAGCAGAGCCCAAGGCGACAGCTTTAAGCGCGGCGTCGAAATCCTGAGAGGGCTTTTGCAAGCTGAAAAGGGACAAGTGGTATGGTATACCACCTCTCGTAGCCCGGTCTGGTGAACATTGCTCCTTCGGCCTTTACCTCCTACCGACCATAGTCCTCCCCGTCTCACCTCTGGCCACCTTTCCACCCACAAGATCAGCTCCAACAACCCCCTAAAAAACCTTCTATAGTCTGCAGTCTGGATCCGCCGACACTCTGGCTATGGTGACTTGCGACGAGGTAAAGAGGACCCATTATCCTGATGGTTGAAGTCTCGTTTCCCTGCCTAAAAATGCCTTTCATTATAGGTAGGTACCTAGCGCCGCGGGATCTGTATCACTTTGTAAGAGCGTCTCGACTCGCTGTCATCGCCCAAAGGGTTCGAGCAGCCTCGAATTTCCTGAATCAAATATTTCTGTATTTTCTTTTATTTCAGACTTGAATATTTCGAGTATTTTAGTAGAAGAAACTCAACCAAAATATATGGAGACTATAAGTTACATTAAAATGGTTGATAATTCCATATTTAAAAAGTTGATTGAATTGTAATATTCTATACATAAAAAACACAACCTTTTTTTCTTTCAATCAATTATTAATCGATTAAGTGATTGAACCGTGTTTCACGAACGATTATGGGCATTTTCATGTTTATTTTTGATTAAAAAATTTTTATATTGAGGTATAGGAATCTCTTCTGCATCTAAGGCTTCTAGATTATCGCAAATAGGTATACGTCCTTGTGCTATTCCGTGGCACTGAACAGTGAACATAGTCTTGAATGCAGATCAGAATCGCTACGTGGGGCGAATAAAGCACCCTTATCAAAGATGTCCTTACTCTTATTCTGCTTGCTTTGAAATGTTATAGTACTATATAATACTTCAGATGATACATTTTAGAATATACCTACTTTAGCTAACATTTTTGGGATAGTGACAATGTACGAACGATTGTAGTATAATTGTTTCAAGTTCCTTATATTATTTCAGGGTTGCGCTGATGATTTTTTATTAACATTCATATTGTTGTAAAAATATAATGGCTGTCATCCAAAGATTCTTTCATCAACATTGTTCATCCAACTTTGAACAATTTTTAAAATAATGTCTACGTGCAGAAAAATTGCAAGACTAAAATCATACTTCCCTTGAGTAAATTCAACGTGAGAATAAAGCGAGGAGCGACTTGACTTTAAAGCGACAGAATTTTAAAACAAATTTCATTTACATTTGACGGAATTTAATTTAATTATAACGTCATTGAAAAGACTGACACCTGACGAAATAGATCAATTCGTTTAGGTGAAAACTAAAATTTTGTATTCAAACTTTCTTTTAAAAATTATTGTTATTTTTAAAATAAATATTCTCGAAGTTTTCAGATTTAGAGCCTTCAATTTTAATTTTTCAAGTTCCCAGATTATTATCGGAGTCCTAAAAATACGAGAGACATTTTATATTGAAGATTTTATATTTGGGGGGTTTGCAGTTTGCTTGCAGTTCGTAAGGCATTAAGTTAAAAAATTTCGAAAGAAAAAAAATATTATGGAACTTTAATTCGAATTATATGTAAACTATTTGGCATAAAATAAAATACCATTAATTTCCTAATCACAATATTTTTATTTCAAAAGATTAAATGAAGAAAGCAGCAGTATTATTTACATATAAATATTTTGTATTAAATCAGTTCTGAAGAAAAGCTCCCAAAAAAGTTTTTATATTTTAAAAATGGCAAAAGATAAGTGAGAAATTTTTGATGGATAATAACAATTTAGCTGATTTCATCAAGATTTCGCGGTGAAAAACAATTTTCGTACCAAATATCCGTTTCGAGTATTTATAATGTAAAACTATAATCAAACATAAGAATATTTTATGGTTAATTTTATTTCATGGTTATAAATTAGCTCGAAGTCAATTAAAGTTTCTATCATTGTTTAAGAAAACAATCTGCCCACCGCGCGGACACATTCTCATCGCGCGCTATGCGCACGCCTAGTTTCGGTTGCCTGCTGTCAATTGTTTTTACAGTTTTACGGAAAAAACAAAAGACGGTAGTTTCGTACCCGAAGTCCGAGCTACATGGAATTCCATCATGAAATTAGTTACAACAAAATTTATTCTAGAGTTTTTACCACGAAGGAATTGTAAGGAGCGGCATCACCCTATGTGTTTGGTGAGCAGAGGTGGGACGAGCGACGTCCAAGAATTCGTTGATGCTTGCTACGAATGAAAACTTCAGAGCAAGATCGTGCACATGCGCAGAGCTCTTATATGTTGACATCTCGATGCATATGTAGGTTAAGTTCGTTTGTTTATGTTCGTTCAATACACAAGTTCAAAACTTCCAACGCGTCTTGACATCGTTGGCATGACAACCGAAAGTGCGCATGTGCACGATCTTACTTTCAAGTTTTCATTCGTGGCAAGCATTAACGCATTCTCGGACGTTGCTTGTCCCACTCCCCACTTACAGGGATACTACTCCTTACTATTCCTTCGTGGTTTTACTGTGCTGAAACAATCTGAAATTCTGTAGAATGTTTTGGAAATATCTCTGTATACCTTTATTATAGTCAGGGTGGCCACGCAAGCTTGAAAAAAATTCTAGACTATTTCACGGTTTTCCGGGTCAAAAAATACATTTTGCCCAGTTGACGTTCAAGGGTTTATAATAATTTTTTAATGCTAATTTCTTTTTTTATATAAAATTTTAAAATAATTAAACATTTTAGAACTTCGAGGTAAAATAATGTAAACTATTGTAAAAGTGATTTCCGAATTCCCAGCCCAAAAGACTCTTCAAACAGGAAAAATAGGGGGACTAATAGAAGAATGAATTCTTTGAGAAAACATTAATGAAGTAGCATATTGTTGAGATTTTAAGTCAAAATATATTGCATTTTCAATAATATAGTTAAATTTTCAACCAGAAAAAGATTAACTTCCAACACAAGAGTTGAGTTTTCTAGCTAAAAAGTTGAATGTTCTGTACCCAAAATATATCAGTAGACTTAATAAATAAAATGATTACCCTTTAAACAAAACAGATGACTTTATAAGAAAATAGTAGAATTTTCAACCAAATAGTCGAATTTTTGAATTAAATTATTGTGAACTAAAATGCCACGTGAGCTTATGGAACACTCCAGTAACTTCAAATCAGTCTTTCCTGAAAAGGGGCTTTTCAATTTATTTGCGAAAGATTTCAAGAGTCCCTAAATTATAACTTTATGATGCCAATTATTAATAAATTTATTATTATTTATTTATTGTAAATTTAGGATATCTATGTAATTACTATGTTAAGTATCTAAAAAAGAAGTTTTGGTTTCAAATATGGAAGGAACTTTAGTATTTGAACGATCCCTCAATTTAATCTTTAAATTCTTGAATATATAGTATAAAAAGCTACATTTATTTTTGCACGATACATTATCCTTGAAATTGGAAATGTAAAATGATCTTCGATATTTTAACACAGATGTTTGGTAATATTGAACACAATTTCAACACACATTTTTTTTGGAGAGCCAGAGGATATTTATTGCAAAAGTAAAAACGAATCTGAAAAATTCTCGGTTTTTAAACAAATTTCCGGCCATTTCCCGGCTTTTCTCGGTCGTCAGTGGCCACTCCCTGTATCGTCTTTTTATTGTACTGTACTATACAAGGATGATTATAGATTACTGCAAAATAAAATAAGATGTCATAATTCATAATAAATACTCCTGAAATATGTTTTCGGAACTCGGAAGAAGAAAATATTAAAGAGTATAGATATGTGATACTGAAGAAACATCTTGAGGCAATTCAAGAATTGGCAACACATTTGCCTGAATTTTATTTTCTTGGCACTTTAGACACAGGGTCATGGACCTAGTGGTTATATTGGTCGACGGAAATGACTCTCGACGATCTCCTTCGTCTCCGCGTCAATGGAGACCAGCATCCGCCAGACACTTTTTTGCCATCCTCTCTCGACACATGCATCGAAATATACGGAGCCTCTAAATTTTAATCACAAAAATGCATTGGACATTGTTGCTTCTCAGGCGAGCGCAACTTGGATGAAATGGTTGGTGAATCGGCGTTTGATTGTAGGAAAGGCGCGAGAATAGCGAAAAGAGAGAATGTAGGTATTGTTAGAGAGACGAGAACGACGCTGGAGAATCGCCATTGACAAACTAGCGCGTTCTTCGCTCCCTTTTTTACCTTACGGGTAGCAGTTCGACGCGACGCTTAGAACGATAGTATTTTTAATGGCAGCGCATCTTCTGCATTAGGCGCATGTACTTCCTACATTGTGGCGATTATTATCAAGATACCTTGGAAGTTCGTCAAGGCATTCCGGAAATTAAGGCGAAGTAAAAGGAACCGCATTCTTGAGCCACGATCTCTTTCTTGCTTCTTTCACCAGAAAATCCTTTGAACTGACCGACACCCAATTAAACTGCACTCAATTAAATCAGTACAGTTTCTACACTTTGAAAAGAAAACGTGCCTCTTCTCAATCAAACATGGAAAAAAAGTTCACTGACTTACCAAATTTTTTAGTTAAACTATCGAAACCGAGTCGATGTGAAGGCATCATGAAATCAACAGAGTCGGTATAGAGACCGTTCCTTTCAATCTGAATAGCTGCTCTTATTAAAAGATAGTTTGATAAATGTTCTTGTTTAACGTGAGGCAACGACGGTATTTATATTTCTTTTGTAACTTGGAACTTTCCTACTGCTTTCCACTCCTTATTTCTTTGTTATTGTTTTTAGCAAAACTCTCCGTTCCTCATACTCTTCTCAGTCTTGTTAATAGTGCGGACACTAACTCCTATTCCCAGTTAGCGTGTTACTTATTCAAACTACATACATACTCGTCCAACAACACTGATTCGACACGGGTGGCTGACAAATGCAGAGAAAACTTTGTTTGTACTTTCTAACATTTTTCTGTGATCTGTCGTAAACTAAATATCTGATCCGCATGTGATCTGCCTGGCAGGAACTCACATTGGACTTTCCAGATCTTTCCTTTTGTAATTTCCATGACCTTACCAACAAGTATTTTAATAGATATTTTGCCTGCAGTGCTTAGAAAGCTGATAGCTCTATAATTAGTGCAGCTGTAATTATTATCCTTTCGTCAAGTGTCAAGTGTAATGAATAATTATTGCCTCCTTTTTAATTGAACACTGAACTTTCTGTAGGGTATTTTTAGTGCTACATATAACTTCTTTTTTCTATCGGAGATGATAAGTTAAGCTTTTATATCAAATTGTGTATATATTATAAATGTTAATTTTCAAAACTTTTTGTTGATTCAATATTATATAACTTACAACAAGATTAGATCATTCGAATTCAGAGTGTACACTAGATATTGAAATTTCAAAGATTTCACAAAATTTCTAAAGATATCTTTGGGTTTAGAAAAGTTATTGAAAATTTCAACTTTTCCGAAGTATTTCCAATGTACGGTCCCGTCTATAAAATGTGTACAAAAAATAATTTGGTCTCAATATTAGCCAGATAAGAAATAAGTAAATGAGGAAAAACGCCTATAGATTATACTTTACTCAGGTTGGGAAAAACTTTAGTTTTGCATAATAAAAAAGAAATCTGTGAAAAGAACTCAAAAATATATAACTTTCGAGTGTCAATATTTCAATATGTAAAATAGTTAATATTAAACAACAATTATAATCAACTGATTTCAATAAGACGAAGGTTTTGCATCCTAAATCAATAGATGCCATCAAAGACGGTTTGGTCACCTATATCTAAGTTCGGAATATCGTCAAACAGAAGTATATGTATTCTGCATGGGGTATACGGCTGCAGACCCCATAAAACAATGGACTCGCATTATAAAACGAGAATTAACGGGCTGCGGTAAGTATATAGGAGCGGTTTCAATTGTGCGAAAACACCACAATGGCTAACCGGTGACGCCGGCACCATCAAAGCCGTCTTTTCGTACATACAATGCGAACAGCGTAGTTGGACAAGCCGTCCGTTCACCCAGTCCTGTCCCTTCTCTGCACAGCGCCGGCATGCTGCGATAGGTATACGCAAAAAATGGTAACGAACCTAGAGTGCATATGCAAATACGCTCGCCAAGAGTATTCACTCGGGAAGCGAAGGATGTAAAGTTACTTTCACAATATAATCCAATGGCCCATTTCTATTCACAGATAACGAATTTTATTCAATTTCAAAAAATTTAGATTCAAAGCCATTCAAAGGATTTTTCATACATTCATTAAAGTTCAACGAAAAACAGGTCTTTTACTAAATTACATTTTTCTCTGATAGCTCTCTTTATATTATCATTCGGTTAATCACAAATAATTACACTCCCTTTGCGCAGACTTAAAAATGATTAATTTCTTTTATTTTCCATTCTGAATGTTCAAAATTACAAATTACATTCAATTTTGTGCATTTTCTATTTTAAGTTTTTTTAATTTGAAGCTTCCATGTCATTTCAATTTGAAATTATTCCATTTTACACACATTCAATTTTATAATGTCTACTTTAAACGTTTTACTTCGGAACTATTCTACTTCTAGATATGTAAACATCAAATTCCTGACATGCTCATATACGTAAATGCAAAATATGACCACAGACAATGAAAATCACAGAAGTCCGTACCAAATTTTGTAGATCAATTCCAAACATCCGGACAGTCGTACGTTTATAACAAAGACAGGTCTAAACGTACGGGCCTTGCAAGGGTAAAAGGGACCGGGAATGGGGACCTGGGTTATGTCCGCACGTATAGACACTGTCAATTTTGTAACTGCTAGAAACACTTGAGCTCGGATTTATTTTTCACATTCTAAACAGAATAATAGCATTTCAAGTCATTTTACAAATTGAGCCATTCACCACAATTATAAAAATTCATTATCTGTCTACAAGCTTTTAAATTTGGCCAATTTGGAGATTTAATTTAATTTTTTCCACTTTAAATATTTGAAATCGTGAACTTAAAATAATATAAAATATTAATTGGAAACTTTCAAGCATATTTATACTTGCAATTTTCATTATTTATTTCGTAATTCTCCTTTTGAAATTGTGCAATTCAGAATGTCTTTATTCCTTCAGAGTCAACAATGCGAGAATTGGTTTGGTGCAATTCTCCTCTCTCGACTTCTCTGAATTGCATTTCTTAATATTTAGTACTTACATCCTACGTCACGTATAAATTTTAAATTATACACATTACTAAAACTCTTAATAAAAAGTTTATAAATAGTTAGATGACACTTTGCTGTTTTTTCGAAAGATATCGTTATTAATTGACTCAAATATCAAGACTGTAGAGAAAAATTATTAATTAGCATTAGTGTCGATAATATTTATTTTTGTCCTGCAAATCAATTTAAAAAAAATATATATTTTTTCTTTTTAAATTGAAATGAAATTTAGATTCTCTACGTTTCGTCCTGGAATGGCTCACCGGATCCGTCAGTAAGGCTTTATGAATCAGTCATGCCTTAGACAACACATTTTATAATTTATACATTCAACAGTTTAAATGACCTAAATTAATTATCATAGGAATTTTTTCGAAAAAATGCTATGTCCATTTGTAAATTTTGCAACTAATAATGTAATGCATTTCAACCATGGATAGGGGTTGAAACTTGATTAATTTTTTTTTATGTTTCTAAAAACACAAGCAAATTTATTTTAATAATAATGTTCCGGCCACGGATACGGGCCAAAACTTAAGTAAAAAATTAAAACTCATTAAGATGGTAACAAATGTGTATCAATATTTATGAACCCACAAATTAATTTTTTTTAAAACTTATCCTTCGTAATTTTCTTTCCATCTCCTTTTTTCCAATACTTCTATTCCTATATCATTTTGGTTACAACCGCGCAAATCGAGACTTGGTTTGAACGACACTGAGTAATCACATAATATAACTTTGACATATTGACACAATTTAGATAACTTTTTATTTTAATAATTTTCATGAAAACCAGATTGGAAATTTTTGAAATAGGAGAAATTTTTATTATTTGGTTTGAGAATGAACAAACTAACACGTTTTTCCGAGTTTACCAGTTTCTGTGACACGAAAATTAATTTTTTTTAAAGAGAGGTCATACCTATATAAAACCGGCTACCGTCAACATCGGATTGAATAATATTGTGTCTAACGGTCAAATATGGGCAAAATTCTGTGAAATTTCTTTCCTCTTGTTTGAAAAACCGGCTGTAACCGGTTGTAAACTCGGTTGTAACCTAGGATATTTAGGAATAGGAATATAATATAATAATAGGAATAGAAGTATTGGATGAAAAGGAGAAGGAAAGAAAATTACGAAGAATGAGTTTAAAACAAATTAATTTGTTGGTTCATAAATATTGATACTGTGTTATCAACTTAGTAAGTTTTGATTTTTTATTTAAGTTTTCTCCCCTATCCATGACCGTAACTTTATTATTCACATCATTTTTTTTTAACATTTATATTATAATAAAATGAATTAAGTTTCAAATACTATCCGTGGTTGAAATGCATTACATTATTAACTGCAAAACTTAAAAAAAAACATAGCATTTTATTGAAAAAATTACACATTATAATTAATTTAGGTAATTCAAACTGTTGACTGTGTAAATTATAAAATGTATTGCCTAAGGCAGGACTGATTCACATAGCCCTACTGACGAGTCCGGTGAGTCAGTCCAGGATGAAACATGAAAAATCTGAATTTTATTTGAATTGAAAAAGAAAAAAAAATATATTTCTAAAAAACTGATTGCAGCATAATAAAAAAAATATGATCGACCCTAATGCCAATTAAAAAAACTTTCTTTACAGTTTTGCAATTAGTTTTTGTATTGTTTAACATTTCAACTAATCACGAAATAATCGATTGTTTTATCTTGATTGTCTATTGACAAATATCAATAATTTCATTACATGAAATGAAAACGTTAGTTGTAAAGTTTTTTCCAAATGTTCTCTAATTTAATCTTTTTGCAGATTGCCTTTTCTTTTCGAATTAAATTGTTCAAGAAGCTTTTTAAAATATAATTATTGTTCACCTCATTGTCAAGCTTTCAGAATTTATATTACAAGAGAAAATGTCATGGAGTTCAGATCGTTTTTACAGAGTCATGAAAACAAAAAGCTAACGAAATGGTTTGCGTTAATAAAGACAGACTGAAAAATGATTACCTTGAGAAGTGATTAATGCCAACGTTAATTAACTCATAAATGTTCATTAATAGTCACGTATGCGACAATGACCGCATCGCTTTTACGAGAGCGACATTCAGACTGAGGCACTCGACGCGCTATGCGTTCTTTTTAATGCTTTTTTTATTGTCCGTAATAAAATTTAACACGGTATAGCGTGTCCAGCTACTTTACCATCAAGAGGTTCTTTATACGAACTCTCTCTGCAATAATGAGCGAAACTCGTATCCAGACATCATCCTGCTAAGGACGGCTCATTCATCCGTCAACTTAAAAATTTTAATTAGTAAAAACCAATCCAGTTTCCCACTACGGTCAGTAATTCCCTTTGAGGATCTAAAGATCGGAGTTTTAATAATTAATCTGGTTTTTATTGAATAATATATAATATATAATATAATAAAATAACAATCATATACCACTTAATTTTAATTTAGTTCAAAGTTAAATATTTGATGAACACTAGATATTTAGCTAAATCTGTTATTCTATTCTATTGCTTTTCACCTACCTGAATTTCAAGTCCACTGAAAAAATGGTTTAGCTGTCCCAGGTAGAAGTTTACCTGGATTTCGTCTTCTAAGAAAATATAACTGTATTACCTAAATTTCTAGCTGTGTTACCTAAATATCTAGCTGTCTTAGCTAAATCTTGCCATCTAGAAATTATCTAGATACATTAGCAAGATTTACTAAATGGCAAAATTAGCTGAAACAGCTAGATATTTAGGTAACACAGCTAGAAATGTAGGTAACACAGCTATATTTTCTTAGAAAATGAAATCCAGCTAAACTTCTAGCTGGGACAGCTAAACCATTTTTTTCAGTGCATGATAAATTATTACTATATAATAACGTCAAAGAAAAAACAACAGTGTAGTCTATGTTTAAAAATGAGTAATAATGAATTTTAAGGAACAAAAACCAGTGACTAAAATTGTATCAAGTTTTATGTCAACTATATCAAATTTAAAAGAAACTTTGGATCCCACGTTAAACTGTACCTTAATCATCAAAAACACGTTGTTGCGTCACAACGCTTAAAGTTATTTCTGTTTATACACTCAATCCTTTGCTGCGTAGTCGACAATCACTTCACTTACATTTCGTCAGTTATAGCGAACTCGTCTATTTTGAAAAAGTTTCACTTGTATTTCACTTCGTAGAAAGTTTGCAAAATTGCAAACTGCAAATTGCTTGTATGTATAGATCTTTATTCTCACTTAAAATATATAGATTAACCATACAAGTTCTAGTTCGTACTTTTATTCATTAAAAATATCGCAAGTGATTTCAATTCGCAAGATATTAAAAATAATCAAAAACAGAATCGTTGATAAAACAAATTTGAAGTAGCGAAAAAAGGTAGATCTTCAAATTTTAAAGAGTTGAACATAGAAAATTAAACATTTCATACAAAAATGAACAAAGGAATGCAGACAAAAAATAACGTTATACTTGGAATCGAACGGATTATAATTCAGAACTTGCACCAAATCAGTTCCATCGTCACGTACACACTCAGTGCCACGTTTCACCAACCCTGTACAGAGAGAATAAGGCAGAGGAAGCTAACTTGATGTGGAGCTTGTGATGAACGGGAGAGGAGTTGGGGAAGAGGAAAGGGTTTGCTTGGCCTGAGATACGATACGTATCAACCAAGGTGCCGTTATTCAATTTGTAGCTAGGTCTTGTAGATTGTACACCTAATGTCATTTGCCCGTCCACTACATCTGGGAGAAACTACTCTCTTCATTAGTAACTAGACAAAGACAATGCAACTATTTTCACTTAAGATTGATCAACGTGCACTGACTAACTACTAAATGTCTGATACAATCCTTGAGACTAATATATTTTTACGTTCTCATCATTTATAATGAAAGGTATTATATTCATGTGAATTTGGATCTATCCAGTTTTCGTCAATTATCGAAGTTTAGAGGCATCCTGAGTCGAAAAGAAATACAATTTTAGGATGAAGTTTACTGCAAAGTATCTTCATAGACAGAAGCTTGCAGAAAGAGATCTTATCGCTGAGATTAAGGATATCAGGAATAATCTACTTATCTCAGAAGAATGAGGAAAAGAGATTAAACGACTGGTTGATTCGCCGGGGAGAAACATCGATAATGAACATCAGTTAGACGAAGCTGCACCACAAGATCAAGCGGTAACCGGTGAAACAATAGAATATCATCATGCTATTATTATATTATTTATATTATATTTATTATATTATATTAGTGTTCCTGTACAACCTCATGATGACCCAGTCCTACCACATCCTCCAGAAGCATTGGTCTGAATCAACCAGAGCTAGAAACAGATATTTCACAAACAAGAAGACGATTTAGTTAGACAATTCATATCAACAGAGATGTAATGCGTTTTTAGTTTTTGGCAGAGAAAATAATGGCAAAATTTTAGGAGAGAACATTATCGTCTCTTCTTACTTAAGTACCCGCATCAAGCCACAAAAATAAAAAAGCAAAATCTAGCAAACTAGCTATTGAAATATATACCATCAAAATGTAACTGGAACAGCAGCCTCATACTTATGAGAACCCTTTGGAAGGCGTAGATAGCGAAGACCTGATTGAAGCTCAAAGCAAAGGTTCTAGGGATAATGAAGATAAAGTACCAGATCCACCTGAACCACATCCGGCAATTAATATTTCCGCTAATTTAAACAAATAAAACTTAGAAAAATTAAAGCACCTTAAAAGAAGTTTTGAATATGTACCTGAAGTTTGGAACGTTCAAATGAAAGAAATACTTTTCCCGATTTCTATTTTGCTCATAAATATTGCTGCGACTGCAATGTAAAATATGCATTATAATTCTGTTTCAATAATAAATTATTTCCAATATAAATGAACAGACATTTGAGCCCTTTTTCTGGTTTGTAAAGTCATCAGTTAAAAATTTCGTTCATTTGAACGTTCAGAACTTCAAGCACATATTTTGAACAGCCTTTACTATAGTTCAGAGATATAGAACCAAGACAAATACATTCTCAGCCAAAGATGTGCATCACGAAGAATTTACATACACTAATAGCGTACTTAAACAACAAGATTTTGCCTATGCATTAGAGCTCCCAATTAACTGCATTACAGGTTCAAACTCTTTTGTTCGAGAAACTCTGTCTGTCGTTAACTTTGGACTTTAGAACTGTGCCAGAAATACAGTATTCGTCCAAGGAACAGAATAGGATTCACTATAGAAAATCCGTTAGGATAAGGATGTCAGCAAAGTAAGGACGAAATTAGGTTGATTGACTCAATATAAGAAGGCAAGCAGAATCAACAAGCTAATACACCACGCGCAGAGCATTGCCATCCTTACTGCTGGACTGCGTCGATATAATATGAGTTGTGCAAGAAGATAGTAAAATAGAACTTTTCAGATAGATGAAAGGAGGTTCTATCGTGAGCTGAGTTTAAAGCAAAATAACCAGCAAGACACCGTAGTCCCTCAACATTTCAAACACCTAGAAGTCAGTAGAGTACTGGCATCAGGAAGCAAAGAACTGAAACCTTATGATTCGAAGCTAAATTTTATCTGAATACAACATCTTTGCAAGAAGTTCCAAATATTTTTTTATAATTTGACATCCTGAACTTTACAGGAACTTGACATAGACAGTGACTGATGATAGAAAGAGGCGTGTTTTTACATAAAAAAATTAATAAAACTATCAAAGGCTTTGTTGTTTTCAAAGCGAACTTTTTTTAATAAATTGCTATGGCACCCTCCGTATTTAGGGGCTGCCTTCAGTCCGTGATTCTATGGTAACTTTGTTTACAGGTTATGTGTTCGTCTCCTTTAGACTGTCAAATCTGTTCGAAGTTTAATACAAAGTTTATCAGAGGTGAAACGTGCTTTTCAAAGGTGCGTTTATTTTTTTAAAGGAAAAGTGCTCAACTTTAAATAAAAACCAATGAAAATTCTAACTAATTAAAAAACTTTCTTTTCAAACTATTTTAGTTCATTCTTCATAAAAGAAACCTACGTTGAATCCGCTTGTATTAAAAGAAAACGTAATTTTTATTCTAAAATTTATCTCCACTACAAATGTTATTCTTGATTTCTGAAATTAGTATTTTCGTTCAATTTGGGTGTGAAATAATAAAAAAATACATCAATTTGTTTTTTAAAGTTCGGCTAAAAAACTCGTAGTCCAAATTGCACAACTTTTTGGCAGCTACCCATAGAGAGTTGGTAACGTTATTGAATTAATCAAATATTGTAAATGCAAACAGGATATCGTTTACTTCTTTTTTATTCTAATGTCTTCACTATTTTTCTTTTTAGAATGTAAAATTCTAAGCTGCAAAGCTTTATAGCTGATAATTTTATGAATGAGTGAAGCAACGAGTCAAGTAGATGAATGAACTAGTCACGTGTTACGTTTACGAACCAGTTACTATACGCGCGCACGTGCAGAATACGCGCATGAATAAGGACGGAAGCCAATGCAGTGGCAGATAGCAGTTTGTACCATGTGGACAAAGTAGAGAAGAGTGGCCTTCAGTGGGTTGGAAAAAATTGTAATTCGTAATTATAAAAAAATTTAGCGAAATTACTTATTCAATGTAAAGATTATACACTTAAAAACATGTTGCAAATGTAATGAGCAAGATAGTAAGGTAAACGTCCTAGTTATCGCGACCATAAGAAATTTCATTGACTTCAAATATACAGAAAATTATTTGGAAAATGATTGGTACTGATTGAAGCATTTAATATCCTAGAATATTATCAAAAAAAATTTAATATTATATTTAATATTACTTTTTATTTATAAACAATTAAAAATTAAAAAGCACCGATGTCTCAGTTATCGTAATTTCCAAATCTGCCATGTACTAGTAATCGTGAGTCGTTGTCCCAATCTTCGTGAAAAAGGTTGAGTTTTCTTGAAATCAGTTTTTAGCGATTTGAACGCGTATTTCCAAGTGTATTTTTGTGTTTTAACTATACTTTAATGAAATGAGAGACGCATTGTTAGTTTTATATTGTGTGAGACCTCCGAGATGAAATCCGTCGAAACATAACCTCAAATTGCCTTCCTTTTTAAAATAAAGCAAATAAAGTTTGAAAAATAATATCAAGCTTTATAAAGTCATATAAGCCAACTTTGTTCTACAAAATGGCTAAGTACAACATAATTACACGGGATACAAAAATTGACAAACGGATAATTTGTATAATTAACTGTTTTGCAACATAAATTGTAAATACAATGACGAAATTTGATAAATTGCAGTGATTAAAAAAATCATGTGTATTTGGAGGTTACGTTCTCTTCACTTTGTCAAAATATTAAAACTATCAATAATTATGTATCTATTGCACATTTTTCTTTATATTATGCATTATATATTAATGTTAACTAATGAAAAACTACTCAATAAATATGAGCTTCACTGAAGAATGATAATAAACTTTATGATGATAATAAATTTTATATTACCTTTTTCAGTTTTAACCACTAATTTATATTACGACTACTGCTCACAGTAACAAGTCAGTTCTCTGATTTCACTTAACGCCTTTTTTAAATTAATTAAATTATTATTTGTAATGGAATACGGAAATAAAATTTTGACAGGGTCGTCCTAGTCTTCGTGACCGGTCACGATTACTCGAGCAACTATGCTTTTGGAACGTCCCTATAATCGTGACCGATATTTCTCGAACGAGAAGGTACTAAATGAAGATTTTACTTAATTTTATGAAACAAAAATTATTTTTTATTACACAAAAATAATTCTTGTCCCGATCAAGTAATTTCTTGACATACTAAAAGCTGAAGCAAACAAACGTCTTTCCTAAGCTGTCTGTTAAGCTATTTTCCACGTTTCGTGATTCATCGCCACCGGCAGTACAAATGAATTTTTTTACCCATGTGCACTATTTGTATAAAAAAACTGAGTTTGTTTCCACAACAAGCACAGTTCAATCTTACTTAAAAATATGTTAGGATTGTATTTTTATGCAGAAAATACTTACTTCTGGCTTTTACACCTCAAAACTCACGATTACTGGGACATCTACCTTATATAGTTAATTATATAAAATTAATGTTTTTATGACACAATAAACTGTTCTAATTTCTAACGTTACCTAGCATGTAGCGGGCCACAAAGAGGGACCCCAAAATCCGCCCCTTTCTTTGCGCCCAACGTAGTTTTTGAAGGAAAGAACATAAATTGACGTAAAAAAGCTCAAAACAATCGCCAATACATGCTGTAACCCCTTTTAACACTGGAAAATTGAAAAACTACCCCTAATTTGGTTGTTGGTCATAAGTAAGTAGAATTAACATATTTATCATACACGTACACTAATTGATTTTATCTATGGAAAAAAAAAAATAATTCAAGAATATTGTATACGCATTCTTCTTTATGACGTATTTTCCACCCTCTCATAGGGGTATTTTTTCAGTGTTAAAAGGGATTGAAAGGGTAAGCTAATGACAAACCAGGATACAGCATGCATTGACGATTATTTTGAGCTTTGTTGCGTCAATTTATGTTCTTTCCTTCAAAAACTACGTTGGTCGCAAAAAAAGGGGCGGATTTTCGGCTTATTTTGGGTCTCACGAAAAACTAAAAGATATTGGTCCTTATCACAAAACAATTGTACTGGTGAAAAAATAGAGGATTGCTTTTACTTCACACTTAATTTTAGTGCGGAGAAAACAGAAAAAAGTTAACTACAATAGCAGTTTTCATCATCAAGTGTTTTTATGCAAGAAAAAGAAACTTGAGTACTCTTCACTATTTTCTAGAGAAGCCAGTGTGCTTTAAGGTCCATTTATTATTCGGATGAAGTTTAAATGGATAATTTTTACGCGCACGATTTTTACTAAGTCTTCTCTTAATTCTCTCTCGGTTTCTCGACCCATAGACCACTGCCGTCCACCTACCCTCGTATTAATGCGAATTTATTCGCTGGAGTTAATTACGTGACACTAATTCCAGTCCAACTGTGTTCGCCAGGAAAACTACGGCTGGGAGCCAACTTTAAGCGAGTTCGTTCTACAGCCGTCTTATAAGACCACAAACCGCCTTTATCCTTTATAACTAGCCCAGTTTTGCAAACATTTTTTTCGGGATGAAAGTTATAAATACTCTCAAAGGATTACATTCGCTAATTGGCTTATTAGTCTTCTAAAAAAGATCTGTAAAGACGATTAGGAGCTTATGCTATTATAAGATTAGATTTTTTGAATCTTGCAACTTTGTACTAGATAAGACATTGTGCTCTCACACATTCTTTTACACAATCAGTGAGTGAAAAATCCGACCTCTTTCACAATTTCTCATGGAAATATAATAATCTTGAAGTTTTAATTGAAACACTTTATCCAAGAACTTTTCAAACGCATTTATTACATAAAACTCTATCAACAGTTTTAAACTCATTATTTCCTTTCAGAAAGGGGAAATTTTTAACAAATTGGAAGGGCTTTTCTGTTCTGGTAACTTCTGAATACTTGTAATTATAAAATATTCTGTATTTCAATCCTATTAAACATTTTTGAGGGCAGGTAATATTCAATCTTCAATACGCGACAATAGTTTGTATTTTGGATTTTTACTGTATATACCTTAAAATTGTTTACACTGAATCAAAATTACTGGATCCATAGGAATGCGTTTCTTTAGTTTCTTACCTTTGAAACCAAGAATTTGTTTACTTCAAGTGAGTACATATTCTTTAGAGGCAAAAAGGCATGCAATAACTCTTAACAATAGTTTATTTGGTGATACTTCCTTAGGTTTCTTTGATTGAAATTTTTGAATACAACATTCATTAAATCCGTTGAATGAAACGCTTATTTAGTTCATGAAAAAAATAAATCTTTCCAAATAGATTTTTCTTTCGATAGTAAATATCTGATTTATAACTTTCAGTATTTCAGTTATAATAAAAAGATGTGACGATGTAGGTATGTCACCTAACACTACTATGTTTTCTCTGTTATCAGCATCAGCACTGACTGTGATTGAAATAATTTGAAAATTTGTTGTTTACACCGTGAAACAGGAAATGAATATTATTATTAATATTACCTAATAATTACTATTATTACATTAAACTTCTGATCAAACCAACATTTAAATTTTTGCATTTGAACTATTCAAATTTTTTTAACAATTGTGATATTTTTTCAAGTTAATATTTGGAATATTTGTTTAATTTTATGCTGCGTTTACTTATATTAATTACGTTGCTTTTTAAATAATTCTCTTTTTTCTCCAAATAAAGTACTCGGTTCTGCGAATCAATTAATGTTTTTTCAAACATGTAACATGATTATTCTGAATAATATATCGCATTTTAGGATCACAGAAATATTCACTTATAATAAAAACCCACTTTTTTGTTCCCAAGAAATATTTGGTAAAACTTAGGGTACGCTTCTATGCATGAACATAGGAATCACATCTTCCAATAAAGAAAAACTTTTACTTCAGCCGACGGACTTCAATTTGTTTGAAAGAAATATTTTCTTCATTTAAAATCACATTCGACTATATCAACTATTTAATTTTGAAGCATAAATCTCTTGTTCTTTCAACCAATAACAACGTTCCTGCGCTTAGTTAATATTTCAATGAGCGAAATAAATATTAATTTGAAGCAATAATTTTCATACTTTTGGTTCAGATAAAACCATATGTTTTTATTAAAGAAACGTCTTGAATGTATTCACTACGTTCATTTATTCGCTTCAAGATTTTTTCTCAGCGCAGTTTCGTAAAAAAATAAGTGTGAACATTGTTTCAATACTATTTGTAAGAAATAATTTAATCACCAAAAATGTATTGTTTCTATTTCGCATTAGGTTTTAGTTTATAGCAAGCACTTCCAACCACTTTCTTATATATTTAAAGATATTTTGATTTTCTCTGAAGATGAAAATTATTAATGAAGAAAACATTTCTTATATGGAGCATAATTTCTCAAGTGATACAACCCCAAAAAACGAAGTAGTCCGATCGGGTTCAAAGTTTGGCTGGCCAGACTCTTATCGGATGGCACTTAGAACAACAACAGATTTCGTTTCAACAACTATATTCTGAAGGAGGGGGGATGGGTAATTTTTTAGTCTTTTGATGGGAAGCCTCTTCTTCAAACTGACTGAAATGACAAATTTTCTCAACTTTCCGAAACTAGAAAATTGTCGGAAATCCTTAAGAATTTATCAATCTCATCATCAAATCCTCCTAAGCTTCATTCAATATTGTCATACGGTTTTTCATTCGTCTAATCATAAAACTCATTTGGAAAACGAAAAGCTCAACTGTTTCTGTAAGTCTACAATCTACATGCACACATTATTTAGAAACTGAAGGAAGTACCAGTATAAAGTGCTTGCTCGGCCTGAATAGTCTTTTGCTTCTTGCAAATTTGGGACAAGATCCGGTAAAGCTTTCTCCGATCATCGCCTTAATTGCGTCTCACTCGGTTTTATAGTGAGAGGAAGTTATCCAAATAGTAACTGTGAAGTGGATAATTACGAATTAACCTAGTTCAAACCGCCGCAATAGGATGATGCTTCGTCGCGTGGCTCCTTGCATTTATCTTTATTTGCAATGTCGGCAGTAAGAGTGCCTTGAGAATGCGCAATGCAGCTCTAAATGTAGCCACAACATTAATATTACTTAAGATTTGAGAAACTTGTATGTTGCCTCCTGCAACCGTATACTTTACGCAGTCGCACTATCATCTCACATGAGGTTTCATGACTTTTGAAGTGCTCCCAACCACACGCCGAGACTCATGAGAAAGTGTATTTAATTTATTAAAAGTGCATGTAGGTTAAGAACGTATCTTTTCAGGTAAATCTTTATACCTCTTTTGCAAAAAAGTGATAGCTGCTGGATAAAAAAAGGAGATATAGACGTCCTGGAGTGGCTACTCGCTGCTTGGATCTGTGCGACGTTCAGCCAGCATCCAGCGCCAGCGCCTCAATTTAATCCATCAAAGCTTAATCGTCTTTCTCTTAGTTTCAATTGACATTTTCTGTTTGCGAGTTTGAATAACTTTACATTTTGAAAAGTGAATTATATATATATATATATATATATATATAAAAACTATGAGAGGAGGGGTGACATTCGGGCCTGTTTTGGCAATGAATTAATAAAGAATTTTTTCTGTGAAATAAAGACTTGGAACCATACAAATTTAATTTACATTAAATTACGGGAAAGGTGTCCATGAGGAGTGGGAAAAATTTGAACACATATAGAAGTTCATTTTTAAATTAAACTAAAAAGTTTGACGTATGGGAAAATGTCTTAATTTTTCGTGTATGTAAAACAGAAAACACAAAATATTATTGATGAAGCAGTTGGAAAAAATTAATAGTTAATAAGACAGCAACATTTGAGTTGCCGCGTAGAGTGTATCTTCAAGATAATCACCTGATTCTTATTCCAGGAATATAATCTCATTTTCCAGAAATTGCATTAGTCTATGGCTGGGAATGAAACTGTGCAATCAGTTAGTTCTGATATCAAAAAGACGTAATCTTTTAGTCTGGGGTCCTGGGTCTAACTATCATTCTAATGCATAAGTCACCTGAAATGTGTGGCATTTTATGGTATTCAGACCTATTCAGGTCAATTATTCAAATTTTAGTTAGGTCTCTCTTAAACGCATGGCTTCAATTGCAAAAATACAAAATAGAAATATTAGAAAGTAAAATGCTCAAATTTCCACCATGCAGGATTTTTAGAATTTATATGTAAAAAAATGCGGATCGTAACTTAAAATGGGAAGTGAATATTAAATATTTTCCATAAAACAAGAATGAACGTTATGTAATTTTCTTACAACAAGAGGCACTAAATTTTCATATCCTCTAACGCAGCGACCATAAATGTCAGCGTTAAATTCTTTGTAAAATATGTGTTGCATAAAAATCGTTTTCTATAAAAACAGAAATTGACGCCGTAAATCCACATGCATCTCTCTTCCAAGTTCAGACATACAATGCATTTCCCCTTTCCTTATGACAGAAAACGAATTTACGTCAATTTTAGAGCTAATGGTAAATGGATTTTTCTCTAAGTCTTCTTTTTCCTTCCACTTTACTTAGAAGCATCGTCTCACACGTATCTAGATAAACGTTATTATCCGTAATTGAAGTTAAGTCTTTTCGTGAGAAAATTGCTGCAATTGCTGAATTCAAGGTTTAGAACTCCGTCCCTTGAGACCTGGAACGCATCTTTTAAAGTCAGCTAGCTAGCCACTCTTTTACCGACGGTTTGGTGTCTCTGATGAGCGAAGGGTGAGATCTCGAAGGGCGAGGGTGGAAACCAAGAGACTGCAGACGGAAAAGACGATACGTGCGTTGCGTACTTCTACAGTTACAACTCCTCGGAGATTTGGTCTGCCAACGGAAGGCCTCTTCTTTCTACCTTATCTTTTCCTCTCGCTCTATCTTCGTCTTTCTTTCCCTTTTTCCTTTTTTACTTCTTTCTTTCGCCTCCTTTATCTCGGCGCGACGTGGATAAAAAGGGAGAGAAAGAAGGAAGGTGTGCGACTATTCCTTAGTAACAATCTTAAAATATCACCGCTCCCGTATCGTGGCATGAGTTATCGCGGTATTTAATCATCTCCAATAAGCTCAGGTCACATTCCCTCGGACCTTGAGTTTATACACCTTCTTGTTTTTTCCATGCTATCTTTTTGATCCCTGCAGAGTCAAAAAAGTCCCAAATTCAATTGTGAGTCTGATGCCTATTAATGTATTAAAGAAAGTTCAATGAAATCAGGGAATATATTTTGAGATAAAAATACTAAAGTAGCCAAGTTCAATTTTCCTCAAACTTTGTTGACGTTTTCTTAGGATATATGTCTCTAAAAAAGTCCTGCTGAAATAAAACTAGGGTACTAAGAGAATCCGAAAAAATATTTCCATGGCAGCCTTTTTTCTTGATATTTTTCATAACTAATTCCTGTTTCTGCGGGAATTTTTCAGGAAATAAATCATATATGTGTAAAAATAAAAAATAAATAAAACGGGACTTTGATAGTCATATCTTCCCAAAAAATACTTGATAGTACGTAAGTTCTACACTGTTAGAAATGTTTGCAATTTTAGTATACACGGGCAAATTAAATTTCCTATACGTTTACTAAATTCATTACACTTTGTAATTTTAGTATACTTACGTATACTAAATTTCTTTTATGAAGTTACATGTATAGTAGATTTATTAAGTGTACAGTAAGTTTCTTTCACGCATATGAATTTTAGAGTTTCTGTATACTAAAATTCATATACGTGTTTAATACATTCAGCTGCGCAAGCGCGTTCCGATTTACGCGACTCGGGCAACGTGACCGGCGGCAGACTCGATGCCGCTGCATTTGTTTGAGTTCTCTATAGTGCTACAAGGTTCGGCTTCTTTCTGCGAGGATCTGCGAAGCCATCTCTTTGAAAGTCTATTTATCAACGTATGTGTAGCTTAACGATATGATTATTGGAAAATTAAAACATTGTTCTTCGATTTCATGTTTCATCTGATCATGTTTACAGGCGATGAAGATGGAACCCACGCGAAACGGAACTCGTATACTAAATTTAGTATATGCTTATACTAAATTTGTTATACATGTATACTGAATTTAGTATACGCGTATACTGAATTTCATGTACGTGCATACTAAATTCATTATATGCATATACTAAATTTACTGTACGCTGGTATACCAAATTTAATTTCATGTTGTGCATTCTTGCTTCCATTACATGTATACTAAATCTAGTACAGATTTTTCTAACAGTGTAAAACTAATATGGACTAAAGTACCGAAAAATATTTTTTAATATTCCAAAATTTGTTCATATTGTACTTTATGCCTATCTTCCAAGAACAAATTTTTTTGAACGTAAATTCTATGGCGAGGTGTGAAAAATTTAAGAACAAAAAAATACTTGTTTGTTCTTTTATCACAAAACTAACCTTCTCGTAGCAACGATTTTACTGGACTTTTTGAAGTACTTTTCTTCAACTGAGTTTTTCAAAGGATCTTTACTATGGCGTCTAGCTGTCTGACCACATGTCTTTTCGTTCGTCCGTAAACGCGATAACTAAACGCGAGATACGTAAAGAAAGCTGAACAGGAGCATTGCAGCTTTTCAAAAGACCTACAAATTTTCATTTAAACCTTTCTTTTAAAGGGATAGTTTTGGTTTTAACCATAGGAAATTCTATAAAAAACGAAAATGTCATTTTTGAACGAACAACACGAGACACGGAAAAAGTCCAAGAAAGGAATTGTAGCTTTGTAGAGGTATAATGCTTACAATTACATTCATTAATAACGGATTTCATAAATGATAAAATAAAAATTTAATACACAATTCATATAGAATTATATAATCTACGTTGCGCTTGCAAGTTTATGGCCTAAGAATCGTGAGCAGTAAACTTTCAAAATGTATGTCCGAGAAAACATATGTCCAAAAATGCCGGAGTGCGTAGCCTGCTGAATATTGCGAGTGCGGCGAGCTGCACGCGAAGCGCTCGATGAAAATGTGCTTAAAGATGGTTAATGATTAATAATTTTTTTTTAAATTCACTATGCCTTTATTGTAATTGACTCCATATTTTTTTGTTTTTCATTTATTAAAAACATATCAATTATCTTTAACTTCTGTGCTTAGTCCGATTTATGTTTTTGATAAAAATAATTTTAGTAACAATTTTTTGTTTTGTGTAAGATTGGTATTTTTTCACAAAATTATAAATAACAAATTATCTTTGTTTTCGATTTGTTAGACACTTTAAAAACTTTCTTAGGAACAGAATATTTCTGTATAATATCTGAAGAATGGAACTAGTAGTAACGGCAGGGTTTGGTCAGACCATTCAGATGAAGTGGATCAGATATGCACACGAAACGCTAATTAATTTTTCTCATTATTTAATGAGCAGTTTATTATCATCTTCTATGATTTAATTTATTGACAATTTCTAAACTTTTCCGGAAAATTAGTATTATGCACAAATAGCCAATTGCTGTAATGTTTGTAATGAACGAGCGGTTTTCTTATTGTTGAAAAGCCCGTAATGTTTTTATTTTTATCCAATTCAGATTTTTAATTTGTTTTCATTTGTTTGTCAAACATATGAAGTAAAATGAATCAAATTTTCTAGCCTTCAGTTTTTACTTTCTATTTTTAAACATATAGCTATTTATATTTTCATTCCGTTTCATATTACTGTAATCCCGAAATCATTAAGGTAAAAGCCTAGTGATCATATTCTTAAATTATAACCACAAGCTTCACATTTTTGGGGACCGTCACAATTCCTAGGACATCTAGAGACGATAGTTGTGAGTGTGATGAAGAGAAAATTTAGAAGGAAAAGCAAATTAGTTAATAACTTTTTCCGTTAACACATAAAGATGATATATGTGATTAATTTGAGAAAAAAGGTGGCTGTCATTAATTTCTGCTTCAATCAATTATTTTGAAGGAAACTGAGATGCTTTTAGAAAACTTTAATTCGTAATTTTGTCATCTGGTCTTTTGATTTGAATTTTTCCTACATGAAGTACCTTTTATTGATTTTTTTCATGAATAAAAGAATATATATTTTCCTTAAATATTCGTTGTTTTTCTTAAATTTTCGTTATTTTTAATGATAAATTATCATTATCCCATAATGACGGAGTATCTGAAATTTTTGACACACTACCAAGGAAAATAAATGATATTTCTTCATGCAAGTTCTCATAGCACGGAAAAAATGTAGTTCAAACAGAAAAATACTGAAGAATCAAATCAACAAAACTAAAACAAATCTGGATTAAGTAATTCTTGTTTTTGAAACAGCCCACTGTAATCTCGATTCAAGGATTTTCATATATTTCAATTAGCTGTGTGATGCCAAGAGTTTCAGATGTGATACAATATCGAAACTCCAAGTACAAATTTTTGCTTAGTAAGAAATACGGAGACATGAAATAAGTTTTACTTCAAGTTTTTACAAAATGTTTAACTTTTAAAAAAGTACGAAAATTTAAAACCTAGTTTTTTCATTAATTCCACTGATATTAATTTAAAACAGGGCCATATAATCTGTTTAATTGTAAGGTAAATTGTTAGATCAATCATATGAATGTCAAACCTCTGTCTAAATTATTCTTCTTTTATTAACGCCATATTCATTGAATACGGCGTTAGGCCCAACATTCTTAATTCAGTTGTATAACATATTTTTTGCTAAGATGTATGTACATGATTCATTAATAATAATACTAACAATAAACTCTGTTGAAAATCCCTGATTAGATGATTTTACCAATATCGTTTGTTCGTTTCTAACAATATTTGTAGCTAGATTAGGAATAAATATCACTATCTTAGTTACACATTTTCCGTGTTATTAAAGAAGAGTACGATTAAAAGTAATTTAAGATAATTTTGGCAAACATTTGAAAGAATCTTCTCAAACATTTGAAATATCATTAATCAACGTTAAACTTTGTAATTTCGTATCACACTTACCCCTATTAACCCTATACCTTATATTCACAGTTTTCTTTATATGTTTTGGGCATGCATCAGTTTCTTCAATCTTCCTTTAGGAAAAAAGTAGAAATTGCAATGAAGAGATCTTTGAATCTAGCGTTGAATAGTTTCTTCCAGGAAAATCGATATTCAGTAAATTCAGGGTTCTTTATCTCTCAGAAAGAGATATTCCTTTCGACATTCGAGTATTTGATTCTTGTCTATTGAATTCTATAGAAGTCAGTGGGTAAAAGAGTCATTGCTGGCTTTCAAGAGACAATTGATCTCGAGTTACGTTCCTCAATTGAGTATTATTATACCTTACAACTTGAAAGACTACACATAAATACAGTTTTAGTTTCGCATAAATGTTTAACCATCATATCCAATAGAATTAAATTATTTAATATAAAAAATTCTGTCAAATTTCTTCATGTTGCGAAATATAAAAACTTGAATAATTGTATCTACAAGAAATATATCCAATTCTAACAAATTAATGTTCATAAAATAACTAAAATTTCTTCGAACTTTGATGGTTTTAACACTTCAAATCTCGTCTTTTGTTTATTTTAGTTTCTTCAAATTACAAGAGTACCTTAAACTGAATTCTATACAATTTTGCTGTCGTACGAAGCAAGTGAATTCTTCTAAGTCTTTGGGAAGCTTCAGCGTGCCGAATTTATACGGTCGAATGAAGGGCTCTCCAGATGCAACCATCCTAGCTGAAATTCCTTCGTCGTAAAGTACTTTAGGAAATCCGCTTTGCGCCATCGCTCTCCATTCCGTCTAGTTCACGTCGCAGTTGTTCCGACCACTTGTACATACATACAACCAAACGATTGCTGTGCTATATTCGTACAGAAAAGATTTTGAATCCTCAATAACTGTACGTACATGTAACAATCCTTCCCCGGGGCGCAAAGCTGTCTCCTTCCGGCCTGTTGGTCACTCCGGTATTTGAATATCGATTGATGAACGACATTCTCTTTTAGAAGGTATTATTTGACCCTTTTGTGATCTAATTTAATTGGTGTAAATTATATTCTTTAATAATAAATATCTACTATAACATTTAGTTTAAATTAAGTCGTGACATGTTGATCTTTTTTTATAAATACTTCTAGTAAATTTCAAAAAGCATGATTAGTTTCACCTATTTTTGAATTCTTTTACTATATTCTCGAATATTCTGTAATATTTTAGAGTTTTCTTAAAAGTTCTTGAGTCTTACTTTTGAATGTTCTATAACGTTTCGCACGATGTCTATTTTTTTCTTCAACTTTTGGATACTCTTGAATTTCCTGGAGTTTTAAAGAATTACCCCAAGTTCTGGAAAGTGCTGAATAATTCTGTTTTTAATTCTTGTAGTTGGAAAAATAATGTTTAAAAAATAGAATTGCTAGAAACAGGCCTTCAATTTTCAGGCTTTTTTACATGTTTCGGAATTTAATACATGAAATAATAATTTCGAGTTCTGGTTCCTAAGAATTTTTTAGTTTCTTCATGGAGTTTTTTTCTGTAGAAACTGTATATTGCAAAAAAATTATATTTACTGTGTTCTAAAGTTGATTAAAGTATGTCGATAAAAAGAGTTTCGTGAACCAATCGCGTGCCGTTCATTTTGAGGACGCGAAAGTCCTACTCTTAAACTACTTAGCAAGTAGCATCTACCTCAAAGGATGGATAAATTGCCCGTCCGGACAAGAAAATTTGCATCTTGATAGTGAATTAAAAAGTTTCACCAGGACGCCTATTAATGGCAGTTCAAGAGTAAGGTAAACTTCGCCCTTCGTCGTGGTGTCACATTTATCAAGGGACCCGACTCCACCGTAATATCGTTCCACCCGGGAATCCGGGATGAATTCCCACGGAAAATATCGTCACTCATATTCCTGAGAACTCAATTTAATCCTAACCACAACTCTCATAATGCCTTTAAATGTGCGTAAGCTTCTGATGCAAAGACATACTTATACGATTTACCTTCAATATAGACGAAGAGGATAATTCTTAATTACATAAATGTGAATTAGTTTGAATTGGAAACTTATAAAGTTTTGAGATGATATTCTACACTTTTCAAGATGGGAGCTTCTAGAGAATCAGTATGCTATTTCAAAATATATTGCTCATCACTGTTCAAGAAATGCTATTAATATGCATTGATACTGTAGTATGATTTATTTACTTGATAAACTTATACAGTTTATTTTTCATGAAAAGAATTTTTTTAGTTGTGAAAGAATAGCTCCAGAAAAATATAAATAGGATAAAAGAATTGCCTTCTAAAGTGATCGAAAACTCAGAATAGCAATTTGGAAGGAAAATCAATTCAACCACAAACGGCCTCGTTATCCTTAGTTCCTCACAAAATTAAATTCTTCTTTTGTCTGGTCTGCATATATGGTCAAATAGGGTTCTATGGTTCGATACAATTTCAACGTGTTTCAGTTCGAAAACGAAAAACAAAACCAAGGACAATCCCCTCTAATTTTTCTTATGGTCTGAAGGGATATTTATTACACGATTTATGATCTCGTTTGCTCCATTCTAAAAAACCGGAAAGTCACTTTTCACCTTTTTACGAGGACAAGTGAGCACAGGTGATACAATGTGCGGGAGTTTTATACGATCTATTATCCGTTGAGTACATAGGGTATTATTGAAAAAAGTCAAACAAAATAATGGGCACAGCGAACGTTGTGGCGCGAGGCCAATCCCAGTTTAACGGAAAATCAATGCGAGGGTGAGTTGAGCAAATGTGGATACAGATTTCTCTTGTACTCTGCAAACACGTGTTTCATATACTTCAGAGATTTCAGAAGATATTTTCAACGTCAGAATCTCGAGTAATATAATTTTTTTTTAAATAAGAAAAACGTCAGTGTATTCAAAGCCCCCCCCCCCCCAGTATTTTCACGCAGTTTTGACATGAAAGTTGAGTAATTATTTATATTTTTATTTCTGTGTAACATGGGGGATAATAAATCATACGTTTCTGATACAAAAAAAGGTTATGAAATATTCAATTAATCTAATTCTATTAATTACCAGTCTGAATCCATCATCAAGCCCAAATTTCTTTAGATGGTGAGCGACACTTACCTGAAACATAAAGAAATGAAAAGTATGATTATTTTGTTAATACTGATAATAGCTCCAATGGAAATTTATCAAAATATTAATTCGAAATATTTATTGATCGTATTCCAGAATCAATAAAAATTGTTTCCCTCTATGTATAAAATTATGAATTTTATTAAATTTTGTAATTGGTATTTTATTCACGGATTATTAAAGAGTAAGCTTACAATATTATATTATTGCTGGATTCTGCAGGGAAAATTATTTTAATTGAAATGGTTCACATTTGCTCTTTCTGTTTTATTAGGCCTATGTACTTTTATAATTGATTAGATTCCAATTATCAAATATTATACTGTATTGCCAATAAACAAGGAAATTCTCAAATATATAGTAATTAATAAGAAGAGAATTTTTTCATTTTTTCTTTTGATGAATCTGAATTTTGACAAAAAAAAATCTTTTCAGCCAAATAAACAACGCAAAATCATTTTTTTTTTAATTTGCAATTATATGCAACAAATTGTCAAAAAGTGATTGCTAATCTTAGACATATTATCTTCTCTAAGAAAATACAATTTTTCTTATTTACAGGCAATGTGATAAGACCGTGACTGCGTGTACCAAAATTTCGGTCCGAATAGCCAGATTTTACGGTAGGAATAGCGGGAACTGGAAAAGCGAATACTTTTACCGAAATTTCGGTACAAATAGCTGCATTTTTTCGGTAAACATGAACAATGCCTTTTGATAAATACTAACATTAGAATAAGCTATATACATTCTTTTTTATTGCATTTTTAAATAAATTTGGTAATAATTTTTATTTACAAATCCAGATCCAATCAAACTCATCATAAATTTAAGCATTGGCGTGAATGTGAAAATGATTTACTATTATAGAATATTATACTGCTTTCAATAACTCTATATTTTAACAATGAGGTTACAAAACAAATATTTAAATTACTGTTTTATGATTAGCAAATAAAAAATACTAACCGAATTTAAAGCAACAATTACTGAATAATTTATGATTCATAAAATTAAGGACAGTATGCTCACTGGTGATTGTGACTAATTATGGAAGAAATGTCATCGGAGAAAACTTAAGAAGACAGATAAATAGTTCCAATTATTTAACAATAATACTTATTTGGATTTTTCTGCCTTTTCTTTTTTTGCAGACTGGAAAATTATATTTGATTCGTTTAAGTTAGAAGTAAACTGTTTTAAGAAATTTGTTCTGTACAAGAATAATAATAGTATAATTTCTGATAAATACAATAACTTTAATGAAAACAAATCAAATAGGATTGTAAAGATTCTTTCAAGGAATAAAATTAGCTATTAATCCTTTAAAGTACATAAGAATGGCCACTTTTTCCTACATCGGCAACAAGAATACAAAAATCGAAATAAAATGAAGAAAGTATTAGATTAGTCCGAAATATCACAACCTCAGTTTTCTAAACGGATCTCCATGTTTTCCTTTAAAGTTAATTACAATTAACAGTGAGCATATTTTCCACTCAATTTTATTAATTATTAGAAATCTTTAAGGTTGCTTCACATTTCCAAGGAAAATAATTCATACGAAAATCAGCATCTCGCCAGAAATTTTAGTCATGAGATATGATGTTTTGCCGTTTCGTCCTTGTTACTTTTTAAACATATTTACATTGTCCGAAAAAGACGACAAGAGAAAACAAAGACTGGAAAGATGCAAGAGTTGTTGAGGAAAGGATAAAAAAGGAAGAGTTCGAATATGGCTTCGCGGGATAGCTTAAAGCCAGCAGTGCAAGCTGATGCTGCAAAGCAGGATTTTCCACACGGGAGAAAAGAAAAATTCACGTTTTTCCGTGTTTGCTTCCCTAAATTCGGTCAGCACAGATACCGATGTGAATTTATTTGCCTGGCGCACACCGACCTTCGCTGTAGATTCATTCCTCCTCTACGCTACCTTAAGTTACGTGGCAAGCCCAGGTCGAAGTTCTTCGACTCTGGAGATAGTTCATCGCAAAAGTTTACGTGCCTGTCGCTGGATAGCAAATGGAATTTGTTCGATGGATCGAGCGAATGTAAGGAGGGTAACACCGATTTTCGTCGGAACGCGAAAGTGTCAAACCTAGTGATTCAACTGAAATAAAATCTGACTTGCGAGAAGCGGCTTGGTACCCTCTTCGCGCAAACACTGAATCTTTGCATACGAATCTTCGGGCCCCATAAAGATGCTCAACTATCCGCGGACTTCGGCGCTACTAGCGAGTCAGTTTCGTACGCTTTTACGAGGATGAAGGAGTTTAGGAGAAGCTATAGAAACCGTAATTTAACCAGATTTCCACCCAAGACTCAGAATTCTGGTTAAATCGGCTAAGTGAGCCTGTGGAGGTGGTGAAAAGAGCTTCTACATATACGTAGAAACTTTCAGTTGCACTATCTTCCCAAGCATCGTACTTTTATTATTTTATGTAATGACTTGAGCCTTAAGTGGCATTTTTTAATTAACTTTCATTTCAAGCTGTAAAATTTTTTGAAAGTTATAATAAATATATTTAGATAACGAGTAAAAAGAAGATTGGGTTTGATTCATTGGGGGATAAGGGAATTTCATACTTAATTTAATTTACAAAATGGCTAAATCTTGAAATATGTATCTATCAGGGTAGCGGAAAAACTTCACTTTCAAAATTTTCTGACTTTTTCATGACAAATTTTTCATTTTCCCTGACCAATTCAAAGTTCAGTATTTCCATCTTGTAACAATAATATAAAATCTATTATGAACGGAATAAATTTGAAGAGTCAAAATTTATTTATTCATTACAACCGAAAAAAGATAACTTTTCTAAATTAGATGATGAATTTGTAACAAAATAGTTAAATTGGCCTGAAATAATATTTTTAACCTAACTCATATTTATGTAGAAGATTATGGTCCAGTTCGATTTAGAAATGGGTGAAAGTTCATGTTTGGTATTTTTCTTAATGAGGTAATTTCATCTTTTTGCCTGTTATTGTCATCATTCAATATAGCTGAGTAATAGCTCAAAAGAAATTTTTTTTTAATAATTCAATAAATAAAAAAGCCATGAAACTCTTTGTGTGTCCATATTTTCGTTTTTGGAAAGAAATAGCAAATAAATTACAGACAAAAACATTATGTCAGGGTGGTCGCGAAGTTTCATTTTCAAAATTACCTAATTTCTTACCTGAACAATTTTTTATTTTCCCTAAACATTAATATACAAAGGTCAGAGATATAGAATATTTTACTTATGTAATAAAACAATTGCAAATTAATATTGAAAATGTCAAATTTATTATCCTTTAAAGTTGTTTAAAGTGCCTCATTTAGTAATTTCCTGACTGTTCCCTCATTTTCCCCGATTTCCCCCTGATTTCCAGGTTTTCCCTGCCGTACGGCCACATTGTCTATAGCGATATTACCTTGTTTGATAAAATAATTTTTTTTTATTTTCAACTTGATGACGAAATGTATTCCCTTTTTATAAACTGCTTCTCTCCAAAGTGGGGCGCCTTCGTGTTGTGCAGGACAACTAATAGTCAAAGCTGTGTGATTTCCGCACGTGTAGTCTACCATCATAACTTTTACAAACTATGCCTAACATTACTGTAGAGTTATGAATGTAACTTGGCGTTGGAAATACAGATTTGTGTCGAGCGAAACACTACGTTTATTTTTTAAGGCTGATATCGTCTCTTTACACTCCGTTTGCAATGCTGATATTATCAGTATGGCAGCAGTTGGCTGTTCATCATTCTCGCGCAATATTTGTTTTTCCTTGCGTATGTAATGTGCGCGTTGGTGCTTAAACAGGTTTTACATGTCACGCATCGTAAACACGAGAAGGGGCGTGGAAATAGCATTTTTGGCATTCGTAAGGGACATGAATGACACGAAAGTTATTAGCAATATGCGTTTTATAGTGAGACGGATTTACATTTAAACGAGCGATGCGCGTTTCGGCTGTGAAGAGACCCTTCTTCCAATCATCCCTTTGTCGCTGTGCCAAATATATAAGGACCCATGTAGATTACTATAATTCTGACACTTGTGTAATTATTTCGTATTTTTGCAATTCATAATAGATCGGGGATAAATAAACGTGATATTTCTTCGAATTTTGATGTAGATCGTTTGCGCAGTTAATTCCCACTTCAAATGATTGCTATTAATTGTACGTAAAATTCTACATTTTTTAAATTGAAGTCTTGAAAATATGATAATTTACAACAGAATATTTTTTTAATTTGTGTCAATTTAATTTAAAATTGATTAAATTGCACAATTTAAAATTAAGAGCCGATTTACTTTCAGAATTAATGTTTCGATCGAAACCATAAAATGATAAATCGAAAAAGCTGAAATTTAAAACAATAATATGTTGGGTGGTCACTCAAACTTAAAGAAAATTCCAGGCCATTTCCCGGTTTTCCCAGTCAAAAATCACTTTTTTCCCGGTTGACTTCTAAGCCTTTATAATAACACTAAGTGACTTTTTTTGCCTTTTGGATGTGAATCGAAATTGATTAGGCGATTTTGATCATTTTCTTGGCACTGAACATGAATCCGGTATGAGAAGTTACCTATCACGCCACGATTTTGAGAAAATTGAGGACAAAGGGTTCAAAAAATTCGTTTTTGGCCATTTTTGAGAATTTATAGCAGATTACCGGCACCTATAAACTAATTTTTAAATCGTGCACGTGAAAATACGAAGTCTAAACATTACTTTGAGATATTTTTGAAGCTTGTAGCACGTCGAGTTCAACAGCTATAAATTTTCAAAATTGGTCAAAAACGCGTTTTTTGACACTTTGACCTTAATCTGTTCAAAATCCTGACGTGATAGGTAATTTCTGATACAGGATTTGTGTTCAGCGCGAAAAAATATATCGAAAATGTACAGTCACTTGTTTTGAAAAGAATAAAACATTTTAGAACTCCAAGGCAAAATATATCATAAAAATAATTGTAAAAGTAATTTCAGACTTCGAAGCCGAAGATGCTCTCACAATAGCAGAAATAGGGTAATTTTTAAAAGAAAATAGAAGAATCATAGGAGAATACATGATTTTAAATAACATTAATGTAGGTACCATATTTCTGAGATTTCAAGTTGAAGTGTATTGCATTTTGAATAAAAAAGTGGAATTTTCAACCTAAAAAGACGAATTTTCAACAAGAGTTGAGTTTTATATCTATAAAGTCGAATGTTGTAGAAAACGTTTGACTTTTAAGAATGAAAGAAAGAATTTTTAACAAGAAGTTAATTTTCAACAAAGAAAGATGAATTTTTAACGAAAACGAACCTTCAACCAAATGATCGAATTTTCAACAGAATAATTAAATAGTAGAATGTTTAACAAGATACATGAACTCTGGACCAAAAATATGATAATAGAATTTTCAATAAAAAAGAATTAACTTTTAATTATAAAAGATGAATTTTCAGCCATAAAACATTTTCAACCAAAAAAGATGACTTTTTAACAAAATAGTCGAAGTTTTATCTAAAAGAGATGAATTCTGAACAAAAAATATAATAGTAGACTTTTCAATTAAAAAAAAAAATTACTTTTAACCAAAAATAGTTGGATTTTATTATTTGCTTTTATTAATTCGGTTCTCATTTCAGCGATAAAACGAGAAAACGGGGGAAAAGGAGACTTTTCTTGAAAACAGTGGGGAAAGAGGAATTCTTTACAAAGGGGGAACAGAGTGGAATAGGGGAAAGAGTGTAAAGTCTGTGATTTATTAAATAGCAGAGAAAATTATTTGCAAGGAACCAAGTGATGTTATTTCAGAATATAAATTTCGACGACCCACAAGAAAAGGGCCTATTTTGTAAATCGTAGTTTTGGAGATATTCTCGTTTTTGTGTTCTGGGATATAAAATATAGAATTTGGATTTGCGAAAGAAAATTATACTTCAATCTGTGCTCTATTTAGTAACATTATATTTTCACATCGCCGAAATATCCGGAAATAGGTGCATTTTTTTAAGGCAAAATATATAACACGTGAGCTTATGGCACTTTCCAACTTCAAATCAGTTTTTCCCAAAAAATGGTTTTTTAATTCATTTACCAAAAATTTAGAGTATTCTCAAATATGAAAAAGAACTTTAGTATTTAATACATAGTATAAAAAGAACATTTATTTTTAAACGAAACATCAACTTCAAAATCTGGAATGTAAACTGATCTTCAATATTTTCAAGGATATGGTTGGTAAACCTGAACGCAATTGCCAGCACATTTTTTTTCGAAGATCCAGGCTATATTTATTGCAAAAATAAAAACAAATCTAAAATATTTCCGGTTTTCAGAAAAAATTCCTGGCTGATTCCCGGTACCCAAAATTTCAGTCTAATTCCCAGTTTTCCGGTTAGTGGCCACCCTGAATAATCGATAATTTCTAAATGATTTGGAAGAGTACAAAAAGTTAAATTTCAAGTTGGAAGCATTATTTATCAACGACTTTCAAATTAACTTCGGAAGATTTTCAATTATCGCTTAAAAAGTTTCTTATTGCTTGACTAAGGTAATGAGGTAATGAGGTGATGGTAAACGAATCTAGTTCTTGTGCAAACGATCAACTTTTGAATACGATTTGAAAAATATATATTTGTTCACATTTGCGTTCTACCCACTTTATTGGACATTGAAAAATTGATTAACACTTGATTGGATTATTTAAAGAAACATAACTTCTCCAAAATCTTAATTTAATATATTCTTATTCACAGCTTAGCATGGAATGCAAGAGGAATTCACCTTCACTTTTGCAATTAGGCAAAAAAATTCTAATTTTCAAGATTCAAAACTTCTATCAAAAAGCGGTGGCAGAAAATATTAAGCGATTCCAAACAACCACTGGGGTGTCTTGTCTGAAGGCAACATTTCCGCATTATTATTATGATTAATTGCAAAATAGTGTGCATGAACCGCTGTTCTTTACTATTATAGTTTTCATGACGAATAATTATAAAAGCTTGAGACAAGTTTGTTTTGTTGCTCTTTTGATTTTCTTCTGATAAAGTCGATGTTCATGAATGTCACGAAGAACGATTCATTTATCTGCAAAAATATTTAAAAAACGAAAGTATGCAATTTAGAGTGGTAAGAGCCTTTATAAGACGACAGCGACTTAACTGGACGATTCATAAAAATCTGAACCCCAACGCGTCTGCCGGCATATTTATCGGATTAATAGCCAGTCGAGTGAATTAGTATCGGACGTGTCTCGAAGCGCGATGCATTGGCACATTAATGTATGCGTCTGTAATTTCTGAGGTGGTTATGCAAATCCAGAAGGAGAATTTCCAGGCATAAAGCAAGCAGTTGCTCTTCGGTAGATGTAGAAACTGCGGCCATGACTCCCAGGTTGCTAGATAATTGTTATGACGATACTTGGCGCGAAACGTGTACCAGCAATATTCCGACTTGCCCAAAATGCTGCATTATTTAGCCTTGTGCATATTATCAAGATCATTAAGTAAATGAGATTTTTTGCAGGGTTCTAGAATCTAGAACCATCGCTGCTAATTCGATTGTAATATATCTGGTGTTTGCTTAGCACGGAAAATTAAAATTATGCAATTTTTGCACGAACTATTAATCATTGGGTTATGTAATATCAAATTGAAAACTGAAAATATCTGCATTACCAAATATTATTTTCTTCCTCATTACCCTATCAAGGCAGCTGTCTTCAAGTATAGCTAAGGGTCACATGTACCTAACTTGATCATAACTATGATTATTTATATTACATGTTGTATGAAAGAAAAATATTGTTAGCAGAAAATTACAATTTCCTTTCAATAACAACCATGCTTTATCACATTCATTTTAAAGGAAACTTTGTGAAATGTTTTGACTTTCACTCGTTTCCTTCATTTTGTTTTTAGTCTCTCCGTTTTTCGGGTCGGAGGTCGTTACATAAACATTATACGTTTTCTTACCAAAAAAAAAAACCTTATATACTACCTTGAAAACTATTTGTTACATATTGTCTTAACTACTATTCTTACTCCTAAACGCTTGAGACTTTGTCCTGGGCCTCAGTTTCCTCGTACCACTATCAACATAAAAATTGTAACTCTATTCCGTAACACTACTTCCTTATTCTACTTCTTGAGGAGACATTAGCTTTTTCCTACCCTCTCCAACCAGCTCTCTCTCTCTCTCTTTCTCTCTCTAAAATCTCCATCCAATACCTATACATGCTCATACACCCTCCTCTATTCTGAATCCCACCACTCTATTCTATTTGTTCTCCTTTTTAATCCTTTTCAGTTACTATGACTCCCCCTCCCTCTTAAACATTCTATACTACATAGTTGTTGTACTTTAAATTCGCGATATTTTTTTATCTCTCCTCTCCTTGTCTAACCGTCATCTCGTCCCCTATTCCCTGCAAATCTCCATCCCTCACTTGTATACTATATTGAAATGCTGCTTTGAAATCCACAAACAGAGCCACTAGTTTCCCTTTTTGCCGGCCAGGTTCCTATTGACTAGATAATTGAACAAGTAGATATTATTTGCGGTACCCATCATGTTCCTGAAACTCGCTGAATTGTGTGGTATACTTCCCTTTTACCGACCTGCCTTTCTAACCTCCTCCTAAGCACTTCCGCCACCCTTAGCCTCTCCAAATCTTATTGCAAATCCTCCACATCTCTTTCTTCATCCCTATTCCTCCATATTTCGGTGCTTCATTTTCAAACCCATTATAACCTGTTGCCTTGTTTATTTTCAGTGCCCCAATCAGATCATCGAAATACTTCGTCCACTCTTCCATTTCCATATCTTTAATTATGCCCTCCCTTTCTCCTAATTCCTTGTTTATCACTTCCCATACCTTCCCTTCCTTTGCCGTTATCTCTAACTCTTCCATGTACCTTTCTTCTTTCATCTGACTTTTCCCCCTTAACGTTCTTTCGTGATCTCCTTTCTTTTGATGAGTTTCCATTTCTCCATTTCTCCATTTTCTTACACTCTGTTTTCTTCCGGTGACACTTCCTGCTTTACCTTATCAATCACTCCCTCAACGTTTTCTAGCAGCGTGTCTACGCATTCCTCTTCCATACTCCCTACATCCTCGTTTTATATTTTTTCTCTAAATTCTCTCAACTTATCTTCCACCCAACTGCCAATTTTCAATTTCCTTTTCCCCATTCCTTCATTTCTCCCTCCACGGCGCTTCAGGACTCCACATCTCGATGTCGGTATAACCGGAAAGGGCTCGGAGCCTGTCTCATTGTCCACTTATATTCTAACCATCAGCTTCCTTATTCTTTGACTCTGCCAGAATATAATATATTACGGTGACCCCTGCACCAGCAAGTCCAGAATTCTCCTGCCCTCACGATCAGTTTTCCTATGTTTCGAGTTTCTTAGGAAGACCTTTTCTTCGTCGCATACATGTCCCTCTTGTTCAACAGTCCAGGTTTTCAGCCCGCTCCCCCCTAACAGCACCAACCCCTCCCGCTTCACCCCTTCTTCTGTACACGCATAACACATGTACAACCACTTTTCCTACTATTATTCTTTTCAACATTGTTTTCTTTTTATTCCATATCCTCTACCATTCCTTCCCCTACCACCACTTCTTTTCTTACCCCTGATACGATACCATCCATTCTTCTCCCTTTTACGTGAACCTTTCTCGCTACTTGCATTTTCCACAGATATCCTTTCTGTAATATTTTTTTCATGCCATCTCACTCCTTCTCATCTACTCACGATTCACTCATCATTATCACATCCCACTTTTGCAATCTCCTCTTAGAATCTTTTGTTCTTGTCTGTTAACCCTGACACATTCGAAAACGCTAATTTCACGTCTCTTTTTTGCATTTCTCTCTTTTCTTCCTTGCATTCAAATCCTTTTGTCGTTTTGACCCCCCCCCCCCCCTTTCCCCACCGTAACACTTGTGTTTTAAGTTCCCATCCCTTTTCCCCCTACATTCACTTCCCATTCCCTACCTTACTCATGCCTAAATGCTAAATTTGACTGATTTGCCAGCGTATGTATATCCTGATTTGAATCAGCGGTATACTTATCGCTGAATCAGATTTAGAGAGAAGATATTCGGAAAACACGTTAAGATCAAATACTTACTTCTAAAAATTTATAATTTCCGGGCGGCAGCTAAAATTCAAGAAAATAAATTCAGGGACACTTCCCGGTTAGCAGACATTTTTACCGGTCATTATAATAACAAAATTTAAGCTTTTACAGTACACAATTTTTAATTTTTAATAGTGAAACCCATCACTTCATTTAAAAAGTCAAATTTCGATTTCATATTTGAAAATATGACAATTAAATTTTTTGTAACTCAAAATAATTTTAAACGCAACACATAAAAAATTGCATGATTTCACATGATGTATAATTGAGTATCATTTGAAGTGAATGGACAGGTATTTCTACTAAAAATTAAAAAAATTTATTGACATAATGTTTCATGCATCAAGTATATCTTGTAGGTAAATCAAGGATGGTATATTCAGTAATTTTTAGACCACACAGTGTGTACCTTACATTGCCCAGAGCTTTTCGACGTTTTGATTCAAAGCACTAGCACAGCAACACAACCTATTAATTTTCAGCAACCGTCACGAAGTTTATATAGGGAGCTTTAATGAATAATCTAACAACTCTTCGTTGGTGAAGATAACCCCGACGTCAAGCGTGTCCATCCTAACCACTGGAGAGTCTCCTAGATAATCTGTTTTGCATATTTCGTCTGTGCACTCCAAAGCCATGTAAATGCGTGCGGTATTCCACCAAACGTTACACGAGTCCGTGGTGAAAATCACCAAGGCATACTAATTAAGCCGAAATATTCCTGCATTTGAAACCTGGCACAGCTAACGGTGAATAACTCATTAACATTGACGCAGTAGTTAGGAAAAGTTTACTTCTATTTATGTTAGTCCAACAAGCTACATTTTTCATTCTAAAATTGATATTAGCCATTAGAAGGATCATATTGTACATTCACGGAAATTCGTCTTTTCAATCTGACTTCACTCTTGAACTAATGCTGTTTATATTTACAGAAATATTTGTATTCATTTCTATGTTAATAAAGGATAACCGATGGATAACATTATGTACAAAAAAAATTTCTAGAAACAAATCAGATACTATTTTCAAATTTTCTATCATTAGACTATGTGATGAATTCGAACTAATTCAACCGAATGTTTGGTTAGGACAAGCAAATGTTTGGCTGTTGTTCAAGATAGAAAATATTTTGGTTAAACAAAAAAAAATGAATAAACCATGATGTTGCAGCAAGAACAAAAACCCAATTTTGCTTGAGACAATAAACGATTTGTTGTAATAGTCAAAATTTTATTGAGCAAAAAACGTGTTCTGTTGCTTATCTATATAGCAACTAAATCGTTTTATTGTTGCGGACAAATATTTACCCCAGGTTTGCCAAATTTTGAGGAAAACATGTTTTTAATTGTATTTCTTTATAAATAGGCTTACTGAATTCGTATGGTATTGATTCAAATAGTAATGATGTGTTTTGATGTTCACGAGTTAGACAATAAACTACTTTTACAACTACCGTACAACGCAGAATTGTAATTTCGAAGAGAACACAGGTTTCGAAATGTTACGTTAGCATTTGCTTTAGACTGCGCTAACGCATTCCCGATTAGAACCCAGTCTTAATTGCATTACTCCCCTATGGTGCTTCATCGTGTTTGAAGGGGCGATGGCAACCACGAGAATTTCGTGACATACTACACTTTACATCGTAGCTTCGAAAATCGACCTGGAATTCACGAGTACACTCTTCTGTGATGTGCAATCGAGAATTTCAGATTGCTCAATTTTAATTCAAGGGTAATAATAACCACAGATGTATCACCAGGATCTTGGGACTCGATAAATGTTATTAATTTTACTTTTAAGTTCATATAATGTGTATTGGTTTTATGTAAAATTTGACTCAGTCGGCTTGCATAAAATCTCCACGTTTTGAGATCCCCTGAGCTATAAAGAACCATTTTTACCGAGGTGTATGTCTGTCTGCAGGCACGATAACTTTCGAAAAAACGATCAGTTTGGATTGAGCTTCAGCACATTTTTTTCGGGACTTTAAATTCGGAATCAGCGATCCAAAAAACTATATATATAGGTGTAATCGAAGTTAATTTTGGTACATTTTAATGGGTTTTCCGACTTTTTGCCAAAAAACCGGGTATCTCAATCCACTGTGCGCTCAGCTCGCAAGCATGTTTGCCAGTGATACAGTCACGTAAATATGAATTGGTTCAAAATTGTGCGAACCTAAATTAAAGTATATACTCAGCTGAACACATTGACGTGAAAAATAGTTTCATACGAGTTGACAGTTTTCGGCAGTCGATGTTGGAAGCCGCTCCTTTGCTAAAAAAGTATAGGTAACAGTTACGAGCTATTTTTGAAATTAATTGTTCACATAATAATAGTTGAATTTTATGAGAAACGAATGCACTCATAATACACACTATTTTGTAACTTTAAATTACTATCAATATATCTAAAATTAAATTATTCAAAGTATAATTTCAGTTAAAGGTGCTCTAACTATCCTTGATTACAGTGACCTACTTTGACCTACTTCTTTCATTCAAATTCGGAACTTAAATTTTTGCCAAAAAAACGGGGTCTGCCAGCCCACTGTTCATTTATTACAGATATATCATGTGCAACAGGTGCACAAAGTAGGCAGTTATAACTCATGTGAAGTTTACTCTAACTTGCCACCGGCTCGCCTTGGGGTCGTTACTGCTCGTCATTGGATCGCTACCAACTCGCCAGCAACTATCCTTCAAATTGGCTCCGGTTCGTACGGCAAACTTCACACCCGTGTGGAACTGCCTATTTTCTGCACTTGTAGCACAAATATAATATATTCTGCCTCATTGTAAATAATGAAATTACAATTTTCGCTTACAATCTCTATCAATCCCGTGCAATTTCGTATAATTCCATGTTTACTTTCTTTTTTAATTAATCTTTTTTAAGTCTTTGTGCAAATGATTTTAAATGAATTTTTTCATTGATTCGAAATTTTTTATTGGATATTTTTGTAACGAAAATTTGGTATTAATTATAGACTTTTCGGCGAGGAGTATTTTTTTTACTAATGTTGCGTAAAATTTGAATGTTCCATATCACTGTAAAAACTCGAGATCTCTTTTTTTACGGTATTATTTCTTTCGTGTCCTGTTTTTGAATAGGATAACTTCATGCTGTTATTTTCAATGCAAAATAAACGATTCTGGGATCCCGCCGGTAGTCTCATTTTAGTACCACTCGAGATGTTTTTTCTGTGTCCTATTGTATTGCCTGAAACTAGCCCCGAAATAATACTTTATTTTTACAGTGATGTTACAATTAAAAGTGTTGCATTTAAAATTGAAAACTGAAAATTGTTATAAGGTGACTAATTATAGAACAGTTAAAGTTCCCCATAATTATCACTATCGGCAATTTTTTACCTCAGATAAATAAAAATACTATCGTCCACTGTCCAAACACTAAGCGAGGATAGTGTATAATATCCCAAGTTCCAGGCAATAATTCTAAACTATGAAACCAAGGTTAGGTACTAATGTAACTAAAAGTCTTTTCTTGTAGAGAGAAGGTTAACAACCGGAGGTCGTAACCTGAAGCTTCTAATGGATTTAAATACCCTAATTTATAATTATGGGCGGCATGTGTGTGAATTTTTATAGACTGAAGTCATTATCTCTATCCCGACTTCATTTCTCATGTGTAAATGTGAAGATGTGTTTAATAACGGTTTTTGGGTTAGACTTTAGGCTCTAAGGTAGACGAAGTTTCAACTTCCCATCACACGCTTTCGTCAGCGGCGTCTGGAATGCATGCCTAACAAATTAGAGCTTGATTTGAGTTCGTTGAAGCTACAAGAAATTAGAGCTATTTGGCACGGAGAAATATGTAAGGGAAGCGCAGCGCTGACATAGAGGTTCCTGGCCACGCAAAGGTAACTTTAAGGGCATGTAGTACACATTATGCGATGTTACGTATCAGAAAACGTTACATGTATCTTCATTTTAAAACATTGACGTTACATATTGAGTTACGTGACACCCACGTGACACCAACTTGAATAAGTGTTTTCCCGCCTTCAATTTTTAATAATTTTTTTTGTTGAACGACTTAACAGAAAAAAAAATTAGAAAGCACCTTGAGCTTAAATTTAAACTATGTATTACAAAATTATTTAATCTAAAATTGCGAAACAACCCTCTTCTAAATAAGTGAAAAGAAAATAGATAGGTCAGTTGGTCAATGATCGACGTTTCAAAGTACCGCTTTCTGTCAGAAGATTGTTTTTGTACAGGAAGCGGAAGACAGGAGATATGATGAATCTATAACAAACATTTTCAAACATTTTGTTATAATTTTACAATTTGAAGTTTAACAATTATTTTATCATTTTCAAAGTTGAAAACAGTCTGGAAGCTTATAAAACCTCAATTTTTCAAATAATTCAATTTTCTTTACATTCTATTGCGGAAATCATCGGATTAAAATTAAAATGGTTTAGATCTTAATTCTTCAAAGTTCAAATTATTGAATGAGTTCAAAGACTTCAATTTTAAAGTTTTCACTATTTGCACATTTTTTAAGTCAGTAGGATAAAGGAACCAATTGTCGAGAACGTACCTATTGTCAAAGGTCGAAGATAACATTCATTTTATTTTTACTATTTTGGCATGAACTCTAAATTTGTATGTTTCAGAACCTTAATTGAGACATAAATTAAGACTTTCACTAAAAAAATAGCAAATTAAAGTTTTAGGTTCAAATAAACTTTTTCCTTCACAAATGGTCCCGCTTTGGTAACCCCGTAAGAAGGCTTGCATTGAAAAGTATTAAGAAATTTCCTGTTCCATGGCGACGTGATACTTATTGAATCCTTTTCGATACCATTTTTGTTCTCGCGTTTTGAATCCCCATAGTTGGAGAAGTTATCTCTAAAACTGAATCCCTTTCTGTACCCAGTGGCGAAAATATTTTTCTGAATACTTTTGAATACCCCAAATCGACCATGAAATAGAACATTTTTAATCCCTTCTAAATTTGCACGTTTTTTTAAATTTGTTTATCACGATTTTATATTTTTTAATTGATCACATTTGAATGAAGCGAGAGTTTTGTGATGAAGGGATGTATTGTTATGCACACTCCTGCTAGATTTTTCAAATTTTATGCTTTTGAAGCGCCTTCTGATGCGTTAAACGAAAATTGTTGTTAATTTATTTCAGGTTACGTTTGACAGCTCTGATCTACTTGAAAGAGATTGGAACCTAAATATTTTTGCTGCTTAATCGGGGACTCACAAAAGAAGAACAGAAACGGCATTCCTAGGTATTTAAATTTCTAATACCTTTGAATGCAATCCTTCTTACCGAGAATTGGTGTTTTTATGATATTTGTTTATTTTTTCATTCTCATCTCAATAAAAAGGTATTTGGTTTATCTGAATAAACCAGCCATCTTTTGCCAACGAAAATGTTTTTTATAAAATAAAAAACTTCATTTTCCAGTAAAACTATGCGAGATACGACAAAAATTTTAAAAAGCAAAACTGTTCATCTAAAAAAGATCTGCACATTTTCTCAATACTATTCTGGCGATAAGACCTACAGATTTTGTTTTAATCACGAAAAATGTTATCAAAAATAAAAATTTCTATCCTCATGGTCAAACTATCCATGACACGAAAAAATATTACTGCAGAAAATTTGTCACCTCAAAAAGATCTTAAAATTTTCTTAAGATCTTTTTTCAATAAAACGCATAATACAAATCGTAAAATTATTTTCTAAATTTATTTAAAGGGAAATTGTACACTTTAAAATGCATCATATTAAAAATGGTGTAATGTATTTCAGACGGCCAAACTTAAGGAAAATTCTTCATCATTTAGAGAATTTGTGGGACATTTTTGAAATAAACTAAACTACATTTTCATGAATAATTTTTGTATTTTCTCATCAAACATTTGCAATAACCATTTCTTATTTTTCTGTAATTATCACTTCGCTTTTCATATTGAAATATTCTCTTGGATGTCTCTCATTAAAAATTTTATTTTTATTTTTATACGGAGGCCGAGACAGAATCTTAAATTGGAATAGACTCTATATCAACGTAAAACGTGACCGGTGTCTAGAAAAGATGTTTATCGAGATCAGATATTTTATAAGCACTTTGGGCTACGTCAACATTAAGTCTGATTAATGGAAGTTCGTACGACTTAGTGTTCTTCAATGCTGATCGAAACTCCAAGACTCACCTTTAAGAATCGCGTAAAATTTGATGTTCCCCATTGAAACACTTACGAGACGTCGACGGGGTTACTCGTATCTCCTGCCCGTGACTTGATTCAATTTCTATAATGGTTGAGCTTTACTGCCCATCCATTCCGTGCCGACTCTATTGCCGATTTAGCACTGACATTTTAACACTAAAAAGAGTAATTGCCCCGCTATTTTCTGGGTTAGTGTTTAAGAAATTGACGTTTATAAATTTCTGATATTGATAAAGAACTTTTGCAGCTTGACGGTCGAAAACGTTTAATTATGATCCATTACATATCATCGACGTTTCGGCATATGATAGGTGTATTTGTTCTTTATTATTTTACTCATTACATCCAAAAATTGTTTCTAACCTCTGTGATCGCCATTTAGAATCTTTGAATAGGGACTGTTACCAGTCCGAAATGTCGACAATATGTAATGGATTATGAATAAACATTTTCGACCGTCAAGCAGAATAAGTTCTTTATCATATTTAAAACATCGTGGGCCTAATGTTATTCAATCATTTCTAATATTATTGACATCCTTCCAATCGAATTGCATGTGCGTTATTGGATAGAAAAGATACGTATGTCAAACTTCAAAAGCTTTTAAATACACTTACGTCACACTTAATGCTTCTTCTGTTTATCGTAGAGAAAAATACAACTTTTATATTGAAACCCGAAAATTTCAACGAAAAATAGTAAATTTAGAGTAAGAAATAAATCTACAAACATTAAGTATCCAACATCATAAAACATATGTATACAATAAACCGAAATATAGCAGCTTCTTCTCTCTAAAAGTTATCAATGTTATTAAAGACTTTTGGAATAATGCATTGATACGATGACTTACAACTGTCAAATTGGAGAAATTAGGGGTTACCACGAAGCAAACATATTCACTAATTCGCTTTTTTTAATCAATCATTAACAACTGTTGGCATTGTTGAATATATGATGTAGTCGAAATGAGAATTATGCGCATTTCGCTGAACTGTCGCACACGGTATGTCACATGGGCGAACAGCGACGACATCCACTAACTCCCTTGTTTCATGGGGTGCGTTCGGCTAACGGCTGACCGCCACCCAGATATCCCTACGATCCCCATCATTCACTGCGGGGGCAAGGACATCCCTCTCGCGCCACCCCTGCGGTTCACATTTAACTGCGTCTGAGTGCACGACCTGTTGGGCCATGTAATGGACCTTTTATTCGCGGATGCATCACTCCATTGATTAATTTGTTACTGTCTGTTGAAGCAATTTTCATCATTATAGACCTATCTGCAATGTGCAACGATCCAGATGCGACGCAATATTTTTCGTAAACTTTTAAACCTAAAGATTCATCATCAATTAAAAAATCGGTTTGTAAAGGGGCACGCAAGAGCCTATCAAGAAGGATTTCGTTGGAAAACATACTAATTCTTTTTTGATACACTCCTTCATGACCACTGTGAAAACTAGGATTCGATTTAGAACTTAATTTGGTATTAGAACAGTTCAGGCAACAAAACAATTGCACCTAAGTTTGATCCGCCAATCTAATAAAATAGGGTCGATTTGTGGATTGAAATAGGCTCGGAATGAGAATGATCTGTCAATAATTAAATCTGATAAAACAAATGCTAAATCGTCAAGCTTAGAAACCAAGGTAAACTATAGGGCGGAAATTCGCGACGTCTGAGTTTGACGGCTCAACACTAATTTTTACGAATTTTTAATTTCATCTTTTTTTTTTTTGTAAGATTGAAGTTTGGAATAATTGAAACAATGCACCCTCTGAACAATTTTAGTTCGCTATCTCGGATCATTTATCAGTCTGAAGTTAGAAAACTAATCAGGACAGAAACTGGTTCTAAAATAGACTATTTGTGAGATCATATTAGAACGCCCAAGAAAGTATCCCAGATAAAAATGAATGCCTAGTTTTTACTGTGACTCTCTCCTTTAACACCTAGACCCCATGCAACCCAATGGACTTACTCCTCGGTCCCTCACCTCTTCACCTACATCCTCTCTACAATGCTTCCCGCTCAATCCCTTCACCCTTCCAGATACACTCTCTCACCCTACATTGGACAGTCACTCTTGAACCTTCACCCATTTACTCATATAACGCTCTTCTCTAATCTATGGTCCAGCCTCTCCGAAATTCTCACCATCCACCAGCCCCCAAAAACCTCTCACCCTCTTTCATTCCGACCTTCGCACCTATGCCTCCTCATCACCAACTTCCACATACCCTTCTCCTCTCAGAGTTCTTTGCCCTACCCCCTTAAACCATACAGCCCCACCCCCTATACTAGAAAACCCTTTCGCCCTTATTAAAATCCATCCTTCTTCCTCTGTGTCCCCCTCTCCCTTTCTACGCCCTCATCGCCCCAACTCTCATCTCTCCCCATCGTATCTCTCCTCTCTTTATAACTCTCTCTTTCCCTTTTCATCATTGTATTAACTTGCTTTGTCTAGAGATATTTTCCTTGGATTACATTTTTTATTTTATTTTTTTTTAAACAATCTTTGTGAGAGTAACTGTGCACATCTTAATACCAAGTGAAATTAATTTTAGGATAAGTGAACTTATAAGTAAAGCATTTATTTTTAGAAAGTACTAGTTTTTTTAAATTATTCGAATGAGAATTGCAGTTTGCCGTGTGATACATTTATTTCCTTGAAATCATGAAATTTTGTGTCACTGTTTTAGGAGATTAAAATAATCTCGTGTGTGTTAATAATAATTCAAGGGACTCGAATTTGCACGCCAGTTTGTACATAGGTTGTATTATCGCGTGATACTTCCATGAATCAGAGCAACACAGTAGAAGTTACACGTTCGTTATTCACGACGAGTGTGAATTAACACGATATCCTACTAGCGGGCAGTTTGCCGAAACAATGCCAATTGCTAGACTGTAGAAACAATTGGTACGCGTACAATCGAGCTCGCATTTTCGCCGCGATAAGCAGAAACATTTATATCTCGCTAAAGTCGTGAACGGAGAGTCATGAAGCACACCAAAGAATTCTTTTCACGTTTTTTTAGACTCACTCAGTTGCGAATTTCATTTTATGAAGGAAAAGTCAGATAAATTACATCCGCAGAATGGAAAACCCTCTAAATGAAATACTGAAAATGGAATTTTATACAGCTATTCATTCCAAAGATTGACAATAGTTATATTATTCAATATTTATATTTCACACTGGAATAATTTTTCAACAAAAAAGGCATATATCAAATTTATAACGTCTATTCTAAATAAAAAGTTATTTTGCGTGAGGATTTAAATGCGGGATGATTTAAAAATGCATGGAGTAATCCTTAAAAGCTTTTAAAGGCAATTTTGAAATATTGCTTTCAATCTAGCCCTGATCTTCTCTCGTGTGTCACCTATTATTCTCTATTGGGCATGGTCAGAGAGTTCGCTGCGGGATAAATGGCGCATCGTAAATCGTTTAAGTCAATAATAGTAAGGAGTCTCCACAAAACATGGAATATCACGGTAGGGATTCAGGGGGTGGGATTAGTGCTCGCCCCATTGAGTATTAATTGCAAGGGGGATGGTCAAATGAGACTATCGTTCCATAAAATCTCTGAAAACACCCCGGAAAATTGCTGAAGCTCGTTTTTCAGTGAATCGCGACGATTTTCACGCCTCTTTTTTCTTTGAGACTGAATTCGTGGAGGGTGAGTTCGCGAAAGGGGTGCGAAATCTGAAGCTCAGAATGGTTATGCTGTTAATGAGTACCGGTTCAAAGAGATTTCGTGCATAAATTCCGTATAACTAAACTTGCTGCAATACTCGCAACAGGCTTTAACGAAAGTAACAATTGTATACATGTATGTATATCCTTCTCGCTGATATGGAATATGATTTTGTATTACCATCTGTGAAGCTCACCAGTTTACCTTTAGTTTGTTCATGATAAACTTTACCTGTCAAGAACTTCCTAGTTGTATAACACATAAACATTTCACAGCTGGGACACTAAAAGAATTAAGATTCGAGCGCGACTTAACCAAATAAAAATAAAATTAAAATGTTTTCAATGTAGTATAGTTATTTCTCCATTGTACAATGCTTCCATCCACTTCTGGATCAAGATTCAACACCTTGCCAAGAGTACCCTTGACGTATGGGCTAAAACACGACCATTTTGCAGTTCTAAACTTTAAAAAGTCAATCATTTTTAATTGAAAGAGTTTGCAATGTTTCTATTGTATAGCATTTGCAGCCCGCAAATAGCAAGCTGCAATTCAACGCATTGTGGTGACAACAGAGTGGCTTTTCTATTATATTCTGTCCAAGATGTACTTCTATTATCTTCGTTCAGGAAGCAAGTTTACAATCAGTTAAAAAGTATTTCTCAATGTCTAGAGAGAAAAGGAAACAGTCTGAAAGAAGGACAGCACTCCACTACATACTCTAGTCTCTCGTTCGGCATTCGCCTTTCTTATTTCTGTGTAAAAGAGAGCTTAATAGTTTATAGTTTTACAGGTTCTTTCACTGTTGGCAGAAATAAAAAGATCATAACTAAGATTTATCGAATTTTTATCTTCGATCAACTGAAAACTCCTTAGAGAATCGCTCTTTTTCACTTTAAAATTTATTTTATCAATAACTTCCACCTTCTAGAATACATAATTAGAAGAAAAAAAACAACAAATTTTCTGTTTCTCTTATTCTGGCGACTAAAGTCTTCAGCATCTAAGTGATGTGCCATCATATCACGTGACAAAGAGACCGTGTGTTTACACACAGATGGGTTACCAACAAAAAGCTTGCGTTTTATTATTCGTGCACCCAGAAAATGATAGGAGCTTTTCGACTGATCTTCGCGTACACAAAGCGATTGCGTCGACCACTCTTCCGCGACTTAAGAACGCCAAACTCGTGGATGCGATTTCGTCGACGTCATCTCCAGACGCACTTTTTTTCTTTGCTCTTTACTCAGGAGGAGTGGCTTTTTGTCGCTTCGTAGCAAACCGTGGTGTTTTTTTTTCCTCTTTGAGGGTAGTTGGTGGCTGGGTGGAAGGCATGTTATACCCATAGAGCTTCAGATTTAGCATATTTCGTCTATCCATTATTCATTGTGGATAGCCTTCTCTTGTTCTTTTGTTATGTACTTCCTGTGCTGGCAGACACGTGGGGGTAGCCAGTCGCTTTTTGCAAACCTTCTAAGCTCGTATAACACGAATACTTATAAACTCGTGCACAACATTGATGTACATTATACACGCAAGACAGCATTGGGGTTCGCAGGGTACCACTTATTGAATTAAGCTCGTTCGCTCGCAACTTCTTGCCTAAAAAGCAGGCACTCCCGAGAATAAGTTTGGCCTAATGAACCAGATCGAATGCGGCTCGAACTTGCAGCTTTGAAAGAGGCTTCTTTTATTACCTTTAATGTGCAGCTACTGTTATAAAGTGAAGTTTCGAATTTTCAAGCATCTTCCAAATAATAAATCTCCTATTCTCTCAATTTTACATTGTATTTTCTCATTCTATAAAATCATTTATATTAAGTTAAATTCTAAATATAAATCTTTGCTACCAGGGGAACTTTTCTTGTATTGAAACACTTTCGCGACATATGCTAGTTGAAATTTTCGGAAAGGGAATCGTTATTAGCACACGAGAACCTGGAGTTGTGCCACATATATACGTGACTCGCAACGCGATTGAATCTCCTTCGCCCACCCACGAAAAGAGTTTCACAGATTGCCTGGAAAATTTAAAGTCAAGCACTCAAAGGGGAATCGACGACCGTCTTCCTCTATTCCCATTGGAAATTGGTTTAGATCAGTGTGGCTTATTTGTACGATTCAAGTGTCCCTGTGTATGTACATATATGCCTTCGATGGCTGGAATAAATATACAGAATGGTCATGGCCAAGAACCGTCACGTCGGCTTGCGCAAATATCAAATATTACAACGTAATGCTCTATATACTATACCTATATTATTACTATACCCTATATTGGGGTATTATTACATTTCAAAATTTAATTAATTATTCAATAATTAAAGAACCAAATTTCGGATGAAATTCGGAAGGCAATTATCCACATGCAATTAAAATCCACGACTCCAGGAAGTTTCTACAGAATTTAATTACAATATTTCAATCCCTTTTCAGGCTTTTTCAGGTTCTTTTCCAGGTCAATTTTTTTAACATTTCAACCTAACCTCACACTTACAGCTCCATGCCACCAAATGTTTCAAAAAAAGTTAGAATGAATTCGATAATTGAGGAAGGTTCTGGGGTAAGATAAAAAAAATGTCAAGTACTTTGAGTTTTAAATATTTCAAATTTAAACATTGTGTATTAAATTACAATACACGCGTGTAACACGAATGCAAATACCAATTTTAAATGTAGGGTAAATGCACCAATTAAGTCGGATTTCAAAATTCCTGGACAGTTTCAGGTTTACCAGGTCAACTTTTGACAATTTTACACTCCTGTTTTTTGAGCGGTTCCTAAAGTGTCTTAATTTTTACTATATTAATATGACATTTTGACATTCTCATCATAATGAGAAGGTATTGTCTTGTGTGAAAACTAACTATCGCAGATTTCTTTCAATCTTCACGTTTCGAGACCCCCTGAATCCGAAAAAACGGTTTTACGATGGTGTCTGTATATCTGTCGTTGTCGGCGTTGTTGTTTGTATACCGAAAAACTTTTGAAAGACTAATCGGAATAGATTGTGCTATGGTACCCAGTTTTACGGACCAAAAAGAAAGATCGAGTTCGTTAACCAGCTATTTTCGATGTTTTTTATTGTTGATGATTGTTGATGATTGTTGATGATTGTTGATGTTTTTTATTTTCGACTATTTTTTTTAATTTAAAAATTCTATGTACGTCTATACGTAGTACTCGGAAATTTGAACAGATTATCATTACGACAATTCCTATACAAGTAAAATTATCAGAGTTATAGCATATTAAAAATGAAAAATAAAAGAAAATGAACATTTTAAACCAAACAACGCACGATACAGAAAAAGTCAAGAAAAAAACGTTGCTTTTTGAAATTCCTACAAGATTATCATAACAACATTCAACATTTTATTTTTAAATCGAAAATTCAAATTTTGATCGCACAGAAAAATAATGGAAAATACAAAATTCCATTTTGCGGTCAAACTAGGCAAGATATGAAAAAAGATGAATCAACAAAAATCGTGCATCCAAAAAAGATCTACAAATTTGTTGTTAATCACTTTTTTAAAGGGCACGTAGTTTTTGTTTTATTCGTAAAAAACATAACAAAATAAAAATAAAAACTGTTTGCACGAACGACACAAGGCACAAAAAATATGTCTCGTATTCTGTTCCGGCAAAATATGCCGGGCAAATTTGTTTCATCGTTATATCGTGAAAGGGAATAAAAGTCTTCGCCTAATGAGCGAGTTCATTTAAAAAATAAGTCTCCACAGTATTTTACTAAATTGTTGAGATATTTATAAATTTTGTCTTTAGATTCGGCCCTAGGGTCAACCTTCGTGCAAGAAAGTCGAAAAATTCAACCTACGTATAAATACTTACAAATTTTTTTTTAATTATTATTAATTATATTTTGATAAATTTTAGCAAAATATTTTTAAAAATTTTGACTACTTCTAGATTTATCCCAATTTTCCCTAAACGTCGAAATTTGACATGTTTATGTAATATCTTTTTATTAAAGTAACATTCTGCTTTCAACATTGACTTATCAGACGCATAAATTTATTAACTTTCGTGCTATTATTATTATTAAAAATAAAATTAATAGTCATTGCAAGTTTTAAAAGGTTTTTCGACTATTATTTCATTTTGAAAAACACGGAAAAGTGTGAATTTGTGTGAAAAAGTAAATTGGAATCAATTCCAGGAACACTTTTTTCTGTGAGTTTTTTTAATATAGTAAAACAATAAATAATATGTAGTAGTAAAAAAGTATTAGTAAACAAAGTAACAGGTACTATGTTTTCCGCTTTCACGTAATTAGTTAGAATGTAACTCAATCAGTTCCTATCAATCTGAATTTCTAAAATAAGCAGAAAAGTACTGTAATAATTATTAAAACTTTAAAAAGAAATGACTATAAAAAACTTTAGGCTCTTTTTCAAAATTCCAGGACTTTTCCAGATTATTCAGGTTATGTAGAAACCCTGGATAACTATTATGACTCTGAAACTTATTCGCTTGGGCAGAAAATTAATTCGAAATCAATTTCTGTATGCATTACCTGTACAGAAAATTAAAGCGTAAGATACACATTCCTATGAAAATATATTGTGTCAAAAGCACCATTTGTTGAGGTGCATCTTCCATGCGCTACAAGCCCATAGTTACACAGACATGCCCTATTTTTTAAACATTTTTTCTCATATTCCACGTTTCAGACTTTACAATCCACAAATTCTTTTTTATTCATTCACAATTATTTATTTTTCTCTGATGACGATTGAAAAAAAAACATTAGTGTGGAATTTGAAATCTAAAATGTGGAATATAAGACAAAATAGCCGTTATGGACCCCTAGGCGTTCAGTTGTTCATCTGAAAAATTGCATGTGTTCAATTAGTGCAACTTCTGTCATTGGTGTCTTTACCCCACAATATCATCCATTGTAAAACTATAAGAACGTTACTATAAGAAAATTAACTTTTCATATCCCGCTTGACTTGAAACCTGGTTAAATGGAAAATCAAATTTACGAAGGGGCCTCTCAAAAAAAGTAATTACATCAAATTTTATGAAGCGGAATTTATTTACGTGATGCCAAGAAGCTAAAAAGTTCATATCCGTTTAGATCGAGTAGTTCTCTACACGGTCTGACTTTATTGAAAGTTTCCCCTTGCGGAGTCGATAAATTCAAAGTCTCGTCCGCGTCGAGGAGCGACTGCAGGATGAAAAATGAAGCGAACACCAATTTCGCGGAAGCTTCCGCTACTCGGTCTGCATAATTGATGGAATTAATTGTATACCGATCACACTGGTTTCGGGAGGGGTTGGATGATTAGGCCGTGGGTCCATTAAGAGACGGGTGGAATTCGACTGCGACGATGGGGTCGTCGAAAGACGAAGAGGAAGATGAGGACCAAGACGAAGGTGAGAAGGAGGAAAAAGGCAGAGATTCGAGTAGGCAGTGTGCCAGCCAGAAAACCAACCATCCTGCGGCAGACCCAATCTTTTTTAAACGCCCGCTCTCATTCATCGAGGCCAGACAGTCTCACGATTATAAAGCGTAAATCCTTTTATTCCACCGTTTCGTTCCGCCCTCACGATTTTTTGCTCTCCCACCACTAGCTTCGTACGAATCACCACCCCCTGCGCCTCCTCACCCACTCTTGCAGATATTGTTCCAGAGTGCAGGCTATTTTATTATCCAATTACTCCCATTTACTTGGAAAAAGACACTGTAATAGGTCGGGGGTGCGAGGTACGACCGTGCTATAAGGGAAAGGATGAAAACGTACCCTTTTAATTAGTCGTCGCTTACAGATTGAGGTAGGACCTTGCTTTCCATGAAGCAGAAGAAATTGATGCGTTGCTCTTCATGAACATTGCATGCATAGAAAGCTGGAACTTCCGATTTCTCACTGCCTTTTTGTCTTCTTCAGAGAGCCACTTTGCGAGAACCAAAAAGAGAGGAGTTGCAGTGCTTCAACGAAATTTGAATTATTGCTTTAGAATGTAATGCGGTCTCAAGTTAACACTGAATTATACGCTTGCAATGAAACGAAATACAGCTCACTTTAGGAATGAGATATTTAACATCGAATTTATAAATTTGCCCACATGCTCATTCTCATATATTTGTTGTTCTTTCTCCTATCAAATAGAAGATATGCCAAGTTATAGAAGTAAAAACTATAAATTATCTTTCACCATATACATACTTAGGATAAATTATACAGTTCGAAATGCATTCCTTATATAATTAGGTAATCCAATAGTGGGTTTATTAGTAAGTATTTTTATCATATTATTATTTCGGATAAGCCACTCTGACGGAATCATGGTCGCCGTTTACCTACCTTTTTTTATATGGTGGCCGTTCGCTTAATAAAACTCGCGATCAAGATCATATTTTTGCATATAAAAATTGAGAGTTACTACTAAAGACTGAATAAATATATAGTACAAATTTGGAAGCTCTGTGATTTTTAATTTCGCTACAAAAAATTGCGAAAAAACCTTTGAAAAATGGCTGTCATACGGGATGGCCCCCTTAAATAGCTAAAGTTCAAAAAAATCGATCATTTACCAGAATTATTATAAAATGCAAACATTATTGTAAGCAAGCACATTGTAAGCTTCTGTTGATCGATTGTCTCGACGAGTCCTCTTCTGTCGTGTAAGGGAAGTGGTGAGTGAAGGTCGGTAAAACGCTGAGTATGATGTTTCACAAAGCAACCCTTTATTTTGGGAAAAGTTTCGGAGACGGTTTAGTGATGTAAAAAGGAATAAGGCGCCCTTAAATTTATAGTCAGATAGTATCACATACAAGGAGTGCAAGTAGGCATGACAAGTAAACCGGTCCCATTATGAGTATTCAGAATGAAATAAAAGACAACGGAAGAAGGTAATTTTACTCCTTCCAAAAAAAGTCCCCAGTCTTCCAAAAGTTTTTATAAATTCTTCTAAAACGATTTTACAGAATTCAATTTAATTTTTTTTTTTTCAAAAAATGTACAATCCTGACAGAATTTGAGAATAAATATTTCAGAAATTGTACAATCTACTTCTATTTTTTATTGAAAACTCTTTTATTCATCAAAATTATCTTCAAGAATGACTTACAAATTTGTATAAAAAAATGCTAACTAGTAGAAATGGTATAGTTTCAACTTCTGAAAGGTAAAATTCCTCATTCCGTAATGTCGACGATCGCGAACATGACAGGATATTTCGGCGTGAATGTCGGCAACATTGATCAGGTTTCAGTTCTGCTAATATCGCCAAGTAACAAAAGTTGTAATATTTACTATTTTTATTTGATGGGAAATACGTTTGGTATGGTTTGGCTTACGATTATAAAAAGCTTGTTGCCCTAACCAACCATTTTTTTCAGTTTTAGATTCACTTTATTAAAAAATAATGTACTTCTTTCTATTTACTGAAGGCGTTTTTGGTTTTCTTTTTTTCTGTTGACTCCGCCCTTGAATCTTCCAGCAGACTCAATTAGCGGATGGTATACGTCGGCCTGTTTGCGTAGTTTAAATTTGTTGTCTATCGGGACGCCGTGTGTACTTATGGCTAATTCTGTGTACCGTATTCAACAAGATCAAGGACTCAGAACTTTACGACCTCCGTTCGTGGACATTTCCGCGAACGAAGCGACGTCGAGAACATCTTCCTTCGACCTGGAAGACTCTGTTTGCCAACATGGTGGTAATTACTGATACCGCTTTAACGCCAGCGTCATGTTTCACACCACCCGATGTACCATGAGAACAGTTCGCGCTTCTGTTTATACAGCTGAAAACTTCCTTGCAGTTGAGACCACCCGTGCCATGCGACGTTGTTACCCTTGTGTCTAACGGAAAGTAAAGTTTCTATGTTAGGGCCTTGTTAATATATCAAGGTACTAGCATAATTTTCCATCAATCTTGTAACAGAGACTTAAGGGAGTCTGGGTACAACTGGATGCCAGTACGAGCTGAGAAATGCGAGTTTTCTCATGATAGGAATGATATTCATATATTCTTATCATTTTCTATAAAAAGTATTTTGATTGTGCTTATTAAAAAGAATAATTAGAGCATATTTATATCGGTTGACCCAGCCTCCCCTATATTATATTTACGAGTTTGTAAACTGACTGCTCTGTACAATATAGAATCAAGTTCGGGTGAGTCAGTACAAAGAATCGGGTTTTAGTTGTTCTCTATATGGAATCAAGTTTTTTTTACGCCTTGATTTTTTGCAATAAAATAAACAAGCATACGGTCTGCAGCACGCAATGAAGTATTGAAAAAATCTACACAATAGTAAATATTACAGAGAATTCTATAAAACTTTATTACGTGCTGCAGGACGGCCTGCTTTTTATTTATTTTATCACCAAAAGTGAAAATGTCAAAATCTATAAAAATAGACTTGATTCCTTATACAGAATAACTAAAGTCTGATTCTTCATATGGATTCACCAGAAATTCATTCTATATTGTATGGAGCAGTTAAAATATAAACATGCACGCTTCCACCGAAAACGTTATTTTTTCGTACCATCCATCAAGAGTCATAAGGATCCACGGGATCTATTCGAAGAAAAATCTTAAGCAACACAAATAACTGATCACTGCGCCATCCTTAGATTCTTTTTTTAATGTATTTAATATCAAGAATTACATTCAAGAGGACTGGATGAGATACATTTTTTAGAGAACCAAACAAAAATGTATAAGGGAATATATATAAATCTGTACTGAATGTAATTTCGCTTAGTACGACAAGTTGAGGAAAAGAACTTTCTAAATGTAAATTAGTTAAATTGAACTAAAAATTATATAAATGTAACTAATGTTCAATCACACTAATGGCTGACTTCTTGCTTTGCTAGTCTTTAATGAAATTAAACTAATTGCTGGTAAAAAAAGCTCTGAAATTTCAGAGAAAATAATTTTACGGAGTTGAGATTTGCTAACTCCCGCCAAATCACATTTGCGGCTAGTCACATTCGCGGAAAGTCCTGTGATTAGTTACAAAAATAATGTAGTTCACACTCATATTCCTTTCCAATATCCCGTGAGGGGAAGAAACCGCTGTGATTCGCCAAAGAAATAATTTAAGTTACCCCACTACTTTTTGCTAATTTTCTGTGGACTTCACGGTTTTTCCGAATGTGAGATACCGAAATATGACTTGCCGGATTTTGCCAATTTTTCCCAGACTTCGAATTTTTCTGAATTAGACATGCCGCAATGTGAATTACCGCTTATGTGACCAGCCGAAAGTGTTGCTTTCCGCAATGTGACTTGTCACGAATGTATGTCTTGCCACTATGTGACTTGTGATGAATGTGACTTGCCGCAGAGTGACTTGCCAGAGGTAGACATGATCCAGAATCAATTTTTCTAGTTTTCTAGTCAGAAACATACTTATTCTCAAAAGTCTTCAAGAAGTTGATTATCGAAATTTGATAGAATAAATCGCTGACAGTCTTTTTCCTCTTCAATTAGTCATTTCCGAATAATTCAAATTTGAAAAAAACTTTTCAGTTATTTAAATTGTATTTTCAAACTTGTAGGTTTTCAAATCGAAATATTGAATAATTTACAATTAAAAATGATACCTTATACATATAATAACACCATATACATATCCAGTACATATCTAGGTCTATGTAGGCTAAATTCAGATATAGATGGCTCACTATTAGGGTCATTGGCCTACAATTCAAAATTTAATCAATTCCCTGAAGCTTTCGAAATGGAGCATTTTCATATTTCAAATCCTTTAAAAGATTTATATTAAATCCTTCAGGTTTGAACGATTTTTAATTAGGAAACTGTAAATGGAGATTTTTTAGATTGATGTGCTTAAAATTCAAGTACCAGATACTGTGGTCATTAAGAGTTAAGTGAACTTTAAATAAAGAATTTAAAGAAAAGCTAAATATATAAGATGTTTAAATGGAAAATCTGCAGAATGAAAAAGTTTCTCATAAGAAACGTTCAGTATCACAAAATTTAAATTATGAATTCATTAAAATCCTTAAAAATGATACAATTAGGATTTGAAAGTAGTTTAATCATCAGATAATAATAGCAACGAGAAGGAAATCAATTTTCTTATTGAAATTAAGCATTATCATTAAGAACGCAGACACTCAATACTTTCGTCAATATTTGCTTTCTCTTGTATTCTATCAAAGTGATTTAGGCGATAGACGGAAAGTTGCTTACAAAGAAAGCATAAAGTTTCCTTCTTCAGAAAAGATAATCTGAGGAGAAAATCTTACTGAAGAAATTTTTCTGAAACAGTGACGTGTTCAAACTTTAGAAATACACGGAAAAAACATTAGCATTGAATCAAGAAAATATTCGCACCAATATTTTGTTGATTTAGGAATAATGCCGTTCGAAATTCAGACACTCAATATAGACAGAAAACTACTCTCGAATAACAAACTTTCTTATTTCACTGAGCATAAATAATTTATATTTTATATAGTTGTGACTAGATAGCTTTTTCGATTTTCGGGATAAAAAATATTTGGATTCGTTATTGTTTGGGTTTATAAAAGACATAATTTAAAATTATACCTGAGACATTGCTGTTGCAGAATATAGGCATTTGGATTGACTTACCTGAAACAAAACAAAATTAAAATTAAACACAGGGCTTAATATGAGAATATACAAAAATATTTTACTTTATTATTTCTGTTAATTTCTCTCATGCTTATTTTAGATTTTAAGAAAGTTATGTTTTTACATTAGGCTTAAGAAAACTATTGCGTAATCTGCCTCCGAAAATTACATCATTGGTTCATATCTATCCAACAATTTTCTAGATTCTCTATGTGCCAGAACGGTCCCATGTCTTTTGTAAAAGGTCGTATATAATACGATAAGAACCTCAGCACATAAAGTCAACCACGGAAAACGCGACCAAGAAACTAAACCGCGACTCAGAATAGCTAAAGAAACTTTGTCCGAGGTACTACTTGGCAGGATTAGTTTCCACAGAGGTCTTCTTTTGCTTGGTTTTGTTCTTTTCTCTGCTTCTTGAATGTATCTCTATGGTTATCTTCCAAATTCAGAGTGAAAAGAATAGAACATAAATGTCATACAGATTTAAAATTTTCCTTTCAAACTTCGAAAAATGAATTTAAAATACTATTAAAATTTGTATAAAAAATTCTTGCTTCACTTATGGAATTATAATTAAATGTAAAGATCAATAACTGCAGTCTGCCGTTCACCTATTCTTTCAAAGCAGCTTTCTCTTCAATTAATATGTAAATTTTCATCTTTTATTACGAAGGTAACAAAGAGGATTTTATCTTATTATGTATTAAGTAGATCGACATAAAATGAAGCCGAGAAGATGGATTATTACTTCGAGAAAGATGAAATTTCAAAATAATTTCTGATTACAAATTTAAAAATGGGATAGTTTCAAATTAGTAGAGTTTGAAACTTGAAAATTTTTGATTTAATGTTTTAAGTGATTTTAAATTAAAAGTTCTGTTAACAGTTTGTGAATTTTATATTTGAAAATTAAAAAAATATGTTATAATTTTATATGCGAATATATTTAAAATGGGTTCACTTTAAATATTTAAATGCTTTGTACTATAATTTGTAAGTCGCATCTGGAGATGATTCAATATTTATGGCCTTAAATTTGAATTTATTTTAATTTAATTAAAACATTTTAAGCCTTTTGCTTTAAAATACTAACAAATTTTGAAAGCTAATGTTTTACTTTCAATTTTAAATGCCCAAAATTTAGAAGTATTTCACTTTGGATGCTCTGCGACAAAATATCTAGGACAGACCGGGGCAAAGTTGTAACGTAAAAACCTGGGGTGTACTTGTATCTCAAGAGAAACGAAATTCTATTTTGTGTTACTGCTCTCGCATTTATTGTATTTCACTGTTATTTTTTACTTGAAATCAGACAAAATGTTATGTTATTGAATAGAGGTGTGCAGTCATTTATTCGAAATTTTAATACAAATTTAGATGCGCTTGGAGAATTGAACTTTACGAAATAGAAAAAAATTTGAATTCAGATCAAACCGTTTCGATTTCCTTAAGCTATTATAATTTTTTGAACCAAAATAACTCCCTTTTTGTGGTAGAAAGCAAATCCAAAAGTCAAGTCGAATCTTTGAAATTCAATTTTTTCGAATATTCGAACAAGTTGAATTTCGAAGATTCGACTTTACTCTTGGATCCATTTAAAAAAAAGGAGTTATTTTGATTTTGAAAACTGTAATAATACTAGGAAATCAAGCCGGTTTGATGTGCAGTTGAATTGTTTTCTATTTCGAGAAATCCAATGTTCCAAGCGTGTGTAAAATTGTATTTGAAATTCGAATAAACAACGGTACACCTCTATTACTATAACGATATATTGTGTCAAAAACAGCAAAGCTAGTTATTATTTTCTCTTTGGTTTCCCGCGAAGAAACAAAGACTCAGTCCGCTTTGAATATACCGGGTGTCCAAAAAGTCCCGGGACGGCTAAGTATTTCCTCAGATAATGTATTTTTCAGGGAGGTCAAGGTCATTTTTAAAGTATCTTTTAAGGAGGGGTTCAATGGTGACCTTTATTTCGATCTTGACCATGACCTTCATGGTCATTTCAAGGTCGAATCGATTTTCTGAATGGGAACCCCTATTTGTGACCCCGGGAACTGAGCGAGCGGAAAATTTTACGTCCTGATATCACCTTGACCAATCGAAAGTTTCACCTGGGAAGGTCATAGCAAGGTCAAATAACGTACAGCAGGATGACTTGAATGGCATGTATTTTTGAAAAAAAAGTTCTGGTGAAGGTCCTGGTCAATGTCAAGGTCACCAGTCGATTAGGGTCCGAAAATGCTACAACTATTGCGTTGGAAATCTTTAAAAATGCATGCCAGTTGAGTCATCCTGCTGTACATCATTTGACCTTGCCATGACCTTCCCAGGTCAAATTTTCGATTGTTCGAAGTTATATCTGGACGTAAAATTTTCCGCTCTCTCAGTTTCCGGAGTCAAAAATAGGGGTTGAAAAATATCTTATCGGAGGAAATATTCAGCCGTCCTGGGACTTTTGGGACACCCTGTATATTATCTATTTCTCTTGACAATTTTAGCGAAAAAAGGTAGCTGTTTTCAGAAAATTCCTTGTATTAATTATCAAAAGAATCGAACCGGATTCACCATTTTTATTCTTTCTTTGTCTTTCTCATCCGGTTCGGAATAGTAGACCAAATTAGAAACTGTGGTAATCGGTACAATCTTTGCCCCCCCCCCCCATAATTGTCCACCTCATTTGAGTATGTGACGTGCCATAAGAAGAGGCACCTAACGCACCGAAAACCGAAAAAATTTGTATTCCATGTATCGATAGATTAAGAGTCACCTTATTTAATTCAAGAATCAGAAAAATTATATGTGCGATACTTTTTTTTTTATTAAGCCTGGCTTGCGCTAGGCGCGTTAGGTACCTTTTCTCGTGGCACGTCGCAAATGCTTATATGAAAGAATACTCATAAATAAAACTACTACTAAATAGTGCAGGATGAAGCGCAAGCAATTCCGCCGCGTATATGACAAGCTAGGTAAGTGAAACCGGTAATGTTGAATTAATATTTACGATAGATTTAAATCCTTTTGGATTTGAATTCAAGTTGATGATTAAAACTACACGATAGTAGTATCCTAACCTTGAAATGTCTATAATATTGATAATTGGGTGGCCAATCAATGTGCTCGTAAATTATGCGGGGACATAGTGATGGGCCACAATATCTGAAAAGCAAACTACTAATATCATTGCACAAATTCATTAAAATTGGTTTATTCTTTTTATAGACTGTGTATATAATTGTTTGTCGCTTGGTCTTACGAATAATAAGTAGAAATCATGTCAAAACAGTTTTTGGAACAGGCCAATGATTATACGATTTAGTGGCTAATGATTGTGCTTTCAAAATCAGTAATCTATAACCTGATGTGGCCAATGAGGTCGCCAATGAATGTATGTCACCACATTTCAGTCGCCAATCATACAATCATTGACCTATGCTAATCACTATGCCGTCATGGCCAGTGTTTGTATTTCTAGACGTTATTGTTAATATCTTGATATATAAGTTATCTACTACTTTTAACGATTAACTTAAGATAGTAATTTAAATATTTACAAACCCGATTATCTATCTGCTAATTTTAGAATTTTGTTAATCGCTTCTAGTGTTTTTTACAAATTGTTAAACTGAAAAAATTCCTTACGTAGCCACTGATTGTACCGACTACACCCTATTATTCCTAAAACTTTCAGGAGAAAAAAAGGTGGGATTTTTGAGATTTTTTTTATCGGAATAACTTGTCCATTCTTGATTTTTTATACATCTTAAAACAGTGGAAAAACTGGATGAACTGAAATAAGAAAAACCTTAATATATTAAAAATTTCAAAAATAGCACGATTTTTTATGTAAGGTTCGCGAAAAACTCGTTTACCCTTAAGCTTTTTAATCTTCGTGAACAATGACACTATTTTAATTTAAAAAAATACGTGTCTCCTTATTTTCCACGTACAAAAACATATTTCATTGGATTAGGATTATGCCGCAATTAAGGAGTTCGTGTCTTCAGATCTTGTATATGCGTACCTCGAGGTGTCATCATAGGCAATTAAATAAGAGAGCGAAAAGAAAAGTAGTTGAGAACGTTATGCATGACGAAGGCTTGTAATAAGTGAAGTGTATGGGCTACGATTCGGTCGCTGGTACGCCGTAATTAAAGATCATTTCGCACTGTGAGATACTGGGTGGGATACAGATTTCCCCTGTGCCACTCATATTAGCCCCGCGACCTGCGAAACGTTACGCAATACCAGCTTGGCATTCCTACAGTAATTGCAAACACAACTCCTGTACTTGAACAATTGAGGTGGAAGTATCTTGGAGTCTGTCAGGCCGCAGGCTACGGTTGCAGAAAATGTAGTAGGTGTTCCCTTAGCACCCGGAGCTTACGTTAAAACGTAATTATAGACTTTCAAACGCACAGAATACATTTTCTTACATTTATGTGCTTCGAACACTACTTCATTAAACTATCAAATGAACAGTTTTTCACTTCAATATTATTCTTTCATTCTACATTATATTGAATTGTTTTTCTCAAAAGAAAAAAAATGGAACAGTGTTTAATCATAGTTGAGCAGTTAGATAATTAGGGAATTGTAAATCGGTGGTGATCTTCTCTGAATCGAAAAACCACATTAGCGGAGCAAGTGTGTGTAAATAATGAAACGACCATTCGGTTAACCAAATGGCAAATAGTTGCCATTTCAACATCGAATATTCTCCCGAATAATTACGGATCTACTCTACCGCAAAATCACGATTGATTTAACTTTGAAGAAAGGAAGCGCAGCTTCAGTTCCACTTTACTTGAACAGATAGTTATACATTTTTATATCAATAGAATATTGCATCTGAATGCAGTACAATTTTCAAGAAAAATTCTCGTAAATTCCCCCCCCCCCCCCTCCTTCAATAATTAGTCAGATACTTATATTTTTCTTTGAGAATGGTAAATGCGAAAATAAATATTACCATTATCTATTACGGAGCGTCCATTAATTTTTAAAGTTTTTATAAGGGGAGGGGGTGCAGAAAATCTTAAAAATCCTTACTTAGGAAAGGAGGGCAACAGCATTTCTTATACAAGTTTATTCATTCCTATTACTTTTAAAAAGTATGCTAATTGAAACCTGCGAGGAAGAGCGATAACGTAATTTCATTTCAGCTTCTTTTTACTTACACGTACATTTCAAATTCGCCACAGTTCAGTTTTTTATAAAAAAATTTTAATCCGCTGTGAATTTTGAGAAAAAACTGAAGTGAAGAGAGTTGGAAATTCACGTAAAAGAGAAACAAATGTTAAATAAAATTACATAATATCCTGCCAGTTTTGACTGTTGAAATTACTTTTTATACCATCATACACATTATAATTTTTTTTGCGTGTTTTACAATTATTTAATATTTCATATTACGTACGTACGGATATGGTAAATAATCTCGCTTAAAATCTTTAAAATCTCATAAAAATCACTTATAAGCCTTTAAAATCCATGAAAATATCTGAAAATCAGCCAAAAACCTTGATATTCCGTGAAATTTTTCGAAATATTACAAGATACCTTAAAAAACTTTTAAACTTATGTGAGTCTTTTAGAACCATTAAAATCCCTCGAAATCAATTAAAATCCTTTACATTGTGGATACATGGGAAATAAAAAAAAATTGAACTATTTTAATAGTGCAGCAATGCAGATTGCTCACACAAAGGAACAGTTTTTATAAAACATCAACTTCGCACATCGTCAGAATATCAAGTTTTCACTTTGGTTGGCAAGGGGATTTTTTATTTTCATGATGCCACTACATCGAATCGTATTTCATAATTTAAGAAAAAATTCTGCTTTTGAAATATTTTCAAATCTTTTGAAATCCCTTGAAAGCCCTTAAAATCCTATGTAATCCGCGGAGATCTTTCTTAATTTTTTTAAATCCATGAAAAATTCTAGAAGTTCCTTTAAAATCTTGCTAAATGATTCAAAATCTGTGAAACCTCTCGTAATCCTTTGGAATCGTTTGAATGATCGCCCAATGTTTGTAATGGCATTTAATCTGTCATAATCCCTTGAAAACTCATGAAATCTCTAAAAAGCTTTGGAAATATAGTAGAATTCTGTAAAAATGTAGTAATTCTTTTGAATAATTTATAGTCCTTTGAAATACCCTAAAATCCCCTCAACTCTTTTGAAATCCTCTCAAATCACTGGAAGTCTTTCAAATCTTTTGAAATCTCGTTTACAGTGAAAATAATTGATATATTGTCGATATATTGAATGCAAAATATAAAACCTTACCAAACAAAGGGGTATAAATTTTCAAAAATCATTCTTACCTAATTAATGGACGTTCCCTCATTGCAATGTGAGGATTCAAATCACAAAATGTGATGAAATGCGATTCTTTGGTGATGTAAATGACCAAATGTGAATGAATGCGATTTAGTAGATTCTGCAGCCCTGAGCCACCATGGCTCAGTATGAGTGTAACAACACTTAATTCTTCAATGCCATTAACGATCCAGGGGAAAACAGGCTATTCTGCTCAGAAAACTGAACACAAAAAAGTATTACTAGATGATGCTAGGTACGAATCTTTTTCTTTTTTCTCGATTTTTGTGGCTCGCTCTCGATACGCCACAAGTCGCTCAGTAAAAGCTCAGTCCTCCGTTCTATACTCATATTTAATTACTTTCCAAGGAACTTGTTGTAATGTAAACTACAATTGCATTTTCGCATTTCCACGATTCCACTTCATATTCTCACTTTACATTTCTGTTTCTACTCGCTCGCGCTCTCTCTCTCTCTCTCTCTCTCTCTCATCTGGTCCTTAATGTATCAAGTATACACTTCGTTCGTTTTAAGTATAAAGTACACTATTCAAGAATTTTCAATCAACTATTCATCCCATTCAAAGTTACTTCTAAACTTTTGTAGTGCAGTTTCCGAGCAGAGTTTGAGCTTTCGCAGAAAATCAGCGAACCGTAAGCTCTGTAGAGTTGTCAAATGAAACCCTTCATGATATTGCGTCGCTTCCGTGATAGGCTTGGTGTGACCAATAAAGTCTAACTGCCGCTTTTACACACAGTGAGAAGCACTATATACACCTTCCCATAGTCCCACGGTGTGTGTCGATAATTTGGGAAGCTCACTTACTGTCTTATATATTTCCGTGCCTCCATTTTTCCCTCATAAGCTCTTCCCAGTCTGCTTTGGGTTGCGTTTTGCAACTGTTACGATACAAATTTACATAAGGAGTTCTGAACTGCAGACAGTGTTTACCGCAGACTGCCTTTGAGTCGAAGAAATATATTCGTGCATAGCTAATAGCTATATAAGACTGAGCTCTCTGCCACCGGACTATGAGGGTGGTTCTCTTCTAGGACCGGAACCAAGGAACCGTCTAACCACTTGGGAAGCCACGAGGGTCTCATGCTACTCCTGTCTAGTTGGCTATAGTTACCACACCGACTTCCTATCTTGGGAAATCCTCTTAGCCTGCTCTTAATAAGAACACTCTGGCCAGCGCTCTGGATTTTAAGCTAATTGAATGATTTCAGTTTTGTGAGGGGGAAACCGTCCTGTGACTCGTTTTGCTTTGAGGAAGGAGACACGACGTTAAAGGATGCGAATTTTGGTTGCAGATTGAAGCCAAGAAGAAAGGGTAGGAGGCTGAGCGGAAGCCTCCTGCGGTCAATGGAGATTAGAGAGTTGTTTGTGCATTTAGTAAAGTCGAGACTTGATCAGCTTACAAGGAAAATTAAACAAAAGAGAAGAACGTTACTTTACTTCGTTGGTGCATCTCTTGAACTTTAATAATTTGGAAACTAATGAAAAATACGTTTAATTATACAGCTTATTTAGTTAGATTTCTAGATACAGTTTTGCTATGATTCTCTGTTATAGATACTACTATACATATGGTATATGCTAACTAGTCTAGTACCGTGAAACAAGGCGAAGTTGCTCTCCAATAAATTCGCACCAAATAATTTTCACAATGAAGTTTGACTGCCCTACTAATTAAAACCATCGATAATCTTCTATTTTTTGCCCTAGGAAATTTTATGTTGAATTTTAATTGTATATTGTGTGGCAAGGGCGACAAGTTGGTCAATTCCGCACACACTATTCTTTTGTCCTAGTACACGATAAACAAGACGTCCAGCGAGTATAAATGTTTGTTATGAGGCTTTTGGGCTTTTAGAGCAATATGAAGTTTGCGCGGTAAACCGTCGGTAAGCACATTCCCGCCCATATCAGCGGGCAGGAATAACACATTCTCGCCCGCTGATACGGGTTGATACAAGCACTCTTTAAGTGCGCATGCGTCAACGTCGCCGGGCAGTCATTTCACACTTTCTGCCGGCTATACAGGCACGGAAGTCGCGTTTATCGTGCATGTTGGAAAAAATATATAAATTCGGAGAACGGCAACATTACCCTACATGAGCGACTTTACCCAGTTTTACGTTATTTATATTATATTTGTGTTATATTTATATTCTGCAAAGCAATTCTTTACTACGAAACTTACAAATAAAGGGTTGCAATACAAAACTAGACAGTCAATCAAATCGAAAATTTTCAGGTTGGAGTGAAAAAATATTCTGTAAAATCGAAATCATCATTTGAAGATAAAACAGAAGGCCACTCCTGAGCTGATGTGGCAGGAACCTAAAGTTGAAACAGGCTCGCCAGCGGATCGCGATAAAAAGAGCAATTTTCAGTTTAAACAAACAAATTAAAGCTCAGTTCTAAGATATCGATTTGTGAAATTCGAAGAAAATGAGTTTGATGAAAAAAGTTAAACAATTACGAATAAATCATTAAATTATTTGGAGGATAAAATTTCATGGGATTTGAAAATCATCTTTCGATAGGGATCAAAAATCTAATTTTTGATTTGAAAAAAAAACTTTCTCCCGATGTACGGGAATACTGAATAAAAATGTAAAAATTATCATCCAAAAAATTATTCTGTTCCGAGAAAATCTAGATATAGCGTAGCAGTATCGCACTGTAACATAGGATATTTGCTGAAAGGTCTGTAAAAGAAGAAAAGTACCTATCCTTTTTATAAATAAACAAAGATAATTGCAAATAGTATTGTTTCTGATCACAAGGCAAGAAATGTAGTGAAAAAGTTGTAAAATGCTTTTTTTTTGTGAAAAATGAAGCTTTAAGATTTTTGGTTAGAATATGATTGGTGCTTTGTTCCTGAAAAGTGGTAAATAGTTTTATTTCAGGGCTTTTTCTTTAAAAAAATATGTGTTTTATTATTTTATTGTATAATAAATTTCAATTAAATTTTCCCACTTGTAATTTCCGCTCTAATGCAAGAGAGTGAAAGTCAATTAGTATAACAGTAACGCACATGTTAAAACGTTAAAATGGAAAAACAAACAGCGGATTACGCGGATTACTCGTAATCGATGTAATTTAATGGTCGCTTGTGCATAGCGCTTATGCTAAATGCACGCTGTCCATCGATGTAAACTGCCCAAGCACCAACTCACTATATCCACCTATATATGGCGCTTATCGATTATCATTAATTGCGAACGGTGCTACGTCTGGCTTTTCCGAGTCATGCAGATTAAAGAGTCCTCTGGTGATTTCATTGAACGTGCATGTCCTGTGCCAAGCAATATATCAATAATCTAATTCGGTTATCGCAACCAAAAATTTTGTTACTGATTAAAAGAGTTTTAGTTTTATCAATAACAACAAATTCTACTCTCCGATAACGAAATATGCAGAAGGGAGTAAAAATGTAGTTTTTGAGTAAGCTAAAACAATACTCTAGTCATAAATAAATGCGAATAATAATAAATAGAAATAATAATAAACTTTTATATTTAAAAAAGCGATTTGATCTACAGTGCAGTGAAGAGATGCTTCAACTAAAATCGCACCCTTTTCGTGAAAAATAAGATGAATCTCTTTTCGACAAATGGAACACAATTCTTGAACAGTGAAATTGATGATGTTAAGTAGAACTGTATTACGAAATAAATTAAATTTACAGTTAATTTTCGTAAGCCCTTACCATACCTCTTGTCGCCTCTATGCACTCTGCATGCGTGTAAGTTAACCCCGTTACGGTTACCGCCCTCCACATTGTGCGGCATACGTGTCGCATTACTCCCTTTAATTGTGTCATTATGCAGCGGAAATTTCCTCATATCCTTGGTAAACCCTTCTCCCTCACACTTCACCGGATTTCCACCTCGTAACACGCTGGTGTGACACAGGCTTAAGGATGTAAAACCATTTTTCAATATATTTTCTCCAATATGTCGGTAATTCGCAGTTCTACGTGACTTGATCATATTGTGGTAGGAGGGTAAACTTTCGCCCAAGAAAATTAGGGGTGTGGAAATTCAACACCTATTCCTATATCCCGAGTGGAAACCTTTTAACTTTAGAGAAACTTAGCTTACAAGCATATGGGTAATTCTAAAGTTTTTTTTTATCGGCTGCGCGACCATGTCAGTAATTTAGCTGACGATTTTTTCCTAACAGTACGTGCGCAAAAGCCCAGAAAAAACAAAGCATTAATTTTTTTCATATCCGTAATTTATATTACCAAGTTTATATTTACTACTGGACTCTAGGAATGTCGATGTAAAAATGTTAAATTTGGCGAAAAGTAGCTTTTTCAGCCTTCTAAATATTTATGTCAGAGAAGTGTTAACTAAAATTATTTCCATGCAATTTTTTTATTAAGTATTATATACCTTATAACTTTATAGAAAAGGAAGATCGCTGAACTAAAAAATAAGAAATTAGAAACTCTTTTAATTTTGATGGAATTTAGTGAATTTATAGACAACTTTGAAGATGACCTTGTTCTTTGAGTTTTTCACATAGGTGTATGGTAAATATTTTCCCTGAAAGTACTCTCTAACTCAAATAAATTCAAAAATCATTATACTGAAAAATTCATTATCAATTGTCTTTTTTATGTAGCTTTGAAAAGAGAAGCAAAATTGACGAAAAATCTAATTTACAAAAAAATTGCACGTAAAGTTCTGATTTGAAAAATCTAATATTTCTTTTGGGGTGGTTTTTGGGCACCTACTGTTAGGAAAAAAATCACAATTTTGGATGGAACTAAGTAAAAATCTGTGGAGCTACCCATGTATATAGGTAATTAGGTATATATATATATATATATATATATATATTTGTAAAAGAAATCTTTTATTTGAAAAATATCTGACATAATAAGCGGTAACTTGCTGCTGATTGAATAAGATGTCCGTAATCTGTAAAAAAAACACCGAAAATCTAGGAAGACAAAGAGCGAAGCTTACGAAGTGCGAGCGAAGAATTCGCGCCCTCTTCCTTCTTTACAAAGATAAGGGTCGGTAATAAATATTCCTTCCAGCGTACCCGCTCTGCGATCTCGTAGCAATCGTGCTCGAATTCGAGAAAAGGAGAACCGGCAAGCAAGGATAACCCTCGTATATTTTAACTTCTTCCGTCACCGTGTGCTTGATAAAATCGGGCTCACTCGAAATCGCAGGCAACAATTCTCTGAAACGCCTACGGAAAATTGTCTACGTCATTTGAAGCCTCTTTAAACATCATGACTGATAGAATAATGAGACTCACAGATTTGAAACCGGGGGGCGAACCAGAAAATGTTTCTAGCATCAATGATAGGGAAAGTTGAAATATCGATTTTACATTTTCTAAACACTATATTTCATAACATTTTCAATCCTGATATAAACCTAAAACATGTAATTTTCTTATGTAGACACTAGACATGATGAAAAACTGACCCCATTTATACAAATTTTACTAATGCAATTATAGATTTTAAACGCAAAAATGATTCATAGTGAAAACACGAGGTTCCTTTTTATTGCACTTCTAATTTTATATAGGGAAATCACATAGAACGTGGCGTCATCTATGAGGGTTCCTTTTTGTTGCAGCACCCTTAAAGCCAAAACTCGATTCTAATCGAAACCCTAGTTTTTCTGTGTTCAGCAGCATTTTTTATGGATTTATTTTTCTCCGACTTTTCATAAATTCACCAAAGCTCAGTTCTGAATATAAGACGCTCCAATTGGTGGCGCTGATAGATTGAATGTTCACTAGTGAAACTGACACATAGAATGTAGCTGTATGTGTTACGCTTGAAGCAAACAGAACACTTGGGAAAAACGATCCCTGTGAAAACCTTCTTTCCCCTAGTGTGAGATTTTATTGCCAAAAAGTAAAAATTCCAGGCATTCTATAAATTCACCTACATTTTACAGAATAAGAAACATTACATTTATAAAGCACATATAAAAATTGAGCTAAAAATTTTATAAACAATTTAAAAAATGTCTGTTTGAAACTTTCAATAAATGTATTGGAAGTTTATTTCCGAAACGTAAGGTAACGCTACAGTACATGATGTAGTTTCCAAATGCTGGTATTGGCTTTTTACAAAACATGTATCGGAATTTTACAATATCTCATAGAGTTTGCTCTACAGTAGATGGATTGTATTGCTGTCTTACACGTATTGGAATGCTTGACGGTGCCTCCACGAATTGCAATACTTACAATACATGTATTGCCATTTCGACATTCAAATACCTTGTTTGCAATTTTAATTTACGCTGGTATTGTAGAAGTATTGTAGAATCCCAAACATTTTTAACAGTGTACTTTTATGGTATTCCTGTAAACCAAACAAATTTTGGTTATGCATTGAATCAGAAAGGAGATGATATATCGACTGAGCAGCTTTCATTTGGTAAAGAAAATATACTATAATTTTATGGAATATTTTGAAAACACTTAAGAATTATATCAAGACTGTTGTTAAATTGTTGATATCCGACATTCTATCAATGATGTGTGACTATTAATTCAACGATTACATTTTTGCAAAAGGTTTTTTTTTTATAACTACATCATAATTGAAATCTATAGAAGAAATGAATGTTCTAACTTCTCTCGTCCTTTTATCTTTTATTTAATATTGATAAAAGAGATAATAGTAAGTGAGAACTCTGTCAACGTCTAGATCAGGATCAGAATCTGGAATAAAAGTTTTTTTCTTTTATGTTAGGGGTGTTCTCGCGTTGTCTGACGCTAAACGCTCGATCTGACTTTCTCTTTCCATAAGCATTGCCATTTTGGGAATCGCAGTAAAGGGATAGGTCGTCGTAAAAAGATAAGAGGATGGCGTACCAAATGGCAGATCCAGCGGACCGATAAGTTGGGACGTTTTGACACCCGGTTCTGAGCGTCTATTTCCTCCCTCAGCTATTCTCGACGCTCGATGGCAACTGTGCCCTTGCGTCGTTTTAAGTCACCCCGTCACAGAAGCGGAGGTCCTCCGCGAATATAACCGCCACTTTGTCCATCTTTGACGCACATGCATTTATGGGCAATTCCGTAGAAATGTTCTTTTTCGTGGAAAAAACTGTTAATCAATTTTCAAGTCAAACTTTATAATATCTATAAGAAGACTGCACGCTTTTTTGTCAAGTGGGTTAATTTTTTCTTAGTATAACCATCTATCTTGGCGTTACTTTTGTTGACTGAAAGTTGGAATATTTTTAAATTACAGCTAAGTTACGCTGAGTCTAGTCGTCATTCCGAAAAATTGGCGGAGCTAGAAAGGAATGAACAGTCGTCTTGAAATTTCAGGACGACTATCAAAATTGGTAAAAAAACATTTGATAATTATCGTGAATTTTGGAACGTTCAGAAACATAGTATAAGTTATAGAATACGAAGGCGAATTTCAATAGATTTGACTGAATTCAAATGAATTCAATTGCATTAAAGAGAAATTCGACTGAATCATAAGACCAATTAATAGATTTGAAGGTGAATTTAAGGGAATTCAGTGTGATGCAAATGCATACGAGTAAATTAAAAGCGATGCAAATGGCATACTCTACGCTGAATTAAAACTATATACAATAATTGAATTCCAGAGAAAATCATCTAAATTCACGAGAGAGTGAGCAAATTTTAAGAATTCAAATGATCAAAAATTCAACGCAACTCAGCAGAATTATTCTTAATAAATTCTTAATAAATAAATAAGCGAATTAAGAAGAATTCAAGTAAGTACTAATTTTATAGGATAGACAAAAAACATTGCACGGGAAGTATTTACAGCAGATTGAGATAATGTTTTTTTGTAGTTCAGAGGATCAGTTTGAGGATCAATATGTCAAAAAAAAATAGATGCCTCGACGTACGCATTTTATAATTTAATGGTAATTTCAATGGAGTTAGGATGGTATAGCATTCCGTAAGATTATATGGAAAAAACACCTCGAAAAATAAAACAAATTGTTAAGGAAATGATGTGAAATTAATCATTCTCACAATATAACAACAATTAATTGAAGGAAATAGCGGAAGATTTGTCTAGATATACTAAATACTTAAACTTTACTTAAGTGTTCACTATCAGAGATATATTTTTGGAAAGGCTATAATGTTGTTGGATTTGCGAAAACAATGGAATACTTTCCACAACTTATGTTCTTAATTTGAATAAATATTTCTGAACTTTAATTTTTCTTATTTAAATACGTATACTTAGGCATAAAAAAGTGTTTTCCACATGAAACTAAATTTCGCTAAAAAATGGATTTAGATGATCTTAGTTTCGCATAGCTCAATTCGCCCTCAAGACCTCAAAATTGTATTACAGATTTATTTATTCTATAACCTACAATTAGAAAGCGATTTGGTCGAATCAACAATATTTTTGTTGATTCAACCATAGAAT